>CM034007.1:11010203-11192863 GCA_019603395.1 Cyrtorhinus lividipennis
CGTAAATTCTCTTGTTTGCGTTTCAAGATGTTTTGATCAGTAAATCAAAATGTCCTTCCACACCGTTTCTGGTATTAGAAAATTTTCCAAAAATCTGAAAATTTGCCTCATTTTGGCCTTAGTTGAAAGTCGAGTTGGTCCTCGTTACTTTCCAGCCCTCAATCGTTCCAAATGCGAGGAGGGTATGAGTGAAAATTTGTTTCTCAAAACTCGACTTCGGGGATTCTTTCAAGAACTAGGCACATGGAGTATCATTTTCCGCTACATTTTGGACTCTGGATCGATTGGGGTGAGTCCGAGACACTCCACAGTCACTGCCCATACTCTTCCTTCAAGGAATAATAAAACCATTGTGAGAGAATTGGCAGCTTTTTTCTAGAAATCCCCCTGGAGTGTGTTTGAAGCAATTTTCAGTTTTTTCAACTGGTTTGAATCACCCTATATATTGTTGCATTGCTAATCTTCATACATCAGCACGGAATGAAATTCATTATTTCTGGTGATTCTGACGAGAAGGTGCCCTTGCTGGCTCTTCGTCCAACCCTGGTTTGTCCTGTTGAGCGCTTTGGTCACATATTGATTCCAACAACCACAATCGAGTTTACTTCCTATTAAGATGGCGATTTGCTATATATGTTCAAATGTGAAATTTCGCCTTTTTGGACGAAACTTCCCAACATTGGGCTTTGTACATCAAAACCCTAAAATGTTTGGGTCGGACTCAAATTGTTCGGGATTTCAATTGGTTTTAAAAATGTTGCCGTAAGGGTTACTCTTTGACGCATCGTTTAGAAGTTGAAAATAAAAAGTTGAGCGGAAAATCGAGGTTTTTCAAGCACCGCGAGATTCGCCGATTCTTTCGAAGCTGTAAAATCAGTTTGTATCCTAGTATCATAAAATGTAATTACTTGAAGCGGATCACTCGGATATTTAATGAGCTTTCGGATCGTTTTTCATCGTATGGCATGTGTTTCTACAGTAAAGCAAATTATATTGAAACCTTCGACCAATTCACTCCGAGTATCTCTAAATAGATTGAAATACCCCGCTGAATTGCTACAATTCTCGCTCGCGGCTTCTCGGCGTAATATCCGTTTCCCGATTGACTCTCGACTCTCGATTCGGGAAAATAATATCCTTTGTTTTCTCCGAAAGGACGGTGATTCCAGTACATAATGAAGCTCACTTGAAATGTCAATACCGTCGATAATGATTTCTCCATCGTTTGTCATTAATCGTGACCCGTACTGTTCTTTGAAGTTTCATTAGTGTAACGAAGTAAAAACTCAACGTGCTTTATTGATTCGGGTCAACTCTACTACATTAAAGTGAACAGTTTTAATTTCGGTTTCTTACGGGTTCCTGTTTGGGCTTCAGCGCTTGCTGGTTTTCTTTGCGAAAAACCATCTATCGACCTCAATTCATGATCTCTAAGAAGAACTGAAATTGCCAACAACCGCCATTTTCCCTCGCTTTCTTCTCTTCTCCAGTTTTTGTCTAATATTTCAAAATCCGAGCTCTTAGGAGATTACTGAACTCAACTCAATATCTGCGGTATTTATAGCAGATGTACGGCATTACACTCCTGACTAAATCTTCTATTACTTTTAATTAAAAAATGTTTATTTCTAACATGTCCGTCTTCGACACCCTTATCTATTTGATTTTGTTTTTCTGATTTGTCAAAAGCGCTCTTTCTTTCATTGTAGGATATACTACAATCCTTGTGCAATGCGAGTGCAGAGTGAATTAGAGAGTTGTTTATAGCAGAAATCAGGATTAATAAATAAGGAATCCCATTCCTTTAGGTGAAATGTAATTGCCATCCCCGTGGGGAATGGTTTTGGGACTCCCCATTTCTGGTACTTGGAAGAAGGAATTGCGGCTTCTATTCCCCATTTCAAGGAAATGAATGAAGGGATAAGAATGCGATTACCGGATTCCATTCCAATTACTCCGTTTTAAGAACATTATGACGGTTTTCCTTGTGATCATTACCACTGAGTTGAGCCTTTTGAAATTCGGGCTTTTAAGACATTTTCGAAGAGAAAAGTGAGCTATACTAAGTCATGGGGACGCAATAACGCCCGTAAAAATCACTTGAAAAATTCCGTTCCAACGTAGAAAAATCGATCATGGTAGTTAGCAAATCATGATCCGTGACCCAGACCAATCGGCCGGAAATTGGATGCCAAAGTTCACAATTTACTGGTCAAAAAATGCTAACAAAAACCTGTTTTTCGAGGATGAGCTTGTGGTGTGTCGTAAAACATGTTTTGGTTGGTTATTCCTTGAATAATGAACCTCTTTTGAGATACTATCTCGATTGGAACTAATTACATTCCGATCCGCCGGAATGGTTTCGAAATTTCCCATTCCTTGTAATTGGAAAAGGAATTCCTCATTTCAGGAATGGAAATGAGGAATGACCATGAAATAAAAATTAGGGTGAAATCAGTCGATTCCATCTTGTAAAATGACACGTATACCACCGAACGAAAAAAATATAGTTAAAAGGGGAAGTAATAGAAAAAGGAACTATTCCTAAGTATAATGATTACTTAGCAACTCTGGCAAGAATCAGGAGGAAGGCAATGCGGGAAGGAAGGCGAAGTAAACAAACCCCGAATCGGCCGTATTCTTGTCCCTTTCATGACAGGGGAAATGGGAATTTCCGGGTGTTTGGATTCTAGGCAAATAACCTTCAAACTAACTTGAACAGGAGGCAAAGCAAGCTGTCATCTTTCATGATGTTCTCGTTTTATTCTGATTGTGAAGTAACACAATTTCCTTGACTCGTCTCAGGGTCATAAACGAAGCCGAACAACAATCAATTTACCATAAAGCCCCGCTCTTCATCGAATCTTAGCTTATGCTGGCCAAAGTGGGGTTTGTCGGAACTTTGTTTACTTAACCGATTCAAAAAATAACTTGTATACGACGCTTTCAGCGAACATCGTGTAGATTTGCATGTTTCGCAAGTGTGTACAGTCAAACTTTATAGGCCGACGCAATCATTCCGACAATGCTTGAGTGCTTGAGCTTGACTCCCGTCATATTGACTGTTTCAGAAATGGTGGAAGCAATGAAACTCGTTGCTTCTTTGGATCTCGAGCTGACCGTCGAAGAGCGCAACTTACTCTCAGTGGCATACAAGAATGTCATTGGCGCTCGTCGGGCCAGCTGGAGGATTATTAGCAGCATCGAGCAAAAAGAAGAGAATAAAGGAGCAGAGGAGAAACTAGAAATGATTAGGCAGTACAGGTCTCAGGTGAGTACTAAGCGCTGATGCTCATTCCACCTTTGTCCTTTTGTTGTTGCTGACATTGGTCGGACGTGTGATTGCTCATAATCGACGCTCGTCTTTTTTGGACAGGTGGAAAAGGAACTGCGCGACATTTGCTCCGACATCCTGGGAGTTCTTGACAAGCACTTGATCCCGTGTGCGTCGTCTGGCGAGTCGAAAGTTTTCTACTACAAGATGTAAGTGGTGGTGTTAAGTGAAGTACCAAATCTGTTCCTAGTCTAAACTTTTTTTTTTGTAAATGAATTGACTTTTATTAAATAACTTCCTCTTTTTTCCAGGAAAGGAGACTATCACCGGTACCTTGCCGAGTTTGCCACGGGTAATGACAGGAAAGAAGCTGCGGAAAATTCACTGGTAGCCTACAAAGCTGCAAGTGATATTGCTATGACTGAGCTTCCGCCAACCCACCCCATCAGGTAATCCATTTCAATTTATGTCGAGTCTTCTGGGGAATAGTCCTAGGCTCAGGAAATGCCCCTACTCCTATAGATTTCTTCTTCTTAATAAAGAAGACCAAGCCTCTCCCCTCTTATCATACTTTCATGCTCCGCCTCACCTTCCTTTCTTTCCATTTTACAGACTTGGTTTGGCTCTCAACTTCTCGGTGTTCTACTACGAAATTCTGAATTCGCCTGATCGCGCGTGCAGGTTGGCAAAGGCTGCCTTCGATGATGCAATTGCCGAATTAGATACTCTTTCTGAGGAGAGCTACAAAGACTCAACTCTAATCATGCAACTTTTGCGAGACAATCTGACACTTTGGACCTCTGATATGCAAGGTAATTGATTTTGATTACACGTATTCATACCTCGTCTTTAATTACGAAAAATAGCTATGTCACGGGAAAAATCCCCATTAGACGATATATTCCCCAGTCGTAAAAGCGCTGCAGCTAGAAACAAGACACCTTGGAACGTGTATGATTGCTGCATGCTTGGATCATAGTATCAACATAGGGGAATGCTTCTTCTGTGTTGAGACTGGAGATGTTGTGATCTCAAGTCGAACCGGCCTACTGAAGCCTACTAAATGAAGAGTAATTGAAATTTTGCAAGGTAGTCCACTGAAACAATATGGCCCATTATTGTTGGCCAATAATAACTTTGCCCTTGTATCGGTCCTTGCATCCAGATTGGGGTGTTGTCATTGCTTCATGATGCCGCCTCATCTCCTTTCTAAGTTGCCACATTCAGTGGGCTTTGAGCTCTTTTAGTGGGAGAAGCTAATAACAACAAAAATTAAAATATCAAAATTATATCAACCATCATAGTTAATATAAAAACGCTGCAAATTCTCGCATTCCTCGGACCATGGAGACTCTTTCTTCAACATGGGGAAAATGGAAACAGTGGTTGTGGTGGGTCCCGAACCAATTCCAATCAATTCAGTGTCCAAAATTTAGTGGAAAATGATACCCCACGCGCCCAGGTACCAGGAATCTTTAAAACATATACAAAATGGGTAGATAGATACCCATTTGACCCATAACTTCTTCTGGTGGGTGCCAATCGTTCTGGGACCCGTTTCATTAGATTCAGCGTCCAAAATTTAGTGGAAAATGATTCCCCACACGCCTAGATTGCCAAAAATCTCGAAAATCCATTTTGCGGAGTACACATTTTGACCCCTACCCCTCCCAAATTTGGTCCGACCGGGCTCAAAACTTTCAAGGACAGAGCTAGGCCGAGATCAGACCCCTGACCCGAATTCCAGATTTTTAGAAAATTGTCTACTACCAAAATCGGCGTGGACGGCGGACGGACATTTGACTTTTTTGGATCTAGACACCTTGAAACGTCCAGAAAAAAATTTTGAGCCGAATCGGAGAGGTTGACCTTTTGCATGAAAACATAGGTTGATTATTCAAGGAATACCAACTAAAATAAAATTACATCTACCAAAGTCCATCAATTAGTAACAATAGTACGCATATTATAAGATTTCTTATTTTTGGGGAAAAAATCCAAACAGTAAGGAACCAAACTAAGACCGTCCCAATCTAATGAAATTCAAACTATATTTGGGCTAACAATTATTAAAAGTATGGATATAATAAATATAAAAAGCCCGCGAATTTTGACCCAGCAATTTTTACGTAATTTTCTGTTGTAACTCATAGATAGTTTGTGGGCTTCTCCCTTTGCCGTGTGGAAAATACGTAGCTCAAGTATTAAGTTCATCAAATAAATATTCTTAGAATTGATTTTTTTTTTAGTGTGTAAAACAGATTTTTAAGGAATTTCCCGCTCTTTTGGGAAATTTTCACGTCAAATTTGCTGTAAAAAAAGAGTTCAGTGATGAAGGCAGGCATACACCTCACCGCCCTCTAGAAGTTTATGTTTGACTTGTAACATTTGCAGCTCGGGCTGCGAGTCTGAATGTTCCTGTGTCATATTCAATGTGACCAAATTCCTCGTTTGATTGAAAACTACTACCTGAAAGCTTCATTTAAATATTGATTCGATATCTCGTTTACTCTTCAGGTAATAGCGAACAGAGGGAGCAACTGCAAGACGTCGAAGATCAAGACGTCTCATAACTTCCTGAAAATTGAGTTGAAGTGCGAATAAACTGAAGTGAAGTGTTTGGTGTACGCTAGCAGGGTGGACACATTAATATTTATGTGATGAACATTGTTTAGGTTACAGTCAACAAACTAAACATTTCAATTTACACCCGCTACTTAGTAGGTCGTTGTGAAATTTAGTTTTAAGTTCTGTATTTCGTTGCCTGCTTAATTCCTTTCAATATTCTCGTTGAAAACAAAAAAAAATCTTTTTCAGCTTTTGAGATTACATTTTGTGTTTTGTTTGTCTGTACTACCCCACACTGTGTTTACCAAAAATGGAACATTACAATGAGAAATTATATTGTGAATAAAACGAGATTTTCTCATATAGCATTTATTAGCATAAGATTGCATAGCCTTTCAACAGTTAATCTACACGGTGTTGGTTTGTAACTCAGTTTACGTTGGAGGTATTCTCGAATACAGCAATAGCCATTGGTCAAAGATAGAATTTTGGAGGTGAAAAAAAGGAAAAAAAAAATTGTTTACTCGTATAGATAATTTGTAGGGATGACTTCACTATTTTAATCGATTGGTTAAACTAACTTATAACGTAGATGGAAAAGAAAACTTTACTGTGCAACTAATTTCGTTTTTGGTTGGTCTCAGAATTTCTTTATTCAAAATGTATTCCGTAGTTGTTCAATTGAATGTGAGTCTTCATCCCATCTTGCTTTTACTTTTGCTCCCCCGTTTCCACCTGTTTTTTCTTTTCTGAACAACATTTTAGTTCACAAGAGTGCGAAGTATAAAGAAAGAAAAAACTAGCTGCTTCACGTTAAAATGTTCCGTATGGTTGCTTTGATTAAGTGTTGGTTATTCTTTTGTAACGACTTGTCTACCAAACGCACTGCATTCTGCCAGTGGTTAGCTTTAACAGTTTGCTTTAGTGTAAGTTGATGTGAAACAAATCATTCAAGAATCAACCCTCGAATGTTGTTCGGATCAGTTGAGCAGGGAAATAAAGAACATCCGTTTCTTGAAGGGGTTTTCTTGTTGAACATAGACACATAGTACAAAGGTCAATATTTTATAATGAAACCTTTTGTCCCTCATTTGCTTCTTTGCGCTGTATCATACCTAATTTTCAACTATTATGTATATTTTTTTTAATGAATCGCATTTCTATTTATCACGCATATTTTCTAAGTTGTTATGTGATTACTTGGAACTTAACAATTGTTTACTGAGCTGTGTCATTTTGGTGTTTCTAGATAAAATTAATCCTTTTTCTCGATTGTTCAATTTTCCATTATTTTATCGTGTAATTCAACAAACTGACTCTTAGTATATTGTGGATTAAAATTTTTTTATTTTGATTTCTATCTCCTCGAGGGCAGCAAAACTTAACTCGAGGGGATGCGTAGACTAATAAGATTATAAATACCTAAAATATTACTGTTACCACACTTTTCACTGAGTATTTGGTATTCATGGTATGTATTTGAACAAGCATTCCACAATAGAATTAAGTTCCATTTAATGTATGTGCTCGCTTAAGGCAACAGTAAACAATAATTTGTCATTGATGTACTTATGTTCATATCAGAATAAACCTGTTGAAGTAATACATTCTGACAGTGCGTTCACCTGGTTGGGCTTTTCTCCATCCGCCATTCACTTTTTTTTTTTAAACTATTTGATGAATCATTCTCTTAGTGCGAGACCGAACTTACCTACTATCGCACGCAGCTTATCTTCAAAAGATATTTCTGGGAAATGAGATGCGTTTGAACGGTGAGGCTACATGTGCCCAGGTGGAGTGTATGTGATACTGCTAACTGCTAGAGCTCCAGTTCTTAATGTGTGAGAACGTATGTTCAGTCTTGAGGAAGAGCTATTAGCTTGTGTCATTCCATTTTGGATCATGATCCTCAGGGTATTTTGGGGTTAGAGTAAGTTCCTTTCTGGATATAAGGTGATGATATGTTGAGTATTTTTTGGTCATCTACTAGTGCTGAAGGATTGGAACGTACCATTCTTTTCAAGTACTACTTTCCAAATGTGAGAAAAGTGGGCATAAAAATGCCTGTATGGACTGGACTGGCTGTTTGGTACCTCTTGAATTCCTTGTGCATTTTCAAACAAAACAATCATTTGGTTTGAGAGGTAATGGTAGAGAGGCAAGGAGAGCCGATTGGTAGTAATGTGGTTGTTTCAAATTAGAAGAAGAGGCACAGGAATAGTCAAAACTGGACTGAGGTGGGACTGTACAGAGGCATCGTCCAGAACAAATACAATCGACGCCCTAGGCAGTTAAAGGTGAATACAAGAAAAAACAGCATCTGACTCAAGTTTTAGATTTTAATAACAAAAAGTATGGCTGATAAACATATAAGTGAGATCACGAAAAAAAATCAAGCATCAACTAAAATGTTTGCCATATGAAATAATGTGCAAATTCGATATTCTGTCATGTATGTAACTCGAACAACCATTCTGAGAGTTTGAGACAAACAAAGAGAAGACAAAGATGAGCTAATTTGTCAAAATGGGACTTTGAACTAAATACAGCTTTGGAGTCACTATCCATGGAAATTATTGCATAGGAACAGATGACATAATTTTTTTTTAATCTAAGCTACACAATGCCAATTGCTGATGTAAATGTTCAAATTCCGATTGCACAAACATTCATTAGGTATAGTAAAAAGAAATACAAATGAATAGCGCACTTTATTACATTGAACACATAGTATCAATATCAGCAATGTACAAAATACGTTTAGTACGCTAATATACCCACTTACACACGCGCATACTGCTAAACATACATACTGAGTATGACACATGTTTCCACTGTCATCTAAGAAATCGATAAATTTCATGTCGTGAACATTGGAGTTTACTCAAAATGACGCTAGCTGAATTTACAGCCGGCTCGTAGGTCGTACACAAAATTAAAAGGTATTCTTTTTTTCTTTTAATCACAGCATGCTTTTTTGACTCATAAAGCAATTGCCTATTTCTAACATTACGAACTTTGTTTAAACGCCTACTCAAATCTTTTTTTAAAAATGTGGTGTTACTCCTTTTCACCCACAGCGTGACAATGAAATTGGCTGCGGATGTACACCGTGGATATTATTCTTCTCCAAGGTAATTGAACTTGTGACACAGAGAGCCGGTTTCCCGAGTATCAAGTGCTACAGTCTTCCATCTTTTCAAATCGAATCAGTCGCATTTTATGTGTAAGCAGTTGAACAAAAAAGCGTCAAAGTCAAAAACAACAACAGTATTGCATTATCAAATAAGAGTGCGAAGGAGTATGGTGACGATGCGTTAGCGCCTATTATGTTTTTGTGGACTATAATATGACGATCCATGCACTTTTTGTTTCTTATTCCATTGTGGGCTGCTGTTCAATGGAGGAGAAATGTAGGAAAACTCGGGTCGTGACGTTGATCAGTCTTGAAACAGACAGTTCTGGGCGGTTTGAAAATGGAAAAAGGGGGGTTTTCCCGGCCTAAGAAAATCTGGGGTTCTCTCGCTTTTCGACCCAATTAAGACGAGCCCCCTATAAGACGCGGTGAACATTTTAAAACTAAGCATATCGGGGTTCACTGGTGTTGGGTACCTATATCTCCGAGCTACCTATTTGCATTGTCCCATGAACTTCATCATTCAACACGAGAAAGCATAGGACATCCTCAACTCGTTTCAGAGAGTTTTTTCCAAGAGTGCTTTATTTAGCACGCGTGGCTTCATTTTACGGTGCAAATGTTTTCGGTTTTTTTTTTTTTGTTTCTTTTTTTCGGAGGAACATACAAATATATGCAAAATCAAAATCACTTTCTTATCGGTGTTTTATCTATTTATCGAATTTCAAAACAACTTTTTTTTTTAAAGGAATTCATTATATTAGCTGTTTATTACTCCTACACGACACTCTGAGAACATGTACCATCAACCAGAGAGTCGTGCGCTTCCGTTTTGCCTGAGTCACTTCGGTCAATGTATAGATCCATTCACAACATTCAACATTTTGGCTAATTCCTCTGACGGATGGCTATCACACAGCCCACTAGCCAAATGTGATGAGTGAGTGGCCAAGGCCCTACAAGGATCTTCAAGTCTGCCAGCAGTGGTGTTTTAAGCCCAGTAATGACTCAGACGGCTGAGTTGGCTAATTACTAGAAAAAAAATGCGTTATACGTTATATATTATGGTTTGGTCCACAGTCAGAGCTCCAAGGAAAGCCTGAGGTCAATACAGTAAAAAAGGATTTATACGCGAGAGGGTCTTCAAAACAACAAAAGGACGGTATCAGTCGACTGAGGATATTCCATCCTCGTCCAAGCACAAGTTACCGCTCAGTAGTAAATCAAAAAGAGCCAATACAGGTTACAATGGAGCTATACCGGGAATTTCAACTCAAACCACTCGTACAAAAGGGATCTCCACAACTCGAGCTGAAGAATAACAAGCTTGAGAATAATTTTGTTGAAAATGGTTTCGAACAAACGTTACGATTCACGAAATATCAAATCTACGTTCTGAAACCCGATATTAAATCAGCTCGGACACATAAACGAAAAGAAAGAACTATATACACTGCAGAGCAAGGATTTTCATAGTGGAAAGACTAATGCAGACTCCTCCAACAGCAGTTTTGTTTCCCTATTGAATTAAACCCTCTCACTTTCCTATGTAGGGTTTAAACATAATATAACGCGAGTTATAAAACGAGAACAGAAAAATCAAGATAAGACTAATTAGATTAGAAAAAATGCCACATTCCTATAAGATGCAAGAGAAGAAGTAGTCTACCACTCAATGTCGTTTTAAAGCAGTAATCTACAAAACTTTGTACAATCCTCAAAATCTATACAGAAGACGAATTATTTCAGTGCTATCAAAACCTCAAGAGTAAATTACCTCAAATGCAATACGATTAAACTTCACACACAGTAATCATGTCAGTCATTAGAACTCAACACAGACATATTCAGAAGACTGTTCTGATGATAGCGAGAATTTCAAGAGGAACATGATCGATTGTCCATGGGTCATTCTTGCAATATGGTTTGTCAAAAGCGTCCAAAAGGTCAACATCCGACTTCGTTGTTCAGTACAACTAATTTTGTTTTACTCTCTCTAACCCAGAGTTTATGAAATCAATGCCCGCTTTACTGACAATCGGTGTAAAGTGTGTTAACAGATCAAAAACTCCACACATGCGGCATAATTTCCGTAAGAGAAATCCCATCCAATAAAATAAACTTTGCAATAGATGTATAAAAGGGTTCACGTTGGTTTACGGCTCTTATCAGTAGGGGCTACAAACGGTTGATGTGATTTAAATATGGCACGATTGACAACACCACAGGGGGATGTTTGAGAAACGTGTAAACTCAATCATGGAAGAGAGCACAGCAGAGTGAATTTCAATACATTAGGTGGTTTGTGGGACCAATGGAAAAAATGGCTGTTTAGAAATTCAGTTGCCATTTGAATGAACGGTTAAAAATAAACCGAACCATCGGGAATTATTGAGCCCATTCTATATTAATTCCAAAAGTAAAACTCGCTATTCAATAGTTGGTCGGTGGCTACGTTTTGTTTTTTCCATTTGGGTGCTTCTTAAGTGTCATTCATGCGTCCCAAGTCAGGAAAATAGCAGCTAAAAACTAAGCAACGAGCAGGAGCAGTGCAATGAATATCTTTGAAGATTCGCTAGATGTTAAGAATCTTCAACAAGTTGCAGTGCTCATGATGCTATAGTGAAATGTTACCAGAGAGTGACTTTAAAATGGGTGGCTTATGAGACGTTTGAACTCAATCCCATTAACAAGATCCTGTGTCCTACTAACGTTCCCTGAGCGCTAAGATGTTGGTTAATATAGAAAAAAGTACCGACTAGATCATGACATGTCTGATACTAACAATTCCAAGGAGAATCCGTGGCACACCCTGGACATTCAATTCATAGTCAACTCCTGCAACCAGAATATTCACAGATGAAGGTTCAAGCAACTCTGAATACAATCATCCATCGGAAGACTGTTCAAATGAAAAACTGCAATAAGTCATCACTCTCATAAAAAGTCACATCCCAATCAAATGGCAGAAATAAAATATTTCAGAACACTTCAAGGTCAATATCTGGTCAATACCTTCAAGAATCATCTACAAAATATCAATACCTCTCAAAATCCACCTGGCCCTGGGCCAACACAATTTGAACAAAGAGGTCTGCCTGGAACAAATATCCAGTACCGTTCTTAAAAATAAAATACAGAACTTAGAGGAAGTGATCAATAATACGCTTTTACTGATGGCAACTCCATGATTTTTTCCCGAAATTGCTAGAGACCACTTTTACATCAATAAACCAATTAAAAGAGAAGTAACTGACTGCCAAAACAGTCTTGCTCAGTGAGAGGAAAATGCGTGAGCCTCACATTAATCGTAGGAGTAACAGCGGACACGTACGACGATCTAAATGCATTTTTAAATTCAGAAGATCATGTAAACTAGGCTAAGAGAAATTAATATCCCAGAGCAATGGAACACAAGGGTACAGCACAAAATATACTTTTAAAATTGGCGAACGTTGTTGCCATTTCGAACACAAAGTGAGAATCTGGGCATGCTATTGGTGCACAAGAATGATGAACACAAAAGAAAAAAAAATTGGTTCTGATTTCAAAATTGTTAAGAACCGCCCACTGTGTAGATTGCTGTATTGAATTCATCTAACTCAGAGAGATCAAACATTGCTAATGATAAGAGTGAGGTATTTCAACTGGCAAACCAGAAAAAAGTCATTTAAGGAGTTCGTGGGGAGATGCGAGTTTGAACGTTATGTAGGAAAGGCGTAGGCAAAGATTAACCGTTACGGCAAGGCTATTGCAAGAAATCAGCAACAATCTGTTGCCAACAACTGGACTGTAAAGATACATTCAGACATGGAGATAATGCACGTCATTCTTAAAATCTGCATTCAATAACTACAATTTGTGAACAAAATTGAAAAACTCTCCCTTTGTGGTAATCATCATTATATACGTATTAGGGTGTCAACCTTCATTTTCCCTGTGGCACTGAGCAAAAATACTGATAGCACAGGGTAGGAGAGCATGTTTTTTAAACATTGTCAATGATTTCAAACAATTCCACAATTTTCATTTTGATAGGGTGAGTGTTGAATTTTTAATCAGAGAAAATTGATTGAAGCACTAAATGAATTTAGTACAGTGGTACCTCGCGATACGATCTTAATCACAATTTTCAAACCTATGAGTAAAACATCCTCTCTGACGGACATCTGTATAGAAGCCAATATCCTTCATATTGAAACCAATGGTAAATTACAGCTCTTTTTGATAGATAGATGCTATGTATAAGACTTAACTTCCGACATTTTCTTGATACTGCTTAATAGTGTTGGTGCTGAGGCTTAAGAAAATGGCGTTCCCCAAATATAATAGATTGAAGTTTCCTTGACCTCATTTTAAAGCAGTAAATTGCTTTAGCACATGTTTTAAAAATAAAACTTGTATCCTTGGGAGGAGAATTTTGAACGGTGGTATTCATGTGACATTAAAGTGAGATCTAATACTGGGATAACTTGAAATGGCATCCATTCACCCTGATTCTACGGTACACACCATGAAGCCAAACCTCACCCAACGATCCCCACACTAGGTCATCTCTTCCAGCCTTATCACAAATCGGAAATACTTGTGAAAACCCATTTCCAGGAAAATTTTAGCATTCGAATTCGAATATTTTCGTGGAAATAAACTCTCTCAGTATACCTCCGTTTTCTTAACTCTGTCGAAAGGGCTCATGATCCAGAAAAATGAAAGTAAATACAATTTTTAAGAAAAGTTTGAATTTTTTCCATAGCATTGTACCGATTAAACGGAGGACCTGCCAACAGCCATCTGCATTTAGTACAAGAGAACTCGTTCAATATCCTTAACTTCTAACACACTAAGTTGACATGAGCTGGTATCAATGAAAAACCAACACACACTATTTTTCACAAATATAGAAGCATTAATTCTCATTTGACCGAAGAAGTCCAAATGCAATTTTTCAAGACAATAAGACGCCTAAATCGACCGGTACACATATGAACATTTACGATAAGAAGCCAAAAGTCTATTCAACAGCTGTAAGGCTGAAATGACGTTATATGACCTCAGGTAGCTGTGGAACCTTTAGATATTGTTAATATATAACAGTCAGATCAAAACATCCCGAGGGCCAACTGTTCCTTCATTCAAGAATGGAGGGGGGGCCTACTCTGCATTAGCATCAGCACCCCCACAGGGACTTGAAGGAAAGAAAACCTTGCAAGCTAAACCATACGGAAGCAGCACAAAATTGGAACTGACTCGTCAGAACGTTTAGATAAGCGCGTCCTTGGAGAATCATACTACAGGGCTCAAGTCAGATTCCCCTAAATCCATTAAAGGATCAAAGGGAGTACAAAATCGAAAATGAACTTATCGTGTCCGGTTGCGAAGCGAACGATTGCGAAAATATTATCGTCTCGGGGGTTTGAAGGCCGACCCCTTAACGAGCAAAGCGAGATTTATAAATACTGGTCCAATAGACCCTCCCAAACTTCTCAAAATTGGCTTTAGGAGTGACGAATTATTTCATGATTGGTTGGGAAGTGAAACCGAAAATCAAACTCGGTACCCATACCCAAAAAGGAAGCTAAATAACTATAACCGTTGATGTTATCAACATGTAGAGCGCAGCTAAACATACGACTCAGGATAGGTCAGGTAGTAAATGTGCTACTCTTTTGTGTTGATTTGTTGTACACAATGTTTCCTTTTATTAAATATATATCTAAATATGATGCTCAGAGTGAATAACTAACCAGACAAATATGAACGTATTAATAATTTGAGCAAAGGAAGAACAAAGAAACTACTGAAACGCTACGTCCAGTTTATCGAATTATTCGAAATTTGTGGCAGCTTGCTGGGTACGTTGGTGTGCCTTGAGTGGATTGTGCTTGCCCTGTCGTCGGACAATTGCACTCGAAACTTGTTGGTGGCACCTAGCGTGTTCGTGTTTACGGTACTCACATTGGTTGTGGAGGTTGAGGAGTTGGTAGGGGTCCTCACTCCCACTGAATGAGAGTCAGCAGTGGGCAGGCGGGGTAGCCGTCGACGAAGCCAGCCATGTCGCAAGGCTGACGCAGGGGTCATACGGGCCTCCGGGTCCCAATCCAAACATCGACGAACAAAGTCAATAAACAACGGGTCATCACAGCCTTTCAGCGCGTGCCTGAGCTCAACAGACCCAGGAGGGCCTCGGTTCTTCCCTCGTCGTGACACACCTCCACTCAGTAATCCGCTGCCATCAGGAAGAGTCGTCACCTTGCAATACCTGGGGTACCCCTTGGAGCTAAAAAAATTCTTAGTTTTCTTCGAGGCGTCAAGTAATTTTTGAGGAGGCATACCCAACAGCTCGATAATGCACGCTAACTGATCAGCTTCATCCTCTCCCGGCAGAAGTGGGAAGCCAGTGAGCAGCTCGGCCAAGATGCATCCGAGGCTCCACATGTCAATCGGCATCCCGTATCTAGCTCCAAGGATCACTTCTGGGGCTCTGTAAAACCGCGATTGTATGTACGTGTACACTCGCTGGTTGGCGTAGCAACTGGACCCGAAGTCTATCACCTGGAGGAAAGAGAACAATTTTTAGAGAAACCAGAAGCAACAATAGCGGTATAGCATTACGTACAATTCGATGGACAAGAGAATTCTTCAAGTATGTTTGGTTGAAGAAAGGTAGCTAGTTACGAGTGGCTGTGTGGCTTGTATTTATGACCATTTAGGAGAAAATTAAATCTAAACAGCTATCTAGTGAAAAAAGGTGTTTTCAAAGCCAATATAAGAGGACCAATAAATTCATTTTTGACAAAAAAAAAAATCATAATTTCTATTGGTCCGAAGGCCAACACTCGTGCATATGGCTTACTAACGCACAGCTCACATCTTTTGCAGAAAATTATTCCTTGAGTTCACTGGTAGCCTGTTTGATTGAATAATTGGTTGTAAGAGCTTCAACATTTTCCCTTAGTGGATTAATATCAATATCATCTCAAAAATATTCGGGCAACGCGAGACAGTTCACTGTCGAGATGCAAATATGCTCATTGTACATAATTATATGAATAGGAGTGTACCTTTTAAATGTACTGTTAAGACTCCTACTTATACAGAACTCAAAAACTTTATAACATTTGGATGAACTTGTGATATCTCGGGAACGCTAAGGGCCATTCTCAGATCAGAGGGGTACTCAGGAATAAAGTTTAAAACATCATATTTAATCAATTGTGAGGCCTTGACTCGATTACGGAAAAACAATATTTCAGAGGAACTTTGCTATGTGAAAACGGGCCAACTCGTACCATGGTTAGAACAAGCTGATTCACATTCAGTCATTTGGAAGGTGATAGAAGTAATAAGAACTGGTCGAAACTAATAATACCTTGATGCCGCTTCGTCCGGGCTGTTTTATCAAGACGTTCTCCGGCTTCATATCACAATGAATGATTTTGTTGCGGTACAAAGCGTCCAGGCACTGCAACAGCGAGTGAGAGAATCGACGGACGAGCTGTAAACTGAACCCTTGAAATTTGTTCTTCTTGATCAGCTCGTACAAGTTTATCGAAAGGAGCTCAAAAGTGATGCAAATGTGATTCCTGAAGGTGAAGTTGTCGAAGATGTGTATGATGTTCATCGTGTTGTCCTTGTCTTGTTTACGCAGGTGCTCCAAGATGCGAATCTCTTCTTGGGCTTGTCGATGAAAACGCTTTTCATTCCGGACCATTTTCAAGGCGACGAAATCCTGCGTTTTGTGATCATAGGCTTTGACCACTTGGCCGAAACTCCCTTTACCAATGACTTTCAACACTTCGTAGCGGTAGGCGACATGATCGTGAATAATGTGGATGTACGATCCATTTTCGTTATCGTAATTGGAGTTGTTGGAAGCGCCGACGATGCCAAGCCGCTTTTTCGCTTTGTGCCCAATAAAATATATTTCTGGGTAGTTTTGAATCTCATGCAGTTCGAAATTGGTTAAAATGGAACTGTAGAATCTTATGGCTATATTAGGTCCTATTGGTCCCCGTCTCTTCTGTGTAGTTTTCACAGTGTTATTACCATTTTTGTTTTGTTGTGCGTTCAGGCCGTTCAGCTCAGTCGAATTGTGGATTGTCGCAGCTTGGTTTTGGCTGTTGGAAATATTAGAGTTCGGCAATTTGGAAATATTTCCATTGGCGATCTTAGCATTGTGGGTAATATCATCCAGCGTATTCGACTTCAAGGGTGTACTCACCTCGGGCACATCCATAAACCCCTCCTTTGGAGATATGTTGGAGGATACGGAGTTATTCAGCAGGGATCTAGTTCTTGGCAAAGACATCGTGTACCAGGTAAATTCATAGCACCCAACCTCACAGTACTCGCACAAACTCTTCAAATTACCGACATCCCCGAACCTGTCTCATTGGACCCGCACTCCTCAAAATTATGCCTCATACATGCTGCTTCAATAACAAAGATTAGAAATCCTCCGGAATCTTATTAACAGTAAAGTCCGAAGCATGGTCGGCAAATACAAACAGCGATATTATTATGGATGGTTCTAATCCATTGGTGCTCAACCTCAACCAAAACACATCGAATTTCAGTCCGGAATCAGAAAACAGCTGCACGCAATCAAACGGGGAAGAAAATCGGTTGTGTTCGTTTCATCGAATCACCGAAAGGTCGCGAAACCTCGATTCTTCGTCCACGAGTATGGGGAGAGATACCGAGATGAAAAAGACTACTTCCTTGTTGACGTCATTGAAGTCAATTTTGTCCCTGGATATGTAGGTAGGTAGGTGTCTGGATCGCATAGTAACTGTTATTTTTTAATTTTTATTCGTCATAGGATTGCGTAATTATGTCCAAGGTTTTTTTCCCTGATTTTCAAGTTAGGCCAGAACGATGACGTACTGCTGCTCAAAATTTCGCCCTATTGCAAACGACAGCAAGGTGTAGACCACACCTAACTACTGCAGCACATGACTGGTGGAAACCTAATCCCAAGACCTCTTTGTAGGGACAAGACGTACAGTTGATTGTCTCCCACTTGTTGATTAGTATCTTCAAAGTTGAGCAAAATAGCAGCTGTCTGTTACCAGTTGAAGAGGCACTGGGACATCCGGAAATGAAAATAAGCGATCCAGTTTAAAAAAGTCATAAAAGCTTGTTTCAATAACAATAACACCTTTTTTCTTTAAAAGTACCTGCTCCTAAGGTTCGTGAATTCCGCATTCAATGTCCTTACTTCTCAGACTAAACTTTGACCAATGTAACGATTTGATAAACAAGAACCGAGTGAGATAAAATATTGCTGAAATGATTTACTTAATTAGTAAGATTGACCTTATAAGACCTAACTCCACATGGTCAGAACTCGATAACGACTAGATAAAAACGCTGCAAATTCATTCACAGAGGTTATTCACGCTGGTTATTCTTTGGACATTAATTTGCTTCTTTATTTTTGTATCTAGAACCTTGTAATGCCCATCATTTTTTTGGGGGCAAATCAGAGCAAGGAATAACCAATCAAGAAGGCTGGAAATAGAGACGTTTCTCCCAGAGCAGTGTAGGATATCATGGAATCAAGGATTCTATCCTTATTCCTTGTTCCATGATTGTCATGCGCACATGAGTCGTCCACCATATTTTTCATCTCTGCTCACGCGTCACGCTTGCTCTGCGGCACCGTTATTTACAGAGTTTCTATTTCTCGTTCTTCCATTTTTCTTGTTGGAAGCTCATTATAAGAGTCGTTGACTGCTGTTACAATGGCCGTTGCGAGAAAATTTGAAATCAACTTTCCTATGAGCGTCAGTGATTCCTCAGATGATCCGCCTTCGCCTCTAAAAGACAAAGACGCCTTCACATGGACCCTGTGGTATCTCAACAAGAAAATTAACTTACCATGGAAGAAAAGGCTGATGAAACTTACAAGCTTCGATTCATTAGACGACTTCTTAGAGCTGAATAATGTGTACAGACCATGTTCTGAACTCGTCATAAATACAGACTTCATGATGTTCAAGAGTGGTAAGTTGTAACTAAACTATTTATCTTTCTCCTTTTTTGCACACAAAGAATCAAACATCACAGTATATAGAATTAATTATTATCTATGAGCACTAAACTGTTTGATTGAGCACTTACTTTCCATGATACTTATGTTTACATTCTTACTTATCACCGTTTCTATCGGTTACATGTTACTATTTATCTGTTTTACATGTATTTACGAGGTAGTTTAGCGTGTATTTGATATGAGGGTTGAAGTCGGCATCAGCCCGCCCCTTAGAAAGATTACTGCATTTTTGGTTTAGTTTACCCAGTTTCAACTCATACATAACGTCATTTTGAGAACGAATATATCGATATTTTTTTAGGGGCGGGCTGAAGCCGACTTTTACCATAACGAGAAACAAAATCGAAATTATTGGTTGGGAACGACACAATTGGTATTTCGTCAGATGAACTATATAGTCGAAGGGGATGGGATTCATACTCCGGGGAGGGTAGGTGTGTACCACCACACACAACACAGATGAGTTTGAGACAAGTGTACACACAAGTATCTTGAAATGGACCACGCTGTTTCCCACAATGAGTTAAGGTAGGTAGTTATCACTAGAATTGACTAATGAGCGTATCTTTGGTGTTCTCAGGAATAACTCCTTCATGGGACGATCCGAAGAATGTTGAAGGGGGACGTTGGATCTTCGAAATCCCCTGCGGACCTGGCTTCAACGGAATAGACTTGGGTATAACCAACTTGCTGCGAGAAGTCATCCAGAACGGCTTCTCTCACCCAACGGCTGTCGATATCATCAACGGAGCGTCCATCAGCAGGCGCGAAGGAAAGATGCGCATGGCCCTCTGGACGAGTCACCCTGGCGTTAACACAGAAACACTGATTGCGATTGGCTACAAGCTGAAGTCCTTTATCGGCAACCGTCATCAGGTATACTGTACACATTTTATGCCAATATTTTTTATAATCAGTTAGAGCCCCAAGCATCTGACCTTCAAGCGCTTGTGCTTAGCGGTAGTGCTAGGTGTTTGTTCCTCGATCTCCACTACTTATCAACACTCAAATATAAGAATCAACTTGCTAGTCATGGAAATCTGGGGAAAAAATTTAGTCGGTCTGCATCTGATTGATGTTGTGCTTGAAAAAAACAATACGTTGCCAATAATTCAGGGAAGAGCTTAGTGTATTTTACCTATTTATCTCTTGTTCCAAATTAACTGGAACAACACTTACACATACCTTAAAGAGGGAGGTCTGAGGATCAATTCCACCCTGTTCATTCAATACCTACTGAGGAGTAGAGGCAAGAGGGTGCCTGTAAGACTAAGCTGATACATTTTGACACATGATGGATTGGACATGGATCGTTACTATTAGAACCAGTTGCCACCACTTGCTTTGTTCCTAATTACAGTAGCTTCTTGTGTCCCCTTCCCACACATAATCCACTCTTCCTTTCCTATTGATGACTCAGCAAAAATTACCAAATTGTTTCATCACAATTGAATTGGATTTTTCAAAAATACCCAATTACCAATGAGTCGCCTATATGTAATTCACAATTCAAACCATCAGGAAAATATTTATTTCTTGAGAAAATGACTAAACATAACTGTACCAAGTAAATTTGGTCCAATCGGGCTGAAAAGTTTTGAGGACCAACTAGAGCCGGGAACGGACCCCTGACCCGAATTTCAGATTTTTAGAAAATGTTTCTATGACCAAAATCGACTTGTACAGCGGATGGAAATTTACTTATTTTTATCTAGACACCTTGAAACGCCCAGAAAAAATTATGGGATAAAGCGGAGAGGTTGATTATTCAAGAAATAACCAACCAAAACGTGGCAAAATTTAAAAAAAGAGATGTTTCTGTTAAATGAAAATCAGCTTAAGAAATGACGATTATTCCTCTGAAAGGTTGTCGAGCATTCCTGTTTTCATTTCCTGCATGCATCCTATCCCTTCCTTCCATTCCTTTCAGCTTTTCTATCTGTACAACAAGGAATGCAGACGCCGACCGCCAGGATTTCGTCACTCGCACAACACCTATGATTATTACCTGTAAACGTGTTTTAACACTAAAAGCTTTTGAATTGTTCTTCTTCATATCGCGTTTGAGCCAACTGCCACTTAGTAAACCTTCTTTTTCATGAGTATATGTGGCACTTTCTGTTTCTTAATATTATTTATAACATTCAAATAAAAATTTTCAAATTCATCAATCAATTGACACTCGTACGGATTTTTTTTTTTTTTTTAATGAAACATGAAACATCTTGTTTCTTACTCAGTTGAAGACTTGTTTCATCTTTACAGTTGATCTCAATCTGGACTGATGATGTTTATTTATCGTACTGGCTACTGGCCCACGTACGTAAAGACCAATTCCACCAGGTATGAACGTAACGAGGTTTTATCATACGATATTGAGAAGCAAAGGCACAGCGCGCAAAAACGAGTCAGAAAGAGGTCTGTCAGTCGCAGGATAATAAATTTCCTGTGATGCGCTAAGGTACGAGTATTTTACCTATAGAGCTGGGGAGTTTTCTCTATACACTGAGGTCCCTCTTGTAGGCCCTGTTTGACTTTGGCGTGACTTTTTTTCCGCCCTTGAATCTTTCATATTTTTCAAATGCACCTCATTTGGTGTGAATGTTTGTCACACACTTTTTTAAAAAAGGGATATTGAATAAAATTATTAAAGATTGGCTGTTGTGAAGCATGTAGAGAAGCTATGAAATAATCCTTTCATTAATTAGTATTAGCCTAAACCATGGCCGACTAGGCCTTTGGAGTTACCAAAAAACGACAATATTTTGTACTATAATATTTTTTGACTGATTGTTCATTTTTAAAACGCCCTTAGACTGTTACAAGATTGGAAAATCATCAAAAGAAGGTTTTCAATTAAAAATGAGGCTATGACGAGGAACTCTTCATTGCTCAGCACCCGTCGACCCAGGAACATTTCTCGTTAAGCCTAGAATACGGCGCACTCCCTGATGAGGTAGTGCAGTGTGTCTGGTGATCCAAGATCGCAGACCTGACAAGGGTGCGTGCTGGCGAAGGTCTTCGTACGCCAGTCAATAGAGATATGGCTGAATATATCCCCTGCTAGAATTAGAGGGCCGAGGTGTCGAAGCTGCTAGTTCGAATCCATCCCCTGGCATAACTCGACGTCGTGAGGCCAACTCAGTACTGACAGTATGTATCTGAATAAGGTTGTCCAATGGCTTAAAACACTTGTAACAAAACTTGTCTGCCTTGGTAGCTGCTTGCAAAATTAACCAACTCTCACCTTTGGGCGAGGGGATTTCGGATGGGCGCTGAACAGCCCCTGCTGGCATCATGTCGGGAGGAAATCGGTTAGGGTTTTCAGAGCCCATTTGACCTACCTTCTGTAAGCGCGGGCATAATATACTCTTGAGGTCGCAGTGCCTAGAGGCAGCAACTGCCCCACGCCCTTCAGTTGGAGGCCAAAGGACAAAAAAATCCCCTGGTAGGTGTGCATGTCTCAAGAAGAAGGGAAGGTTCGGGTCGAGGTAACATGCGCATTCCCCAGCAAGAGCGATGTTATGAGTCTTGAAATACGAGCCGAGTCCAAATCTACCCTTCTGAGACATAATTTAAGGGCATCTGAGGAACCTTTTTCCCAGGCTCAGTCACTGCAGGATCTGCTGTCATTAAAAAGCTGTCCATTAAAAGCACCCAGTAGTATGAGCGGTTGGTCAAGTTGGGAGTAAGTTCAACAGTCGATCATATCACTGCCTAGGCAGCCTCCGACTACCTGTACCCATCACTCTGCTCCACCATCCGAACATCCTCTTGCTAATAGAGATTTTCAGTTGCGAGAGGCCTGCTTCGGTTCGAGCTAAGAAGTCTGATGTTGATCGACCAAGCCCAACAGCGGTATGATGGGGCTCTCACCTTAAGGTAAACCTTAGACGTTGAGGTGTTCACGACTTGACTGTTCTCCTCTCAATATTTGTGTAGAGCCTGATGAAGCCTTAACATTATAATAACAGGAGGTAAACACATATTTTCTCTGCCACAAACCACATAATTGGAGAAAATATTGACGTTTTTTTGGAGTAAATATTTTATCTCGTAAGGTTTGTTTGCAGACCAGTTGGAGCCAGTTAGAGAATCGGTGAGAGAGTGTTGGCAAAAGCTTAGTGTGGCAGCCAGGTCTAGCCGCTGCATACGAGCGATCGCACAAATATTCCAACCATCTGAAACTTGGCTATGGACCGTTTGGAGATTTTTCTTTCAACTAGGTAAGTACTACTAGGTTTGTTCTTATTTTTGAGAGTTTACCCCCTCTATTTTCCGCGTCTTGATCACCCGATAGAAAATTCGCAATAATTTAGATGATAGATAATTAGAAAATGATTTGATGTGTATTAGCATATTACGAATATAATAAGTTGCGCTTCTATGGCAATATCAAGGAACTGATGATATCGCACGAGCCACAAATTTTAATAAATGGTTCAATTTGATTGTGATTCTAGTGTAGCAGCAGGTGGGCTGGAGCCTGGAAACGGGGTAACCTCCAGTAGACCTCCTTGATGCCCTAATCACACTTGATTACCCTACACATTCCAAAATGGCCTCACGAAGGAATGTGTCCTCATGAAGCATGGAGGTCATGGGGATGTGACGCTCCCGTTTCTCAGTAGTTACCTGTTGCTTCTTATAAGTTTCTGGCTCTTCGACGACGGCCCCGACTTTTTAAAAATCGTTTAGAATTTAACGCGTTTTTGTTTCTATGAGTTGAGATTGTGAAACTCCCTTTATCGCGCCTCAAATCGTTAGAAGAAGATTCTGAAGTTGGAAGAATCCCGGTTGTCAGTTATCAGTGTTACATTCCTAAGAACAGTTGACAAGGCATCTCTCACAATGTTAGGACGTTGTTATGAATTTCGGTGTCGTTCATCAGTTCTACCGAAGTGTTGAATTCTTCTCACTAATATTAATCCATTTTGGCGAAATGACAACTGGTACACCAAAATGTCGCAGCGGGACCTATCAGAGGTATGTCATAGATATTTCGTTCCCTTTTGAATTCTGTTTAATCTAGAGCTGTTATTTATTTTAATAGCGAAGTATCAACGATTGAGAAGGTACATTGATAACTTTATTTGCGTTAATGCTTTAATATTGTTCCTGTCGCGTTGATTGAAAAAGCAAAATCATCATCTAAACTAGAATAGCGATTGATGCTCGGTAATGAGCCTTTTTATGATTGCTTCAGTCTGTGATTGGCTTGTTTTTCCGTCGAGTTCACCCAGCGATTCGAACGGTCGGTCAAGTAAAGACTGTTTCAGCACTCAAGAAATCACCTGTCAAAGTAATATCATCATCTGCAAGCGCGCTCATAAATAGTTTTCTAATGATAATTTTCATTTTTCTGACGACGAATCGATAGTATCAATAAAACATTTAAAAACAATTTTTTCGTTAAATCAATTTTGAAGTCTATTGCAACTTGCCTGATTTTTTGGGATACTCTGAACAAAAATCTCAAGATACGGAGCGTTTAAATTCAGGTGGTATATTTGGTACTACGTACTAAGCAGCAACTTCGTCTTAGAACCACGATTTCCGTAGCCAAATTCCCAAAATAGATTTTGACCTGTTTTGGTGTGTGTCCATATTTACTTGGATTACTTACTCGTCGTAGATTCCCTAAAAAAGCTGGAATTCCAGCCTGGGGCTTCACGTCCAACTACCATTGTATATTATGGTGACCTAGACGTGGTCAGCTGTCTCTATTGGGAGGATCGTTACTTGCTCTGAACATTTAGTTCGTAGCTTCTCATTTTTTCACCGCCTCGAGTGAAGATGCGTTTACTAGCCGTCCCCCATCCGAGTAGTACTTACACACGACGCTGCTACTATGCATTAGAGTTCGAACAGGATTCACAATCAGCTGTAATGCCTAGCATGTATGTCCATGACACATCCATGATTTCCTGAACACTACGTAGACAATTTGCATCAATTCATGTTGTACTATGTTTATTTTCCATCAACTTAGGAATTTGAAAATAAATCTCATCGCGTTTGGTACTCTTTATCTGTTCTCTTTTGCCAGCAACTTACGATACGATTTCTGAATTTCTGCAGGTTGAGCCTGAAGGCACGTCACAATTACCAGCTGCGAGTAAAGCTATCTTCATCGAAAAAGTTCGACTCTCAAACCAAGCCTGTCAAGCCGGCCATTATGCGAAGGCTGTGGCCTTGTACAGTGACGCTCTCCAACTCGACCCAACCAATCACATTCTGTACTCCAACAGATCGGCTGCTTATGTGAAAATGGGCCAATTCGCTCAAGCTCTGCAAGATGCTTCTAAGGCTCGAGAACTCAACCCTGATTGGCCTAAGGTGAGATGCTGGAACTAGCCCTCCCTGCTGGTCAGGTGAACGAGTGGTCGACTTTCAACCAAACATCGCCTGTTGGAATAAAGTCTACATCAATCAATCAATTCCCTTCCAATTTCTGTTGCTGAAGAAAATATGTTGTTCAAGCGAACGTTTCTTTTCAGGCCTATTACCGACAAGGAGTGGCGCTTCAGTGCCTGGGAAGACATGGTGACGCGTTGGCTGTTTTCAGCTCTGGCTTGGCACAAGATCCTAAATCAACTCATTTGTTGGCTGGAATCGTCGAGGCGTCTTTAAAATCGCCTCTGCGAGGTATGTTTTCACATGACAGCATTACAGTAAAAATCCGTTCAAAAATCCCTCCCTTCTACGCAGAGATTAAAGATTTCTGGTAATCTCTCCTTTGAACTGTCTCACAGACGCTCTCGAGCCTACCTTCAAACAACTCCAGACTATGAGGCTGGACACGTGCGCTTTTGTGATCATTTCTGTGGTCGGGCAAGAATTGCTTGGTGCGGGACAATACTCCCCTGCCGTTGTGGTTTTGGAGTCAGCTCTCAAAATTGGCACCTGCAGCCTCAAGCTTCGTGGTTCTGTTTTTTCTGCTCTATCATCGGCCTATTGGGCTTTGAACTCTCTAGACAAGGTAAGTTTCCTGTGTACAAGTAAATTCGACTCAACAAAATGACGATTCCTTACCAGTAATGGAACTCTCACTAGGCAATCAGCTACATGCAGCAAGATTTAGCCGTTGCCAAGTCACTTGGGGACACAAGTGGAGAATGCAGAGCTCATGGTAACCTTGGTTCGGCCTACTTCAGCAAAGGTAGCTATAGAGAGGCATTAACATCCCACCGATATCAACTCGTTCTTGCCATGAAATGTAAGGACACCCAAGCTGCTGCCTCGGCGCTCACCAGCCTCGGTAAGGACTTGCGATCAGCAAACGAAAAATTGAAAGTTATCCTCTGTTCTAACACTACTAAAATAAAGTGTTATGGCAAATCAATTTGAAAAAAGTCATTTTATTATGCAGCAATTCCAAAAACATACATACGTAGTGATAGGTTAGGCATCATTTCCTTATTTTTATCGCTCCTAAATATTTTCTGATATCATTTGTCATTGGGTAATTGTAATGGTTTCAGGACACGTGTACACAGCCATCGGAGACTACCCCAATGCTCTTGCATCCCACAAGCAGTGCGTACAACTTGTGAAACAGATTGGTGATCGCCTCCAAGAAGCGCGAGAAATAGGAAATGTGGGCGCCGTTTACCTAGCAATGGGTGAATTCGAAAGTGCTGTGGATTGCCATACTCAACATCTTAGACTAGCTAGACGCTTAGGGAACGCAGTAAGTATCTGTTGTATTACAGTTGAGATGCCGGTGGAATGATTGGAGTTTTACAAGATACCCGTGGCAGCAGTTGAAAGGCCTAGAATTGTTTTTATCGTACATATAATTCCTTGTTAAAATTTAGGTTCTTATCTCAATGACTCACCCCTTGTTTTGAATTTAAGGTCGAAGAAGCCAGAGCCTACAGTAACCTAGGATCATCTCACCATTACCGAAGAAATTTCGCACAAGCCATCATATACCACGAGAACGTTCTGAAAATCGCCCAAGAACTCGGAGATAAAGCTGTTGAAGCTAGAGCATACGCTGGTCTAGGCCATGCTGCAAGATGCGCTGGTGATTACCATCAGGTAAGCTGTATTGACAATGTGTTGATTCTTACTACTAATTTCTAATTCGCCTCATAAATGTAATTGTGTATTTAGGTCTACTTGTTTTAAATGAATACATTTTAGAGAATATTAAGCCAAATTTTAGGATTGCTTTTAAGGTCTTTAGTTTATTGCTAATAAAACCTAAAGATCTCCGAGTGAGGTAACTAAAAGTATCCAACCAACTAACTATATGCACTTAAAACATAAACCTGATGTGTATTCTTACTGATGAGATACTTCAATGAGACCTATCTCAATAGGCCGGATCTATGTCGTCCCTACTATAGCTCTAATGCATTTTGCAGGCAAAGAAATGGCATGAGAAGCAGCTAGAAGTGGCGTTGTGTATGAAGGACCGCGTAGGAGAAGGTCGAGCATGTTCAAATCTAGGGATTGTGTACCAACTCCTGGGTGGGCATGATGCTGCACTCAAACTACATCAAGCTCATCTTGCCATAGCGAGAGCATTGAACGACAAAGCTGGCATGGGACGAGCGTATGGAAATATTGGTAACGCCCACAGCGCGATGGCTTTCTATGAGCAGGTCAGTTTTTAGCGTTGTTGACATAATTACTCATACTGTTGTGTAGCCAAGTTGGACAAATAGAATGTTTGATTGACGTTTGAACATTAGAAGCTCCTAGGAGGATCACTATTGACAACATCTGGAAATATCTGTTCTCGTTTTAATTTTGACGTGTTGTAGCTTCTTACCCCTTTGTTGTCGGATGTATAATTTGTTTCAAATTTTCAGGCTATCAAGTACCACAAACAAGAATTGATGATATCTAAAGAAGTGAAGGACCGTAGTTCTGAAGCGTCTACACATGGAAATTTAGCTGTAGCCTACCAGGCCCTTGGAGCCCATGAAATGGCCTTATTTCACTACCGCGCTCACTTGAACATTGCCAGGGAGTTGAAGGACACTGCTGGAGAGGCCTGTGCCTTGTTGAATTTAGGGAACTGTCATAGCTCACGAGCTGAGTTTGCCCAAGCTGTGCCATACTACGAGAACTATCTCATGCTTTCACAGGTAAATTACTGTGTAATTGTACAATGTACACAAATTGAGCTCCTTGGCCTCTTCTCAAGCATCTTTTGTTTTACAATCCTGAAGTGATTTGTAACTCACATAAGGGATTTTGAGCTCTTGGAAAGCACCCAGTACCCTGATAAAGTATGATCATTCAAAATAGTGCATACAAATATCATTCTTCTTCACTCGCAAGTCCCTTCTCTTTTCAGGAACTCCATGATGTTGAAGGGGAGGCTAAAGCATGCCATTTCCTAGGTTATGCGCATTATTGCTTAAACAACTACAGAGAAGCTGTGAGGTACTATGATCAAGATCTAGCTCTGGCCAAAGACCTTCAGGACAAGATGAACATGGGCAGAGCCTACTGTAATCTTGGTTTGGCTCATTTCGCACTTGGAAATCACGAGACGGCACTAGATTGCCAGAAATATTTCTTAGGTAAGTGGCATAGAGCAATCAAAACTGTCCACCGTCTGGAGCATAGTCGACCATCATTTCTGAGGTATGTTTTATATTTCAGCCATTGCACATATGACCAAAAATCTCCCTGGAAAATTCCGAGCTATCGGCAACATAGGAGATATTCTCATGAAAATGGGTGATATTGAAGAGGCTATCAAAATGTATCAACGGCAGTTGGGTTTTGCGCGACAAGGAAGAGACCGAGCTCTGGAGGCATCTGCCTATGGAAACCTTGGTTTAGCCAATAGGCTCCTGAAGTACTTCGATAAAGCATTGGCATTCCACACTCAGGTAAGGTCGCAAAAATTATAAAATGAACAACACTGTGTAATTTAATGTTAGAATAGGAGTTTGGTCACTGATGAATCAGTGATCTCCTGTATCGTATTTTTTTGTATGATTTGTTTCCCTATAATTTTATTTTCAAACGTTGCAGGAACTTACTGTACGGCAAGAGATGAGCGACTTGAAAGGAGAATGTCGAGCACATGGAAACTTGGGTGCTGTCCACATGTCCATAGGGAATTACACAAACGCCATAAAATGCTACGAGGAGCAGTTGGACCGTGCAAAGGAATTGAGAGAAAGCGTTGTAGAAGCTCAAGCCTTTGGGAATCTAGGTATTGCTCGATTGAACATGGGCCACTATGAAGATGCCATTGGTTTCTTGGAGCAGCAGCTAGCCACTTTGGAACAGCTTTCCATCCCAACAGCGTTGATTGATAAGGTAAACGCCATACTTTCTGAATTCATCGATCGCTTCTTTGTCTGAAACTTCCATTATTAACAGGAAGCGTGCTCATTTTCAGGGCAGAGCGTTTGGAAATCTGGGCGACTGCTACGATGCCCTGGGTGATCTTGAAGAAGCAATTAAATGCCACGAACAACATTTGGCTGTGGCTATAAAATTGAAAACTGGCAGAGATCTGGAGAGAGCATATAGGGGGTTAGGGCACGCCCATAAACGGATGGGTAATTACGAAAAAGCTCTCTTGTGCTATGAAAAACGGCTCGTTGTGGCACATGAGCTCAACAACCCTGAAATTAAAGCCACATGTTTTGGAGAGCTTGGTCACATATACATGACATTGGGGAACAACGAGAAGGCCGTTTCCTATCTTGAGCAACTTCTGTCTTTGGCAAGGTTAGTACTGGTGATTGTAAATTCCATCAGATTCCTACATGAGGGGACGTCGTCAGACTATAGTTGTGTCCTTTTCTTTCCTGTCCCTCCACCCAGCTACCTACCCAAGGGGATCATTCTAATGAATTATCATCGTCCAATACCAACGAGTGTGTGATTCTCCCACAACCCAGTCCTCTACTCGATCCATGGCAGATCTTTATTACTTGGCAATGAGGTAGAGCATCTGCTCATTCCGCCACAGGTTGGGTTTCAACACACGTTAAGTTCGGGAGGGATATAAATAAAATCTGCCTCCACCACTCTGTTGATTACAAACAGAACACCTAGCCTCACAACTTGGACGAAGACCTGTAGCTCCGGGAATTGGGTCTGTAACATAGGTGACGAGGTTTAGTTTAATGATTATTTGCGTCTCAACAACGAGGTTGGATTTATGAGAAAATTGTTCAAAACCTAGGATTGTACATGGGGACGCATTGGTTGAGTCTTAGGATGTTTGCAAACAAAATTTGAACCAAATCGTCCTAATTTGATAATTTAATTCACCCAATTACTTCTTACGCTATATAACCAGGCGTATCTTCATTATACATGTACTTAAGTAAAAAAAAGACAAGAAAACATAGTTTCTATAGAACGTCGGGTGACGTTCATCATCATACATATTGGTGTTCTCTCGCTGTTTTAGGGACATGGAGGACAAAATGGCCGAAGGAGAAGCAGCAGGTGGATTGGGTTTAGTATATCAACAAATGGGAGACTACTCTAAGGCTGTGCGATACCATCAGACTGAACTCAACACTGCCATTGAACTCAATCAAGTGGCGATGCAAGCTCGAGCGTACTCTCATTTGGGTTCTGTCCACGAGAGTTTGGGCAATTTGAAGGAGGCCGTCAAATATCAGGAGCTAAATCTCTCGTCTGCTTCCCAAACGAACGAAAAACTTCTTCGCGTTATTGCTCACTGCTCCCTGGGTAAGAAGAAGCGGCCGAATCATTTAATATAAATTTCATGTAGAATATTTTTAACTGAAAATGTTGACATCTAATCTGTTTGTTAAAATATTACTTGTACCTTGAATCTATTCATTCAAATTCGTATGCTACGTCACTGTGTTCTCTCGTACTGTTATTAAGCTCATTTGTTGCACAGGCCGGTTGTTACGAGAGTGTGGAAACAATAACGACGCAGCAGTGCACTTAAAGAAGGCTCTTCTGATATCCGATGGCATGGAGAACAAGATCAGATTCCCATCAAACAGCTGGAACTCGAACAGTTCTTTCGTCGACCCTCTCCAGAATCAGTTGGAGCAGGCTTCGCGTTTACTGGAGCTGATTCGACGAGACTGTCGAACATCTTCGGATTTCAAGATGGTTCCTTTCGAGTGCCCCACTAATACAATCTTTGACAGTCAGGTAATAAAAATCCAGTTCCAGTTTCCTCATTAGCTCTGTATTGAGTATTGAACGCATACTCATTTAGATTAGCCCTCATCCCCCCTCTATCACTCCTACTTCGCCCTCCTTTTCAACTACAGAATAAAACATAAATTATATGATTTTTCAGAGCAATCAGGTAAATGAGTCAGCTAGTAAGGGAATGGCCAATGAAGGGTCCGCGAGTTATCTCGAAAATACACTTCCTGAGAGTACTAATGAGACTCCCACTACAAACACAATAAGTAAGAAGGACAAGAACTGATAACCTTGTACTTGAAGTATTTGTCGGAGCAAGAAGAGATGCAATATTTGGTGTTGTAGGTGCGCCTGAAGAGCCTGTGGACAAAAGTTTGAGTACGGCGTCAACAAGTTCTGCAGAGAGTTTGCAGTCACTGGATAATGGAGTTGAGAGGCCTTCCATTGCTCTGAGAAATAGTCGATTGCCAGGAGCGTTCACTAGTTACATACGCCGCCGTGGGGAGCCAGACGGCAGAACAGCCTGTTCGGAATCATCTTCAAAGGTACTGGTATTTACATATAAGTTGCTTGCTATACAATATCTATCTCTGATTTACTATGGACAAAGCGTTTCAATTAGTCCGATTTATTTGTAATGTGCTGTTTTTCCTACAGGTTCGGAGACCTGGTGGTGGCGAAAGCGATGCCGCCTTCACTCCTAGCCCTCCAGTTGCCTCCCAAAGCATTGCTGAGCTGACATCAACCCTCAAGGCGAACCATCAGTCCAGAGTGAAGAGCATCTGCTCTTCACTAGCAGACACCAAAATTGATACCACCTGCCAACAGCGGAGCCCAGACTCATCCTGCTCGTCAAGCTCTGCGACAGAATGGGACAACAATGGACACAACCTGACTGTGCGGCGGCTTCCCCCTCTGCCTCCACTTTCGCGAAAGCCACCGCCTCCGCCGTTTTACAATCAGTTGATTGAAGAGCTGAACAAATTACCGCAGAGGCCACAACATATCGCGCTTACTTGCTTGGGAATGAAAAACTACAATGTCAAGAATTTGGTGGCCAACGACAAGGTGCCGTCTTTTGTGGAGTCAAACTTGGGAAATTCGCCCAGGCTCTTGTATTTTTCTCCTGATCAAGAAATTAGCAATGCTTCAGGGGAAGGGGGAACCTCAGGCGTCCCAACGGGCATACAAGACCAACTCCGGACAACTCAAATGACTCGATTGAATCGCGACCTGACCCCAACCATCTCTGAAGTATACCACGAGAGGAGTATTGGACTAGGACTCGCTCCTTCCCTGACGAAACTACTTCTTCCACAAACTGAAGAGCCAGAAAGCGCATACGACCACGAGAACAACGAAAAAAATAAGGCCTGGTTGTCGTCAGCTGAGCTCCAGCGGTTTTATCCTGCTGATCTTCTTGCTGATGGAGACATCAAAGCTCGGAGCGTCTCACCGTGTAGCGAACTCTCTCGGCGGGACGAAGGTGACGGTAGGTCGATAGCCGACTCTCAGTGCAGCGCCGGCAGTTACAAGCGAACAACGAGGCAAGTCACTGCAGAATTTGAAGACAACAGTGGGTATCAGAAAACCAACAGTGAACCACAAGACGAATCAGTACCGAAAATGAAAGTTCCCTTCAAACAGTCCACTCAAGATAATAGGTCAACTAAAACAAATTCTTCCGTTTGTTGACGGGTAATATTTTTCAGTATTAATAATAAAGATAGATTAGATATCAAGCAGTATTATTACCATTATGTTTGAGCCCCACCTCATGTAGCAGTTTTATTATTTTTCTTAATATTCGAGTTGCATAATAATGTACATAATTGAGAGTTCCCTCGTGATTCAATGTGATGTATATAGTGATAATATATTGTTGCATTTAATTCGTTCAATAATATTACTGTTCTTGAAAACTGGTATGAGCGTGATTTACAAATAAATACTCTTTAATTAGATACCCCGTTTTTTTTTTCGAGCATCTTACTTAATTGGTATTTCTTGGGTATCTGGCATTGGGAAAGCTAAAGTGCTGTATGTTCTTATTTACAAACGGCTTGAAAAGTTCAGCTTCATCTCCTCAAAGGATTTAATGAAGACATTTTTGGGTCATTATTCTTATTATTATTCTAGTGGAATGGCCACCTATGTACTCGTATAAAAAAATAAAATAAAATAAAAAATTGGTAAACACAACTATTCATGTGTCGAAATTTCAGGGCCGAAGTAGACCTTCAAAATACAGCGCAAATCAGGTCACTATAAATCGATTTTGTGTGGGTCCTAATCATTTTTGGCCCCTATCGCCGCCCTTATGAATTTGTATTTCATTTGATTATAATCAACATAATGTTCTCATGCATGATTATAGAGGTTGATTATTCAAGGATTAGTTAACTGAAACCCAATGTCCCGGTGTCCGCAGCAGTCCTAAAAATTAGAAATTTTGATCAGGGAACTCATTTCCGCTTTAGTTGGTCCTCGAAATTTGTCAGCCCGATCGCACCAAATTTGGAGAGGATCAAAATGGTTACCTACATACCTTTTGGAAACGACCAACGCTTGTTTCCTGCGTGCTTCAAAGAACATTTTTATCCAGATATCTCGAAACGCAAAATGTCAAATTTTGAGGCACATCGGCGAGATTGAACTCTGGAATGAAACATAGGTTGATCATTCAAGGAATAATAAACCAACGAGAACAGTATTAGGGCAACAGAGAAGATTAAAGTTGATAGTGGTCGCCATGGGATTCCGTTCTCAACATATAAAAAGGAAGGAGAAGAAGAAGTCCAACACTTGCTTATGCCTTATCCGTTGTTTTCGACTGCCGTTCAACGGATGTTCGATGTTGTAGCTCAAATTAACCAAAAAAATCCGAGTCTTCAATTACGAATGGAGTGAATTTGTGAAGTTCCTCTTCTCTGTAATGAAGATGACGAATTTAATATCCCTGACACCTCGAGTCCACCCCAGGTAAGTGACGCCAGTTATCTTACAGTCTGTTTACTTCTTTGGATTCCATTCTCCTTTGTCAGAGTTTCCTGGAATGGCTCAGTGGTGAAACGTTGCTAATTCATCAGTTTGGCTAAATTGTTTCGAGCCCACCCAATTCGGACGATTAGGTGATTTATTGATATCAAACGCGAATCAGGCGGCGGAAGGAACTTGCCCTGGGACCAAAAGATCGTAAACAACTCTGTTGGTAGGTATGTCACTTTTAACTAGTTAGTACGACGGTTTTACTGAGTTTTATGAATTCGTGGATTATACCGTTTGCCTACCACGATTATATAGTTGTGCCTACCACGATTATAGGGCGATTTGAAGGACTTTTTCGAATGATTGACTCTCGCTCCCCGAATAGTGGCTGGTGGTGATGGTTCATCTCCTGATTGATATGACCCGCACCAATTATTTCGAAGGAAGGGAAACGAATTAAGCTGACCCCGAGGCAAGGCTTCTTGAACCCGTCTCAACTGACGTTGACTTTTATTTTTGACTGTTTTCCGCTCAAAAAATTGCCGCATGTCACCGTTAAATCTTAATGTTTTTTCGACGCCTCTGATGATCCCGGGCCTTCTCTTCGCAACTGAGTTGATTTTGGTGACTTATAGAGTTCATGCCGCTGGCAAGCTCGTCCTTATCACGATCTAAGCCTACAACTGGTAATGGTAACACTGCCGCCCACTTAGTCGCGGTGAACGTTTTTGCTGGCGCTACTAGGCTAAAACAGGCCCTCAAACTGTCCAATTTGGTAACGGTACCACCTTTTTCCTTACAGTATGTTGGATTGAGATCTAATCATGGGAGGACCGGGCATGAACTTCATGCAGCGACCCCCTAGGGGTTGGTTGCACGACGACGAAGTGATCAGATCCACTGGAGTTGACTACATCGTTAGGGTAAGTAAATATACCGGTTTAGTTCCAATTTGAATAGAACTCAAGTAGAATGGAACTGGTTGTCCATATATGATGATAATTATATTTCCTTGATAGGAAAACAGGTGTTGACTAATCTTAATTCATCTTCTCGTTTGTTTGTAGTACATTGGTTGTCTGGAAATTCTCGCTTCAATGAAGCTACTCGACTATGACACAAGATTCCTTTGCGCCAAGTGAGTTGATTACCTTCATTACCAAAATGTAGATGATTTATTGACTGACCTGCTCGCTAAGTTGAGGACCACAAGGAAAAACCTGCTGTATCAGCCACTAACTATTTAGAATAAAGTACATTAAGTCCTAATGATACGGAGGTCGCCGAAACTTATAATAAAAACCTTGCTAATTCTTCCACAATGGTTCATTATTCCTTAGAGCAAAACAGTGAGTGTTAAGTGGCCAGGACTCATTCGAATAGGTGGGTAGGCACCCAGTTTGACCCAACCACCCTCTAGTGGGCGCCAATCGGTCCAGGACCCTGCTCAATAGATTCCGCATTCAAAATTTAATGGAAAATGATACCCAACATGCCTAGCGCTAGCACATACAAAATTAGTATACCAATAACTGGGCCAAATCCAACGAATATAGAAAATATTAAAAACCCAAAGTGATGGGCGGTTTCTGTTGAATGGCATTCATGCGGGTTACGCAAACGCCGCCTAATCGGGATGCCCCATGTTGTTGATCATGGTTATGCTCGAAACGGTCCCCATTAAACTTCACCGTATAATCCTGGTAAAATGTGCTATATATGCAGTATTTAGTGACATAGTCTGCCTGGTTTTAATCACTTGTCTTTTGATGGGAACAGTGAGATTAGAACATTACACGCGTGTGGTTTTTTTAATTTTTTTTTTGACACGGTACACGTGATTTAGAAAATGGTTAAATTATAATAGTGAAGATATTATAATCTTTATTTTTCTGGGTCTAATTACAGGGAATGCATCAATAAAGTTTGCGAGGCAGCTGGTCTGAGACCTATTGACAGAAAGCGAAAGGTAATTGGCATTTTCGTTCCTTCTTCGTCCTTTGATTGGGGCAAACGTTTTTGTCAACCTTTGAATCTTCATTTTTCATGGATTTTTACATTCAATCCTGTCTATGGCTAATGGACTAACGCTTTATGACATCATTTGACATAGAACGTTGATCATCAGTTTGTATCAGAGGTTTGCTCTTTCTCCCAGGTTGAAAAGAGAGTTGCAAGAGCCTTGGGCGTCCGCGTTAAATCCGACCACGCTGGATTCAACGTTACGATGAGTATTTCTGCCAAAGCTATATCGTTGAAAACTGTGGAAGGCAACCGCTTAATTGCTCATCACGAAATGCCAAAAATCTCATTCGCGTCTGGGGGCGACTCTGTAAGTATACGTTATTCCCTTGTTTAAGTACTTTTCAGGGTTCTTATAATAGACATGGTAGTTACATTAGTGTTTCTGTTCCCCAGGAAACCCTCGATTTTGTCGCCTACGTTGCAAAAGATGACCAAGAGTACAGAGCATGCTACGTACTAGAATGCGCTCGAGGGATGGCTCAAGAAGTCATCACAACCGTTGGACAGGCCTTCAACTTGAGGTTCAAAGATTATCTCAAAGGGCCTGACGTAATCAAGTACGCATCCGACCATTTTGTTTCTATTGTAAGAGTGGCTTTTAGAGTTAGGTTCCTCGGGCGCTAGTGTTCCGTGTTCCGCGGGAATGAGGGAAACGGACCCATGGGTTTCGGGTCCCATACGGGTGACCGTCGAAAAGAGGCGCCTCGCCCGGGTAACCTGCAAACGGGTCCCATACCGGTCGACCGCCGAAAAATAGCGCCTCGCCCGGGCAACCGGCAAACGGGTCCATGGGTTTCGGGTCCTGTACGGGTGACCGCCGAAAAATGGCGCCTCGCCCGGGTAACTTGCAAACGGGTCCCGTACCGGTCGACCGTCGAAAAGAGGCGCCTCGCCCGGGCAACCGGCAAACGGGTCCATGGGTTTCGGGTCCTGTATGGGTGACAGTCGAAAAATGGCGCCTCGCCCGGGTAACCTGCAAACGGGTCCCATACCGGTCGACCGCCGAAAAATAGCGCCTCGCCCGGGTAACTTGCAAACGGGTCCCGTACCGGTCGACCGTCAAAAAGAGGAGCCTCGCCCGGGCAACCAGCAAACGGGTCCCGTACCGGTCGACCGCCGAAAAATAGCGCCTCGCCCGGGTAACTTGCAAACGGGTCCCGTACCGGTCGACCGTCAAAAGAGGCGCCTCGCCCGGGCAACCAGCAAACGGGTCCCGCACCGGTCGACCGCCTAAAAATGGCGCCTCGCCCGGGTAACTTGCAAACGGGTCCCGTACCGGTCGACCGTCGAAAAGAGGTGCCTCGCCCTGGCAACCAGCAAACGGGTCCATGGGTTTCGGGTCCTGTACGGGTGACCGTCGAAAAATGGCGCCTCGCCCGGGTAACTTGCAAACGGGTCCCGTACCGGTCGACCGTCGAAAAGAGGTGCCTCGCCCGGGCAACCGGCAAACGGGTCCATGGGTTTCGGGTCCTGTATGGGTGACAGTCGAAAAATGGCGCCTCGCCCGGGTAACCTGCAAACGGGTCCCATACCGGTCGACCGCCGAAAAATAGCGCCTCGCCCGGGTAACTTGCAAACGGGTCCCGTACCGGGCGACCGTCAAAAAGAGGCGCCTCGCCCGGGCAACCAGCAAACGGGTCCCGTACCGGTCGACCGCCGAAAAATAGCGCCTCGCCCGGGTAACTTGCAAACGGGTCCCGTACCGGTCGACCGTCAAAAAGAGGCGCCTCGCCCGGGCAACCAGCAAACGGGTCCCGTACCGGTCGACCGCCTAAAAATGGCGCCTCGCCCGGGTAACTTGCAAACGGGTCCCGTACCGGTCGACCGTCGAAAAATGGCGCCTCGCCCGGGCAACCAGCAAACGGGTCCATGGGTTTCGGGTCCTGTACGGGTGACCGTCGAAAAATGGCGCCTCGCCCGAGTAACCTGCAAACGGGTCCCGTACCGGTCGACTGTCGGAAAATGGCGCCTCGCCCGGGCAACCGGCAAACGGGTCCATGGGTTTCGGGTCCTGTACGGGTGACCGTCGAAAAATGGCGCCTCGCCCGGGCAACCGGCAAACGGGCTCCTGACCTGTCAAAAACCGGGAAACGGTCCCTAAGGAAAAGTGTCAAAATCAACAGTCGGAACCTTGTTGAGCTGGGTATCGGCCTTCCACTTTTGGATCCTCGCGATTTCAGAGAATTTTCTGTAAGTGGCTTCTACAAAAAAAATGCTAAACGAGGAACGAATGGCCGCATTTTCGCAATACCTACGTAAGACGTACATTAGGGATGACGCACTGCACCCGCCTGACATCTGGGCTGCCAAAAATGGTGGGTACCTTTCAACTTATTCTTGAAATATTCAGAAATTAGGCGTATAGAACATTACTTCCCTTTTGCAGCCCAAACCACCCCTACGACAAATGCGTGCGAGTCATTCCATGCGCACTTCCGACGCAATTTCAATTTTAATTTGCCGCATCCCAGCATTTACGCCATTATTGATTGCTTGAGGATGTTCCAAGCAGAATTATACCCTAAAATTCGTGACACGGACCTGGTAGGTATGTTAAGGTGGCTTCAAAAACGCATGGCCGAGCGCAGCTTAGTCCCTCGATTGGCCAAAAACATCTACCCCTACGTCAAGAAAGTCTGCGCAAAATACCGCTTACATCCCGACAAATGAAACGCAATTACAACTTAAAATTATAATATAATGATTTACACGACAATTTATATTCCTGCACCTGTTTCCCGTTCGAGACCCGTTTTACACTTTTTCTATGGAACCTATTTCCCGTTTTTTTCACAGGTTAGGGACCCTTCTTCCGGTTGCCCGGTTCCTCATAGGTGTCGTGAGCCAGATACTTTTATTACTATTCTCGCTTATTTTCAGTTCAATTCCATCCAGTAGCTGCGTCGAGTCCGATCGGGAATATTACAATGACTTGCCAGGAAAGGTTCCTCCTGACGTAGCTCCTCCTTCAGCCATTCCCCCTCCGGTGCCTCCGCTTCCCAAAACCAACACTACTGCCTACAAGGCGACTCCTAGGGGTGAGTTTCTTCATCATTCTCTTACCTAATTAATCGCCAAGCTGAGCTGTCGTTCTGAGAGCGCCATGTCCTACCTAGTACCCATGGTACAAGGATGAAAAGAAAAACTAGAATGGTGTCATTTCCCCAACTAAGCATATCTTTCTATACAATGTCTGGGGAGAATTTGAGTAGTATCGTAAAATTCATTAAACTCTTACTCTTATGTGTTATTGTTTCTATATAATTCTTTCTTGTGGGTCGTTGTTTCAGAACGCTTACCGTCTACTAATTTGATTGATTTGAATAGTGAAATTCCGCCGCCTCCTATTCACATGAGCATGCATCACTATGTGAATGACTTAGTCTTCAATCCACGGCCAGCTCCCAGGGATGTGTTTGATATGCGTAAGTGATAAATCGGTAGAGATTTCCTTTACTCTAAAACAAATAGATTGTTAAGCCGGCGCTACACGATGCTACCTACACCTTCCAATGTTGGACACTTGGTGACTGGTAGCATCGTGTAGCCGACCTTTGAACATCCAACGACGAGCGTCCAACATTGGCGTCGGACGATGAACGCTCTCTGAGAGCGGTCTTTGAGCCCGAGTCAAAGGAAGAAGAACGGTCTAACGTTGGAGGCTCATTCTTCGAACACGGAGGCTCGGTCACCCAACTCGGCGTTCAGTTGGTAGCACAGTACTGCGCTGGTGTTGTGTCGCAACCGTTTTCTGCTTCCTCTGGGGTGCCGCAGGGTTCCCACATCGGGCCACTACTGTTTATCATTTGTTGCGGCTCAATTGGCAAAATTTTCCCCGATGTCTTTTTCCTGATGTTTGCAGATGATCTCAAGATTTTTCATTCTGTATCGTCAGCTGAGGATTGCGTAGCCCTGCAGAACAGCCTTCACAACTTTGTCGAGTGGTGTGAAGTTCATTCGCTGCAACTCAACCCGTCAAAGTGTTCAATCACCTCTTTTTGTCGGCATCAGGGCCCCTTCATCTACAGCTACCTGATGCAGGGTGTTCCTCTCCATCGTCCACTGGTCACGCGTGATTTGGGTGTTCTGCTGGACCCGCAGCTGCACTTTGGTGATCATATCGATGGAATCACTGGTCGTGCTCGTAGGGCACTCGGATTTGTTAAGCGCAACACCCGTGAGTTCACTGATGTTGCGGCTATTACATTACTTTACTGCTCACTCGTCCGCCCTATTTTAGAGTATGCATCCATCGTGTGGTCATCCCATTATGCCACCTATGTTCACCAGATCGAGACTGTCCAACACATCTTCTTGAGATACGTCGCTTTCAAGATGGGCATCCAACAAGAACAGGTGGACTATGACTCCATCTTGCGCGCCTGTCGTCTCACTCCATTGGTGGATCGTCGTCTTATGGCCGATCCGTTCCTCCTCCACAAACTCTTCAATGGAGAGAACAGTTTACGTTCGCTCCTGAATGAGGAAACACCGTCCGCTAACGCCCCATTCGCCATCTCACTTAAACAGACTTTCCAGTTAACGGTTTGTTGCCAATTTCGGTCATAATCACGCTCAGGTCGCCATTCATCGTTGTGCAAATTTTGGTGTGATCTGGCTCTGTATCCAGCCCTCAAGAAGTGAGTGATTGAACTAATAATTATTATTCTCGTTTCTGATCGAATCTCGTAACCTCGTGCCGTGCCGGTGCCCGCTATCGCTATCGCCGATACCCCCACCTTTGCGCCGTCTCCCACTCTCTATCGCCTCTCACGGCTATCTCCTATCTCGTCGACACTGTCAATATTGTTCCAATCAGAACTTGTACAGCTATGGACTGCGCCCGTTGTCTTAAAGAGTTGTTAGCCGAGGACGTTATATGTTGCGTATTTTGCGGAGGTTCCTATCACTTTATATGCGCCGGCATGAAGGAGGATAACTTCAGAAAAATGAATAAAACCAATAGGGCAAATTGGAAGTGCACCGATTGTCGAACCTCTGCTGACAAGCTGGAGAGCCTATTAATGGGCCTAAAAAAGGATCTGAAAGATGATGTCGATTCCCTCGGATCAACACTGAAAGAAAATACGTCCGATCTCAAGGCTCTGAAACGAGACACTGAAGCCATCAAATTAGAGTTACTAGCGAAGTTTTCCGAGTTATTAACTAAGTTGGATACTTGTCTTAACAACTACGAGACTCTCAAGGCCCAAGTAGGCGACTTGCAAACCGATTTCAATGTCAAGATTGCCGAAATGGACCGGCGGATGCATTGCTTGGAGCATTCTGAGCCAGTGTCGGGGTCGGGCACAGCTGGTGGGCTTAGCTCTCGGGAACTGGAGGTGGCCGTTCATGAAGCCGAAGAGAGGCTGCGTCGGGCTGCGAACATTTTGGTTTTCAGGGTCCCTGAATCGACCCTTACCTCAAAGATTGCGGCTGCAGAGGACGACTTGTCCAAAATTAATGTGGCCCTCGATAAATTGAGGCCCGACTTCAGAAACCTTGTGAGGTCCATATCCAGAATCGGCAAGTGGAAATCTGATGGCGTTAGACCAATCAAGGTAGCGTTCGACCTCCCCTCCACAGCAACCAGCGTCCTAATAGCTAATCGCTCTTATCGGCCGCCGGTTTTTGAGGCGGCATCTGACAAAACCCAAGCACAGCGTGATTACTTGAGGCAACTGCGTGAGGAGTTAAGGCGCATGCACGAGGAGGGTGACACGAGCATGACCATACGCGACGTATCGGGTATCCCCTCTATCGTCCCTGTTAATCCTAGCCAAAGCCCTAATGACTCTGGGTCAAAAAACGAGCGAGCCCCAAAACCCTCTCTGGGTTTTACCAAAATGTTAGGGGCCTAAACACAAAACTTACTACGATTTCTCTCCAAGCACTGAGGTCCCCATGCTCTGAATTGCCACTTGACAGTGCGGTCGACTATTTCTATGAGCTAATCTACGACGCCATCGAGGCATGCGTCCCCAAAACCAGGAATGTTCCGTACTCCTACCCAAAGTGGTTTTCTAGCGAATTGATTTCTCTAATTAAGCTTTAAAAGTTTGCCCACGCTCGTTTCAAGTATACGCACTCACTTCTGGATTACGAAACCTTTTCCTCACTGCGGGGGCAGTGCAGGGATCTCTCCCAGAGGAACTACGCCTACTACATAAATGAGGTGCAGGACGCCCTCCAATCCAACATCAAGTATTTCTGGGATCACGTAAATTACAGATTTGGAGGGAATACTCTACCCGATCTCATGGAGCTGGATGGCTGCACCGCGGACACCCCCCAAGATATTGCGAACCTCTTTGCTTCCTTTTTTTCGTCGGTATTTGATCAACCTGCTGATGCCGTTCCGGAACTTCCACCCATTGATTGCGTCTCTATAGGTGCTGTCAGCGTCACGGAGTGGGAAGTCAAAAGGGAGCTCAACCGCCTGGACGCAAGCAAGGGTATTGGGCCAGACGGGGTTCCACCTTCCCTGCTAAAGGAGTGCTGCGACGCTGTCTCTGGTCCGCTGACTTCGTTGTTTAACCGTTCTCTCGCAGGCGGCGTATTTCCTCCTCTGTGGAAATTATCCTACACAACACCAATCCATAAGGCGGGGAGTCGGTCTTCAGTCAGGCAGTATCGTGGGATCTGTACAATTTCTGCGGTGCCAAAGATGTTCGAGCGCATAGTGGTTGGCCAGATTACCCCCCAGTTTTCCAGCTTCATTGCAACTGAACAGCATGGCTTTATCAGAGGACGATCTACCTCTACGAATCTGGCCGAATTCACAGAGTTTGTCCTCAACTGCTTCGAGGTGGGCCTCCAGGTGGACGTCATCACCACTGATTTTGCCAAAGCGTTCGACAAGATGTCACACAAGCATCTCTTAGCCGTTCTGGAGTCTCTGGGAGTTTTTGGATCATTCCACGAATGGCTTGCAAGCTACCTCAGTGATCGACGTCAGCAGGTTCGGGTACGGGGTGTTTTATCCCGTCCATACCCTGCTTCTTCTGGGGTACCGCAGGGGTCCAACATCGGTCCGCTGTTATTCCTGCTTATCATAAACAGTGTTCGGTCACTATTCCGGGGAGTGAGGTGCCTCATGTTTGCCGACGACTTGTCTGGTCCCCATTCTACGCTGTACACAGGGATCAACTGGAGCGAGTCCAGCGGCGCTTCCTGCGTTACTTGGCCTATAAGGCTGGTGTCAGGATAGTCAACCACGATTACGAACCAGTGATGCGTGAATATGGAATTCGGTTTCTTGAGGAGCGCCGCGTTGCGTCTGACATCACCTTCCTTCACCGGATTCTTCATGGCCGTGTCTCCAGTCCAGCCCTGCTCTCTGGAGTCGGCATCTCGGTGCCAGCATACCCGACTCGTGCCCGCATGCTCTTTGGCGTCCCATTTGCGAGCCGGAACTACCTGCTTCGTCGCCCCCTGTCCCGGATCGTGAGGGAGGTAAATTTGTTCCTGGATGACAACCCCGACTTTGACTTTTTCACTGGTACTTCACGACAGCTCAAAGTTTTATTATCCAGCCCAGCCCACGGTTGATTCCTCTACAATCATGTATGATAGTGTGTGATGGACTTGTTCTTAATGTCAATAATGAATTTAAATCTCGTAGAAAATGTGACTGATGTAACTCCATAAATTGGCCATAGCCGTATTGCAAATAAATAAATAAATAAATGGAGAGATCGACTGCCCCTCTCTGCTCAGTTGCATTTCCCTCAACGTTCCGCAGTTCTTCATCCGGTCGCTATCATTATTTCATGTCCCATTTGCGCCCGCTAACTACCTAAGGGACCGCCCACTCCTCAGAGTTCTGCGAGAAGCGAATTTACTGCAGCAAAATTCTTCGTGTGACCTCTTTGCTGACTCTCTACGAGCCTATAGGGCAACAATTTCGGGTTTCCAAGGACACAGTTAATGCCTTTGTACTCCTCGTAATAGCCTCGTTTATCTCATAAAGCATGTAGGTATATTTTTTCTCTTTTGTTCATTGGACCTTGTGTCCGTTTTGTTGTTAAATAAATAAAGTATTTCTTTGGCCACGAAGTGCCCACCACCGTGTACCTGGGAATTTGGCTCGAATCACTCGTCGAGTGCGGTCAAACGTTTGGCCCGACATTCGTTGCATCGTGTAGCGCCCGCTTTACATTCATTTCCCTGAGGGTTCCAGGTTTGGGTGATAGGTCCACAGCCAATTATGCTTCATACTGACTCACTACCTCGTGTCTCAATTGAAAATCTTCAGTGTTACTCACAAACCATTGGTCTCTGCTGATTTCAGAGCCCTTTGCAAGCACATTGCCTTCTGACGCTATTCAGCTCCAGCAGGAAGAGTGGTTCCATGGGGTCATAGACCGTACTCAAGCTGAATCCCTCCTTAAACAAGTAAGTATAGAGAATACCATGACATTTTTTGTACAGCAGTTCCTCTATGATAGTAAATACTTCAAATTTTCGTTTTCAGGACGGGGATTTCTTGGTCAGAGAGTCGAGCACCACAATAGGCCAGTATATTCTCACTGGACTTCAGGGTGGTACTAAGAAACATCTCCTTCTCATTGACCCTGAAGGAATGGTAGGTACTTACAGTAAATCCTTGAGCCGGGTCTAGGAATCACTCCATAAAGTACAAACTAATAACTAATCGTTCAACTCATGTAGAGGATGACGGAATCGTGGTGGGCAAATCATTTATAAAACAAACAGAGGCCTAGCAAGGGCGACAGTTTGTTTGGACAGAGGCACCATGATCCTTGCAAATTGGTTCTCATGGTGCTTTCATACTGAGCGCTTAGGGAGGTGGAGATGTTGCTCTGTGGCGTGGAGAGCCATTAGGTTGTCATCCGTGGTTTTGGATAGGTTTGGAGGCTGTTTTTGTGTTCTTTTACATTGAAGCGCGTCATCAAAATTTCCATGAAACGTTGCGCAGTATGTTGCAGCCGTTTTGGTTTGCTAGAGGAGCGCTTAGTGTGAACTTGCATGCAATATGTTTGAACAAGTCTTACAGTTCCCTGAACTCTTTAGGTGTATGGACTCTGAATCAACAGGATGTCGCATGATGAAACATGAAGAGTAGAAACTCTTCCGTTCTTTCTATTTGGTTAATCGATCTATCAACAATGTATTGAGAATATATTGTTTGTGAAATGTTACAGGTACGAACTAAAGATCGCATGTTTGAGAGCGTCAGTGATTTAATAAACTACCACTGCAAGAACCAGTTACCTATAATATCAGCAGAGAGCGCGCTTGTGTTGAGGAATCCTATAAGAAGATCTGCTAATCATTAGACGAATATCACAGTAGATGTACTTACGCGACCAATGTGCTTGCAGTGCATCCTGTTTGGTTGTACCCTGCCTGATTTTGCTTTGGAAGGTATACTAATGTTCCATACCTTACTTTCCAGCTATCCTCTGTACTTTATATCTTTATACATCGTTTTTCACTCTAAATTATAATTTCTATGAAATTGTAAATATAACGTAATCTTTTTCAAACTCTTTTCTTAATTAGCGTACCCAGAACCATTCAGGTAATCCCATAGGGACGTAATTCTTGAATTTTTAATCTGGCTGGGCTAAATGTTTCTGTTTATTCATCTGCATTGTTATTAATTCCTCTAAGAGAGCCTGGGATATTGAGCATGAATAAATAGATTCGTATTTGGCTTTTATTTGGAAAATAAATTATCGTATTTTGAGTACACTAGACATCCAAGTCAGTGAAAATATAACTTACAGAATTCAAATTTGTAGATTCTTGTATCACAGGGTATCATCAATAGGTGATCGCAATAAAATTGACCCCATTCAACTGGAAACAAACTCCACATATTACTAACCATGCGAGGGATTTCAAGCGTACTAGGAGACAACTTTTGGTGCCTGTGAGATGAAAATCCATATAGTATTCAATACGTTGAACCAAAAATGTTTCAAATCGATTTAGGGATTCTCGCCTAGATGGGTTGTTTAAGAACGGTACTGTTTGAACAATTGGTTTTGGTCAAGTGTGTAGCTCACTCCCGCCAACCCAGAGATAAATTTAAGAAAGAACAGTACCCTGTATGTTGATGACAAAAAGGGAGGGGGGAGGGTCGCTAAACACATTGACCATATGTAAGGATGTTCTCCAGTCACTGACCAGAGATGGAGGCTCGTTATGCGCACTGCAGGATGAAAGGCTTGACTCCAGAGCAGATAAGATGGCAAGGAGCTTGTCAACTTTTCAAGGTGACATTTTTATTCATTCACATAAATGGAAGCTATGAAGTGAAGTTTGGAAATTAGAGTAGCTCCTCCTACTTTTGTTATTCCCTGAGGAGTTGACATTAACAAATCAGCCTTTTTCAGAATCAATGAGCAATCTACAAAAATTACAATATAACATAATATTGGGCTTTTAAACGAATGCGTTGGTCTTTGAGACATGGAAAACCTAGACTAAGTCTAACATGCAACAATGATTCAGGACCACATGTCTTTGGAGGTTCTTTCTTTGGATTTGCGCAATATATAGACATTTCGATCCCCTACAAGACGCAGCCCTATTTTTCTCTTGCAAGAGAAAAATTAACCTGTTATGCACGTTTAATGGATACACATAACGCAAACGTGCATCCACAAAATACCGGGCCAGCGATGACAAATAAATAACTCCTATTTGAAAACGATTGAAATAAATAGTAAAACTATGCACAAAAATGACTGGAATTAACCACACAAACAGCGTGTTAAGGTCTACCGCATATTAAAATTATAAACTCACAATGATTTGATAGGTACAACACACAAACATACTTTCATACAATTAAGGTGAATACTAACGTACAATAGTGATATAGTTGGAGAGAACTATAAAATCAGTCGTTTAATTGCACTGAAGAGCCTCAATTAAGTAAAACTGATCACAACTGGAATCTCTTCGCTTAATGAGGCTCTCGTAAGCGCAATGAAAGCAGCCAGGATTGTGCGGGATCATCAGTGCACTTCAGCAAACTGAGGATCTTTGTATCCGAACTGAGCGAGGGAGATCTTACTGATTGTTAGTTGGTTGACGAGTGTAACGGAAATGTCTATTGGCTGAGACAGCTCATCTCGAAAGGGATCGTGTACTTATAGTTTTTTCTCACTCCGACAACGAGGTATGTCACTGCCGCGACGGCACTGAGAGTGAAGATCCATCTAAGTAGTACTTCTACCCACCTGACCGTGTAGGTCAAATGGTAAACGGTATTGACGAAATCTTGTGGAAGCACTCCTGAATCCTGAAACAGGAACGTAGGGTTTGAAGGGACTGATGAAAGTAAGAAATGGGCATTACCCAGCTAACATAGAGACCAGCTCGATGAGATATTACAGTAATAGATCATATATTTGTTCATTATCTGATATTTGGTCGAGCAGTATCTTATCTTTGATGTCTTTGTCTACCATTTTGGTGACGGAAATGGCGACTTCTTCAGGCAAGAACCAGCAATGCTTCTCAATCTCTAATATAAATACCCTGACTTTTTTTTCTCAGGTGAAAGAGACTCCATTTGAAAAAAAAAAAAGTCAGGATGCCATTGAATCGAGGTACTTACATAGTCCATCCAAGCAATTGGCAAGATGAGTTTTTCAACCTTGAGTTTTGACGACTGGCTGATAAAATTCGACTTCTGAAGCATCACATTCAGCTGGAAGCGAGTCCTAACTCTTAGACTTATACCCAATTCCTGGAATAAAGTAAACAGACAGGAATAGTTAATGAACAAAAAGCTCTACAAGTTGTACCAAGGGACATATCCACAAAATTAGTGCGTTAACTTTACTAGTGATCATAATATCACTACCATCATCTATTTAAGACTGGTCTCCATAGTGGTGTTAGATCTTACTCAAAAACCTTAGGGGAAATGAAGGAGCTGGGTGAGTCATGACAGGATTTGCATTGCTTAGTAGGGAGATTCAGACACTAGGAACTGTACAACAGTATCTTTGATTTGTTCAAATAAAGATCATATTATTTTGAATTTGCTGGATTGTCTCGTTCTTATAAATTTGTGTTTCCCTAATTGTTCTCTAAGGTAAGGCGTTCGAGGCTATGCCTCTCTTGACTAAGTTGGAATAAATGAGGAACAGAAAATAATTTTTATGAATACAACATTCATTGAATGGACCAATCTGATCGGCATCTTGTTTCAACAATGGGGTTATGTTTCAATGAAAAATTCCATAGAGTAGCTCTATCGACAACCCCATTAGAAAATGAATCACTGTACATGCGCAGGCTTGGTGGCAGTTACAAGGATGGATCCTGAAGTGACGCTACACCCTCTGACCTGCATCGCTCTTATCTCACTTCTGATTGGCTGTTGATTCCCCTCCCTCTCGCTGCATAGTTATAATTGCTGCAGGTCGGAAGGATTTTTCATGGAAGCATAATCACATTGTTGAAAAAGTCTACAAGATGCAAATTGCCGATCTGATTGGGTCATTCCAATGAATGCAGTATTCATAAAAATTATTTTCTGTTTTTATTTCATTCCAACATAGGCAAGAGAGGCATAGCCTCAAGTTCCTCACCTAAGGAACCAATAAGGAAACTCAGAATGAACTCAAGTTGATGTGAGATTGATGCAGACATCAAGATCAAACATTTTTTTTAGTAAAACGCCGGTGTATGCGCGGCTCTCCTGATTCCAACGAGAATGCGAGCGTTTCTGCATCCCTAAACGTTGGTATTGTTAATTTTCATGCTGCAAAAGTTGCCTCAATATGAACCCACCTTGAAGGAAAAGGAAGAAAAGCAGACTTGAAATGGACTCACCTTGTGAATGTGGAAATAAGATCTATGCTTCTCAGGATCAGGTTTAAGGCCTTTAATTGACTTCCTTAATTCTTCCCCACCATTCCAGAAGTGAGGGAATGTGAAGAATATTGGCACATCTTGAAGAAAACACAAGGTGCCATCACTTTATATACTTAATACATTTGAATAGTAACGTGACTACAGAAGTAGGGGTTTTTCTCACCATCTTGGCAAGGACTAGAGTGAAATGATCCCACTGGGGGATAGTTGCCATCTAACTTGTAGCAAGAATTAGCATCATTCTCGCCAGGATAATCGTACATCGAGGAATCCACATAGTAGCGTTGGACTGGAAAACCGTCTCTGCTCTGCCATATTGGAAAGTTGAGAAGTAATTAAAAAACGTTCATGAATACAACATATGTAGACATCGCTCTTGAAGTCAATTTTTACTTCGACTGTAGCGTTGAACTTGAAGGGTATCCTCCGGCACATCTCCTTCGAAAATACGAACAAATCTTCTCCTCTTCTAACAGAAAAAGCTGGAAAAATCGTGCCATCACTGCCTTCGAGGATGTCACAACTCGTGTTACCCCAGGCCCCAATCTTACTCTTCCCGTCGAAGTTTGTGATTTTGCCTATGGCATTTAAATCATCAGCTCCAGTTTTCTCTGTGATTATATAATGATGGATTCCTCGTCTCTGTTAACAAGAGAATGTGGGATAAGAACAAGGTGGGTATTAACAAATAAACAATGATAATTATAGAGGGACTATTTTATAGTTTTAAAGGAGTATTCTTTTAATCCTGGTTTTTAATTTTATTTGAAAAACATATTCTAATAAATTAAAGTGGTAGTAGGAATGAAAAAGCCCTGTTGTACTTGAATACACTTACACACCTTGGCCAGAAATCCGAAAGGTTTTGGCTTGCCATTCCCGAATCCTTCGGAAATTTTGGCGATGGCTTTGAAAAACTCATCTTCATAGCCCCAAATAAAATCGTTGATCGTGATAGTACTGAAGGGCTCGGATGTGAGAGTGTTGAGGAAGGTTTCCGTCGCTTTTTGCTCTGCGTAATAAAACGTGCTGGCTTTCTTCAGGATGACCTGCACAACGAAATGGCGGGTTCGGTGAGTTTGAGGCAAAGTCAAAAAATCAAAATGATTGAGGTACAGCGATGAAGCACAAGACTCAGAAAACCCTCATATGCATTAGTGAGAGCATCCGTCCAACTAACATATGACACGAGGTGCCTACATAAATTATGGGACAAACTCAAGGGTCGATTCTACAGCTCATTTGCAACAAAAATGTTCATTTAGATTTTTTTTTTTTTTTTTCAACTCAACTAAAAATCCTACTTTTTTACTTTAAAGATTTTTTTTTTTCGTGTTACCCTCGTAACCTTATTTCCTAGTATTTCTAATACTAATACAATAAAAAATTAGATGCCAAAAAACGAATTCATCCATAATCGGGAACGCATGGGAGTGTCACCATTTGATAATGCATTAACAAATGCAAATGATTGCACATAAATTGAGTAGATACCATGTACAAGCAGTATTTGGCTATGTGGGGGCATATGTTACAATTAGCCGTCAAGGTTAAAGTAGTAGCCGCGAGGTATGCAATAGATCGATATTCGATATGTTTGATACAGATACTGGTATGTATTGGAAAAAATGATTATGACCAAAACAGTACCGAGCACTGAAGTGGTATTAAAATAATGGTAATAAATAAGAGAGCGTGCCTTCCTTACGAATAGTACCTGAGTAATTAATTACATTTATATCAGAAAATTGGTTACATCTTCTGTATGTATATTGTTTGCTTGTCGTAATTAGCAAATGGAACTGACGAGAATTTTCCGATTTGATACCGACTGGTATCAATACTTTTCATTCAATACTCTCTTTGTATCGATACATTCCATTTTGTTCTCATATCGATCTTTCACCAGTATCGTTCATCCCCATCAATGCTCCCTATCAATACTTCATCCCTACATTGCTCATTCACGTACAGCTCCCATCAGCGCTTCCTGGTGGATAAACGCTTCACAATCTATCATGGTCTTTAATACCATTCCGAATTCAAATTTCAAAGGCAGAGGCCTCACCTGGCTTTGTTGGATGAGATATGTTAAACTATTGTTGGTTATCATTGTATCAGATTTGTACTAGTTATGTCCACGATTACGTCACTTGTCGCCATCGACTAAAATGTTCATTAATCGATATAGAATCACTGATTGCTTCAAATAATGGTTATGTCGTCCTTCTCCGTTAAAATCCCAGGACGTTAAAATCTCGCTATTCAGAGCCTTTCCACGTAACACAAATCTGGGGCTCCACATTTCCATGACTAACCTGCTAGCTCTTAGAACGATACTTAAATGTAATATTAGTAGATTTGATGTCAGAACGAGCCTTGCCAACTACGGATTATAAATGACTCACAATTAGTGGTACGTTTGGTGTTGTAATCTTATCCGACAATGTCCCGAGAGAAGCCTTTTCATCAAAAGTTATGTTCTTCATTTCTTGAAATGACACTGTTGAATTGTCATTGAATTTTATACGGATTCGCTCTGTTTTTTCTCTGTAAAAAATACCAATATTAAAAAAATATATATTTATAAGGAAGTGGATGTCCAGTCAAATGAACCGCGAGGAGGAGTTTGTTTGACCTACCGATAAATATAAGGACCTTTTTCCTCCACCACGGGTAGCTCTCTTCCTGCGATCACAGCCTCAAAATTTTTATAGTGGAACGGATACACAGCAATGGAGGGCCGAGTGGGGGGCAGTCTCCAGAGATCAAACACCATATCAATGTCATCTCTGATGGATACCAACTGAAAACAGAGCAATAAGTAGTGTTACATGCGAGTAGGATGCACTGCATAAATTCCACCGTGTGAATGGGTATTTAGCTCACTTTGAGGATGGCGTTGTCATAGGCACTAGTTAACCACATGATTCCACTCAGGCTGATACTTAATAGGGCAACAGCAATGGCGACCAAAGCACCTGGAATAAGAAAACGTATTTTTCAACAGGATTCGGGAATGTGATGAGGCCTGGTGGCGTTGTCGACTGGCAACCAGCAGGCAGGGGTCTGATGATGTAAAGGGTGAGCCATGGGCCAATACCTGGAGTCAGCAGCCAGCTGGTAGGCGACGGCGCTTCCCCCAAGTCGGTGTACGTGACGGCACACCTCGAGCCTGAAACGTCGTCGGACTTGATCGGTTGACATTCAATCGATGACCCCCCATCCTTCACTGTGCTGTCGCTCTCATCTGAAGGGCAGCTGGAGAAGCCGATGAAACCCTTTGCTCTCCCGAGAAGATTGTCCACCCAATTGTTTTCGTCGTCATTATGACGCTGACGCACAGAACCCATTCAATATCCCTTGACCTGCAACGACAAAAAGAAAAAACGAAACTGAGAACAAAGCCAATAAAATTCTAAAAAAACGTCATTAATCATATTTTAATTATAAAGACATCTGCTGACCAAAACGACACCCATAGGTGGACAGATACTCCAGATTTTGAATCTCCGTGCTTAAAAACGTAAAAAGCTGAAGGAAAAATTTGGCCGTTCGCGTACAATATAATTAACAAAATTGCAAGTTCCCTCACATGATACATTCTTAGGTTGAAATTGGTCCAGAGATCAGAAACATTTGTGCTATCAGAGCTATCAGTAATTTCTTTTGAATCAATATTTTATTTGGGTGCGACATGGTCTTCGTGAGCGTGGGATGCGTAGTTGTAATGTAACCCGTCGTTTTCACGTAACGGGCTAGGGATCCAAAAATAGACCTAGGCGAATAATTAGTGGGAGACTAAAGACTTTCACTTACCGTCCGGAATGTCTGCAATGGTCGGTCATGGACGCCAAGTACACCTGAATTTACCAAGCTCTGAGGAATGGGGTTTCGTGATTGAAAAGACAAGGGTTCAATATTGACTTATAATAAACGCAATTGACAGAAATATAAAATACGGAATGTCTCGGCCGAGAAGGATATTGACTATTACGTAATCTAATTATTGAGTAGGCAGAAGTGAAGGGCTGAGGGCCAAATGAATTTACGAGGTAGCTGAAGGCTCAAATGTTTGGTTTGAATAACGGTAAAGTGGAAGTGATTTGTTAATGTCCTCCCCTAATTCCTTTTACTTTTCCTACGACAGACAAAATACTAAATAATACGGCTACAATGTACAACTCTACGATCAGCTTTCTGGTGACTAAACGTCGGGGCTTGGGCCAGATTTAGAGATTCGACTTTCGCGTTGCGAGGGTACGAAACAGAGTTATTTCGCCACTTACGTGTACCAACTCCTTCGGATGGAGACAACAGGGTGATGTTCTCTTCGCTGCTCGGCTTCGGTCAGGGGAACACCGTCCAGGCCGGAGGAGGCGAGACTCTTTCCGACGGAGGTCCGACGACTGGCGGTGCGTGGGAAACCTGGACTATTGGCCGTCGAATCGGGCGCGAACGGATCAACACTCGGGTCCGACGGGGGATTTTCAGTTCGTATAAGGGCCCACTGTTACGGGAGAGGAATTGGCTGATCTCCCAATTCCCGAGTTCTCACCCTGAAGGAACCACGATACACTTGTTCCCTCAGGTCACTTTCACAACACCGGCTTCACAAGGGGTTGATTTGCTACGCGTCGGTTGTTCCGCTTCGATGTTCCGCTTCACTTCACTTCGTTCCGCCTTGTCCTCACGAGATTATGGCGAACGGAGATCCCAACTTTCCTTCACTTGAGTTCGTACACGACTGACTGCCGCCGCCTTTCACCAGTCTGCTCGTCAAGTCGCCTTCCCCTACTCCTACTCCCTGGGTGTCTCGCGCCACCCGTCGCCCGACCAATCCAATGAGGACACGCCTTTCGCCCAGCTGGGTCAGGCGCTTGGAGGGGAGAGGGCTCGATACCCCGCCGCCGAAGTTCTTGACGGGGCGCTTGGACTCTGCCGCCCCGTTACACTCCTCCGATCTTTGGAGGCCGAGGTCTACCTCGGCAATCTTTCTTCCGGCGGGGGTGACTGGCTCAATGGGCATGGCGTCTGGTTGTTTGCCGGCTGTCGAGAGCATGATGGCGCTGATGTTCCAAGGTGGTGCGATGGGCGAGATGTGTCTTCCGCTGGTCTTATCTTCTACTTCCCTACTATGCTGTGAAACATCCAAACCGGCCCTTTCTTTAGTCTACTCTCACACTCCAACTCACACATTTCACACCCTAGATTTTGCTGCCATTACGAAGGAAAAGGAAAACAAAAAGGGGGGGGGGGGCCAAGGGAGTCCTGTCCCGACTCATGAGGCACGGTCATTAGTAAAACAAGGTAAGTACTTATGTTGTGCATTTTATTTCCAGATCGGGGTTGTTCTACAGGTAAGACATTCCATATTCTATTTCCCAAAATACGAGTATACAACAAAACTTGACAACTTTTATCCATAACTAGTTCATCCCGTTCTAGGTGTTGACATCTTCCCCGCGTGGAGCTGCGCGTAGTCGATCGTCCGGCGCCTTGGTCTTAATCCGTATGGACTGGACGCCGTCCTAGTCGGAATCGGGATTCGACTGGAAGATCTTCCAGGGCCCTGGACCCTAGGTTCGGGATTTTCTTCGGTCCATACTGGTTCCGGCCATTCAAGGGGGTCCAACAACCATGTCTCTCCGCTATCTTCGCTAGGTGGAGGGGCAGGGCTCTCGGGTGGGCGCGATTCTTCCGCTACGTCGGGGGTGACGGCGTCGTCTGGCACGCTGTTGGTAAACGCTGGCTTGAGCATGCTGAGGTGGTAACGCGTGGTCTTCCCCAGGACATCCTGGACCTCGTAATTGACATCGGTCAGTTTGCGGGTCACACGGAGCGGTCCTTTCCAGGGGCTCCAGAACTTCTTCACTGTGCCTGGTGGGGCGACGAGCTGCTGGGCATATACGTGTTGGCCTATCTGGAACTCTCCCGAGAGTGGCGTCGCTTGTTGATTGCCTGCTCACGGGTGTGCCAGGCGCGCCTCAACTGTCGCTCAGTTTCCAAGCGGACCTCGCACCATTTCTGGTGTTGATCCTTCAAGGGCGATGTTGTTTCCCGTTTTATGCTGATTTCGGTTAGGTGCGGCATTCTCAGCTCTCGTCCGAAAACCAGGTGATTTGGCGAATAGCCCGTACTACAGTGGGGGAGGCTGCGGTAGGCAGCTAGTGCCAAAGGCAAGGCGGCTTCCCAGTCCCGGGTTTTGCGTCTCAGTTTCGCCACCAGGTTTGCCAGGGTGCGATGGAATCGCTCACATACTCCGTTGGCCTGTGGATGGTAAGCGGAGGTGTGGACGTGGCGTATCTCCCAGGTGTCGCACAGCTCCTTGACGACCCCAGAGATGAAGGCGGCGCCTCGGTCAGAGACGAGCCTCTCAGGTGCACCATGGGTGGTAGGTACTTCGTGGTCAATACGCGAGCGGGGGTTACTGCTGTGCAATCTGTGGTGACATAAGCTCTGCATACTTGGAGAACTGATCGATTACCGTCAGGATGTATTTGGTACCTCCTCGACCAGGTAGAGGCCCAACAAAGTCAATACCGACAATTTGACCGATTCGGGTCGGTATGTCGGGTTTTTGGATTGGTGGTGTCAAATTCGGGGAAGTGTTCCTCTCCTGGCACTCCTGGCATTTGGAGAAACTCTCGGACGTCACGTACCATCTTCTCTTCAGTACCCGTACCGTCTTGCGACTGGGTGGTGTTGTTTTTTTTTCAGGGTGCCCGGCCCATGATGTTGATGACAATTGGTCAGGAACCAGCGCCGCATGGTGGATGGAATCAGTGGCACCGTGATCCGCTGGCCATCCACATTGACCTCCTTCCTCCAGACTTCTTCCTCCTTCTTTAGTCGATGCTTCTCTGGGTCAGCAGTCAGGGTGGAGATCCAGGGTCCAAGGATTGGGCTGCTATCAGAAGTTCCTTTGGCATACTTAATATGTGGCGCCAACAGGAACACGGCTCAGGCCGTCTTTGACCAATTGGGAGTCGGGTCTGCCAGATGGTCAGATGCTGATGCACCTGGCGCTCCAATTCAGAGGTGAAGGGGGATTGTCCCCGATCTCGATTGGGAACTCTGCTACATCGGACATTGGAGGGTGTACCACTGGCTGCTTTCTGGGTGGTGTTGGTTCGGTGGTCAGTTGGCCTTGGTGGTTGTCGTCGACGCGAGGTTCAGAGGCTTTGGCAGATGTTGAAGCGACTGTTGGCCCGCCCTGGCAGTTGTGGTCGGTGTCAGGTTCGGGGCTTGAGCGGTTTTCTGGGCTTTTCGCGCCATCCCGTCGCCCTTCAGTTGACGGATGTGCCTGAGGAGGTCCGGGTCAGTGGCGACCACGCCGATGGAGATCATCTTCCCAGTGGCGGGTTCCTTCATCTCCACTACGCCGATATCCGGGCGTATGCCAAGGGGGTAATTTCCTCAGGAGGTCCAGTCCGATCAGATCCAAGCCGGAGTCAGGTCGTCGGAAGACATAGAATGGGGTGTGTGTAATCGTAACCGGACCAATGGTGGTACGTACCTCCTGGATCCCCAGCACGGGCAGTGGTTGTCCGTCGGCACCCCATAGCTCCAACGTTGTTGGGCGGATGTCAATGCCAGGCACAGGTCTTGATAGGACAGACACTGCAGCACCAGTATCCACGACCATTCGCCGGGATTCCTTCCCCAAGCCGGCGGTGATCAGTATCATGGGCCTCATGACACAATTCACAGCGGTCTGGTAGGACACCAGCTCGTCTCCGCGGACTCCGACGATTGGTTCGTCCTCTTTATTTGTCGTGAGATTGGCTTGGGTTTCCTGGGTCGTGCTGATGTTTCTGACCTGGTGCATTCGTGGATTTGAGATGGGCAGGGTCTTCTTCTTCTTAAAGCACTCAGCCTCCAGATGGTCACGGGATCCACAGAAATTGCAGAACAAGGCTGCGTAGAGTCCGTGGGGACAACTCACTGGAAAGTGGGAAAGATCACCACAGTACATGCAGGGCAGCACCGGGACGGTCGGTGGTAACTTCGTCGGCACCGGTCTCAACTGGAGATCGCCGAACGTGGCCGGTTTGTTTGGGTAACGAGGTGGGCTTCTGGTTTTTCGCAGGCAGTTTGCTGCAAAATGCCCTGGTTCTCCGCAAGAGTAGCATTTCTTGGGCTCCGAAGGTCTTGATCCACTGACAGCAGTTATGTCCCATCGAGCATCGTAGTCCTGCTTTGCTCTCATTACGTCCTCCCATCCCTCAGCCCGCTCCACTGCATCCTCCAAGGTGTCCGGAGGGTTACCCTGCAAGTAGAGATGGAGTTCTTTCGGTTGTCCGCGGACAAAAGCACTGAGTGCCTTTCGTCGTGTCCATTCCCGACGTTGAGCATCGTTCAGGTTGGGTTCAGTTCGGACAGCTGATCGTGCCGTGGCCAGAAGTCGTTCTGCGAACCGTCGGATGGACTCGTCGGAGTCTCTCTGGGCTGTCCAGAGTCGTATGGTTGCCTTCTCGGGACTTCCCTCGCCATACCATGCCAGTATGGCATTCTTCACTGTCGTGTATGGGGTGTCGCCAAGACCATCCTGGAGGAATCGCTTGGCTCCACCTTTCAGGCGGGTACGAAGGAATCGTAGCCTCTTGTGTTCGTCAAACTCTTGGGTTGCTTGCTCCACCTCCTGGAAGAACATGGATGCCGTGATAGCATCCGGCTCATCAGGGTTCCACGTGTCGACTTCCATGAACAACGACCGCGGAATGCCGGAGGCAGCAGGCTCACGGAAAAAGGCGCCCAGTTGTTCATTGCTTCCGTCACGGCGTTCATCATGGCTTCGCCCTCGTCTGATGGGCTGCTGTTTTGGTGCATGGTCGCGAGCTCAACTTGTTAAATAAAAAAAAAAAAAAAAAAAAAAAAAAATAAATACAAAAAATTATAGAACCGATAGATCACTTTCTTGCGCACCAAGGACCGATAATTTCCCCACGAATCGAGAAAGGACTTCCCAGTTGGTAAGAGCTATGACGGGTCTGGAATCGGGATGTCAATTGGAGCTGAAGGCTCCCGGAACAGTCCCGGAACAGAGGGCCTCGGGACAATCTCGGAACAGAAGGCCTCGGGACAAGTCTCGGAACAGTCCCGGAACAGAGGGCCCCGGAACAGGAGGCCTCGGGACAAGTTTCGGAACAGTCCCGGAACAGTCTCGGAACAGAAGGCCTCGGGACAAGTTTCGGAACAGTCCCGGAACAGAGGGCCCCGGAACAGTCTCGGAACAGAAGGCCTCGGGACAAGTTTCGGAACAGTCCCGGAACAGAGGGCCCCGGAACAGTCTCGGAACAGAAGGCCTCGGGACAAGTTCCGGAACAGTCCCGGAACAGAGGGCCCCGGAACAGAAGGCCTCGGGACAAGTTTCGGAACAGTCCCGGAACAGAGGGCCCCGGAACAGTCTCGGAACAGAAGGCCTCGGGACAAGTTTCGGAACAGTCCCGGAACAGAGGGCCCCGGAACAGTCTCGGAACAGAAGGCCTCGGGACAAGTTTCGGAACAGTCCCGGAACAGAGGGCCCCGGAACAGTCTCGGAACAGAAGGCCTCGGGACAAGTTCCGGAACAGTCCCGGAACAGTCCCGGAACAGAAGGCCTCGGGACAAGTCTCGGAACAGTCCCGGAACAGAGGGCCCCGGAACAGTCTCGGAACAGAAGGCCCCGGGACAAGTCCCGGAACAGTCTCGGAACAGAAGGCCTCGGAACAAGCCCCGGAACAGTCCCGGAACAGAGGGCTACAGTGAGAGTGATGCTACTAAATAAATGAGCCAGTATCTAAATTTCGATTTTTGGAAAGAAAAAATCCTAGACACGGATTTGAAGTCAATTGGCTCCTCACTCGCTTCCTCACACTCGGGCCGATTTGTTTGTTTCTTACAATTTTAAATTTCGGAATCTACAACTAGCACAGTTTGAATTTCAAGATTATGGAACGCGACCCAATTCCTTCAGAGCTTTTTCTCACCAATATTCACCTGGTCAAGATCACTTGTTGTGGATACGACAGAAATCGAGATTTCTGAAAAATCCCACCGCTTGCCACCAAAAGATGTAACCCGTCGTTTTCACGTAACGGGCTAGGGATCCAAAAATAGACCTAGGCGAATAATTAGTGGGAGACTAAAGACTTTCACTTACCGTCCGGAATGTCTGCAATGGTCGGTCATGGACGCCAAGTACACCTGAATTTACCAAGCTCTGAGGAATGGGGTTTCGTGATTGAAAAGACAAGGGTTCAATATTGACTTATAATAAACGCAATTGACAGAAATATAAAATACGGAATGTCTCGGCCGAGAAGGATATTGACTATTACGTAATCTAATTATTGAGTAGGCAGAAGTGAAGGGCTGAGGGCCAAATGAATTTACGAGGTAGCTGAAGGCTCAAATGTTTGGTTTGAATAACGGTAAAGTGGAAGTGATTTGTTAATGTCCTCCCCTAATTCCTTTTACTTTTCCTACGACAGACAAAATACTAAATAATACGGCTACAATGTACAACTCTACGATCAGCTTTCTGGTGACTAAACGTCGGGGCTTGGGCCAGATTTAGAGATTCGACTTTCGCGTTGCGAGGGTACGAAACAGAGTTATTTCGCCACTTACGTGTACCAACTCCTTCGGATGGAGACAACAGGGTGATGTTCTCTTCGCTGCTCGGCTTCGGTCAGGGGAACGCCGTCCAGGCCGGAGGAGGCGAGACTCTTTCCGACGGAGGTCCGACGACTGGCGGTGCGTGGGAAACCTGGACTATTGGCCGTCGAATCGGGCGCGAACGGATCAACACTCGGGTCCGACGGGGGATTTTCAGTTCGTATAAGGGCCCACTGTTACGGGAGAGGAATTGGCTGATCTCCCAATTCCCGAGTTCTCACCCTGAAGGAACCACGATACACTTGTTCCCTCAGGTCACTTTCACAACACCGGCTTCACAAGGGGTTGATTTGCTACGCGTCGGTTGTTCCGCTTCGATGTTCCGCTTCACTTCACTTCGTTCCGCCTTGTCCTCACGAGATTATGGCGAACGGAGATCCCAACTTTCCTTCACTTGAGTTCGTACACGACTGACTGCCGCCGCCTTTCACCAGTCTGCTCGTCAAGTCGCCTTCCCCTACTCCTACTCCCTGGGTGTCTCGCGCCCACCTGTCGCCCAACCAATCCAATGAGGACACGCCTTTCGCCCAGCTGGGTCAGGCGCTTGGAGGGGAGAGGGCTCGATACCCCCGCCGCCGAAGTTTCTTGACGGGGCGCTTGGACTCTGCCGCCCCGTTACAGTAATTCCGATAAAATATTTAAACTATTCTTCCTGAATGGTTTATTACTCCTTAGAGCAAGAGTATGGGGAAGAAACGCTACAAATTCTTTCACAGGGGTTGGACTAGGAGCATGGAGACTCATTCCAATCGATTCAGTGTCCAAAATTTGGTGAAAATGATACTCCACAAGCCTAGGCACCAGAAATCTTGAAAACACACAAATAGGTGGTAGATAGATACCCATTTTGACCCATGAATCTTCCAGTGATCTAAACATCTTGAAACGCCCAAAATGTTTTTGGGCCGAATCGGAGAGATTGACTTTTTGCATGAAAACGGGTTGATTATTCAAGGAATAACTAACCGACAATGAATGTGGAGTGTCCAGTACTCATTTTAACCGATTCGGCTTCCAAATTTTGAACCGAAAGTGTGAGTGGGGGGGGGGGGGGTTCACTTTTATGCATTCTCCAATTCACGCATCTCTTACGAAAAGAGGTAATCGATTGAAATGTATTTCGTGGGGCTACAACACTTGACCAAAATTGTCAAAAACGTTATTTTTTCGCTCCCCCGTTATATCCTCTAATTTAGGGTTTTCTTTTTTCCAAATTGACGGAACTTTTTGTTATCTTCAATTGAGTATATAGCCTTTTCTTACGTAGGACAAACTATTTCACGAGCAAAAAAAATGTCGAGGATTTTCGGCCAACATGTCCTCCTCTAGATTGAAACTTATATTTGACGTCACTAAACGTGCGCAAGGAACGTCCAAAATGTCATTAACATCGGAATTACTCATTTATACACGACCTGGGCGCTAAACTATTACTTCAACCTTCGAACGTTTGTAATCCAGTTTTTAGGAGCGTTCGCTGAATACGAGTGAACTCTATGATGGAAAACGATCAATAAGGGAGTGGGCAATGTGTCTAATCGATAATGGAAGAAATTCGCACATTGTCAGCCTACACGCACTTGGAAGACGTGGTGGTTGGGGTGGGTGGGGGGGGGGGGGGTAGTGTATCGGGCGTTGCCGCCTCTTGGCATTGAGCGATACAGGTGGGTCAAGCATTAGCCGTCGGTTGACATTTCATTTCTTCAGGACAAATCGATTCTCTCCGTTCGCTTGAGACAGTTGGAAGAGTCAAATAAAAATGACACACGTTTGAGGTTCACAGGAACTGATTTAGTGAGAAATTTTCTGAAAATTCAACAAAAACCTCAGACCTGTAGCCTAAAACAAGAAGGCAAAACGGGCAACATTTGGATTCTGCATAGCGACAAAGGTTCTTTAGTTTCGTGCCCTATTTGAACTTCACCTCAACGAGGGCTGTAAAATAATATTAGCACATTTCAGAATGTCCAGCTGAAATTCGGCGGATGGGGGAAATGTTCGAGATCAGGCAGGAAGAAGTATGCCACTCAGTGAAGGGAACGCAATCCCAAAGCTCATTTTGGGACTCAATGAATCAGAAACACGAATGGTCGCAGCGTTCCTTCAAACCTACGTAAGAAAGAGGACATTTTTATATGAGGCTGGGGGAGACAGCATTTGATTGTTAGGACCATGTGTACTTAGCAGGAATACATCTAGAGCACTTTTGCACGAGTGTATTGCACCTCGTGTATCGTTCACACTTTTTCAAACTTTTGACTTCGACTTGACTAAAACCAACATCGACCCCCACCCCCTCTGCCTGGAATCAAACTAATCACACGGTTCTCTCTCCTCACTTGTAAAAGTGGGCTGTTCAGGCCCAAAAATGTGCAGATGAATAAATTAGTCAAACAGTCCTTTCACCCAGCTCTGTATTCATGCAGCTCGACTAAAATGTCTCGCACCTCAAATCACCTGTTCAGACCCGTTTCGCATTTAGGCCCTCATTTTGACGTGAATAATTATACCTGATTGATGCGAATAATTCGCGTTGTTGGAGAAAGAACGTTGCAAGGGTTCAACACGTGAGTTAATTGTTTCCGTGTAGTACTCAATTACGTTATACGAACATCAACTCCCACGTTCACGATCCTTGCTGGGCTACGAAACCCAACAGTTACGTAATTTCCGGGTATTATTTGTTATTTGAAATTCGATCTTTTCCCTAGGGCGAAGTTGTTCAAGTCTGTCGAGGTATTTAAATGGATTTACGGACAGAATAGTATGTTGAATATTATTTACTCTACACTGATTTATTATCTAGAGGATCTTGCTTGTGTGGGAAGGAGTTTTTTGGGTTTTTCGGAGTGCTGAGACGCCAGTGGCTCAGATATTTGAGCAACCCTGTCTCAAGTCCAGGAGGGCAAGGAACGATTTGATCGAACTCAGAAATTATTTCTGCAGTAGATGGTGAGGAAGCTGTGAAGAACTTTCAAAAGTACGGCATCGTGGAAAGGAGCTGTTGATGAGGATGGATCCTGCATCCTTGAAATGGCTCACGAATTTCTATGCAGATGAAGTCGGTGGCTCGTTTGTTGGAGGAGCTGGTCCAATTCACACAACATACATCGCCGAGGAGAAGGACCATTAATGCAGACGTGCTTTTTCATCGACCAAGTGTACTCGGAAATTGTCATTACTGAGGCTGAAGAGTACAAGAATCGCTGCATAAGGTTGGCGAAGAATTGCCCTTTGGAAGAATCATGGGGCTGGAAACAGTGGAGGAAACAGAAGGATCCAGCGCTTAAAGGGGTGGTTGATTGGCTGGAAGATCAAAAAGGCCATGCCATGCGAATATAACACAGCAATGCTGTCAAGGCCTATTCAGCAATTTTCTGTTCATTGGATGTGCCCACTGTCAATGGGAAGGTGTCAGTAGCCGACGCCTAGGAGTTGAACTGTTGTTTCTTCTGGTTGGGCTTACATCAAGACACTCGAGCAGATAGTTACTCAGTTCAGAGTGTCTATAGAACTCCAATCAGACTAGGGAAGATCTTAACTCAAAGGAGGACCAACTAGAGCCGGAAACATCATCATGAGGAATCATAAACCAAGACGCTTTTAATTCCCCATTGATTCATGATGGGTCTTTCTCGTATGGGAAAGCGCAGGTATTATAGCTACTAGCTGCCGTCACGTCATCGTGTGACAGCTTTATCTGCGGTATTTTCGTCATAATTCTTTCTGATTTTACCTTATTGAAAAAAAAAAAAAAAAATTGGAGTGGATTCAATTGGATTTAATGGTGTTAATAGTGGACGTATCAGGCGGAGAAGATAAACATTTTCTGCCCACTTAATTTGACTCTGTCGCCAGAATGGATAGAATAACGTTTCGTGTTTTCGATAATACTTAGAACATCCGTAACTCCTGTATTTTTCTGGTTTTCTAAGCAGAGATACAGAATTTAGAGGGTGAGATTCAACTACAGTAATAAATGATCATTTGCAGCGTTTCATTAACAATTGCGAGTTGAATTCTTTCGTATCAAGGTACTCAATCTGAAGACGCACAAGGAAAACTCGATCGAAAAAGTGTGAATGATCCTATTGAAACCGCAATTCGAGCTTTCTCAAAGCTCATTGACTGTGATCATGGCAATTCGTCCTTAGTTGGCTCTGAACGGCGATTGAACTCAACTGCGGATGCGGGTTGGAGAAATCTCGGGCACGACTCAGAGCGTTTTCCTAGTCAAGAGCAGAATAGACGTTAATCTCATCTCTCATACTTGGATCTGCTCCAGATCCGTCAAGTAAAAAAAGGGGGGGGGGGGCTTCGAACGAGCAGAGTACCTGGTGCCTGATGGCGGCTCAAAGTGGCGCTAAAAGTAATGGAAATATAATGCGACAAACTCTCGTACAACTGGGGTTAGTCATAAAAATGGTTACGTGTTGTCATCATTGTTTTGCTGATTATTATCTCATTTCAACAGAGAATATAATTAAAATCAATTATGTCTTCTATTTCTTAACAATTAATTGAATTTTTCCGGACATCGATACCAACAAAATTTGATACATTCATAAATTTTTTTTTCCCCAAATCATGTTTAGTTCAATCAAATTTCATTTTAAAAACTATTATATTATTGACCAAACTAGACAATTTTCGGTTGCACCTCAGTTTTAAGACATGTTGAAGAATGATGGAATTGTGCTAACATTCATGATATGACTCAGAAGTTCTATGACTCCTGGGGTTCTAACTGAAGAAGGAGAGGAATAACTACGCGAACTTGATGAGGTCAATTTCATCAAGGAAATATGTGTAATGTGTTTGTACACATAGCTTGAATACAGACTAATAATAGATCAAAATCGGAAAATTTAAGTAAATTGAAAAAATTATCTTTTCTGTTGTGAGAGACCACGCTCTGAACAATCAATATCAATAATAAAATTTTTGGTTAATCAAAAGTTAATAATAATCGTCAATAAATAGTTTGTCATCGCTTACATCAATCGACTTATTGCTTTAGCCGTGTCCGTCATTATCAGAACGTTATTTTTTGAATGCTGAATCGATCGGAATGGGTCTGGGACCCGCCACACCCACTGTTTTCCCCATTTTCCTCATGTTCGATATTTTCGGCGATCTAGGTGTGTGGAGTATCGTTTTCCATTAATTATTGAACGTTGAATCGATTGCAATGAATCTCCATTCTCCTGGTCCGACGAATCACCAACCCCTGTGATAGAATTTGCAGGTTTTTTGGTTGGTTATTCCTCGAATAATCAACCTGTTTTCATAATAATGGCCAACCTCTCCGATTTGGCTCAAAATTTTTTTCTGGACGTTTCATGATGTCCTGATCAAAAAAGGTCGATGTCCGTCCGCCGTCCATGTTCCGCGCCGTTTTTTTTCACAAAAGTCGGCACTTTTTGAAAGATATCGTCCTTTCAGTTGGCAGCGTTTCCGCAAATAATGAGCATGGAGTGCTTCTCTTGGTTTGAAATTGCAGGAGACCTAACTTGTAATAATTAAGTATTGAGTAAGGATTAATGAAAAATATGCTTCCTTTGAAAAAAACACATGGTGGATTTTAAGGTTTTTTGGCTACGATGAAATGTCTTCTCTAACACGCGACGGTTTTTGAGTTTTGGTGAGTTTTCTGTCTAGATTGGCTGGTCTACATATTCGTGGCTCAATCAATACGTTAACCCCCCCCCCCCCCCCACCATCTTTTAATAATAGCAAAAATGCTTTTTAATTTTGTCTTTTCTTGCCAATAATTTAATAGAACATTTCTCCATGAAATTCCCGTTCCGATCGATGCGCTTTTGAAGTCGTTGCACCAGCTTTGAGTCCTAAAAAAGCGTTGCACTTCCTCCTTGACCTCCTCGTCGTTGACAAACCGTTGACCACTCAAGTGAAAAAGTGGTGATCACACAGTTCACGTACAGTGACACGACGATCTTCGCTCACAAATCCGTCACCCTGTGAAACAATTTCGTCTGTGACGGCAGTCGTCGGTCGTTTTTTGCGTCCTCCAACGTGAATATTGGTTCGACCGTCCAACGAATCTCCAAAATTGCTCATTTTTTGGTTGGTTATTCCTCGAATAATCAACCTTTGTTTTCATGCAAAAAGGCAATCTCTCCGATTCGGCCCAAAATTTTTTTCTGGACGTTACAAGGTGCCTAGATCAAAATTAGCAAATGTCCGTCTGCCGTCCACGCCGACTTTGGTAGTAGAAAATTTTCTAAAAATCTGAAATTTTGGTCAGGGGTCCGTTCATGGCTCTAGTTGGCCCTCGAAACTTTTTAACCCGATCGGATCAAATTTGGGTGGGGTAGGGGTCAAAATGCGTACTTCGAAAAATGGATTTTCGAGATTTTTGGCAATCTAGGCGTGTGGGGTATCATTTTACACTAAATTTTGGACGCTAATTGTATTATTGGAACAAAAGGAGTTTTCTTAACTATTACCATGTTGCTTTCAAAAGACCTCCATCGCGCTAGAATCAAAAACAACATTCATCTTGTGAAGGTGGCTTCCCAGACTTTAGGGCAAACAAACAAAATTATTGTTTCTTCACTCATTAGCATTTTTTCAACCATTTTCAAGCCTTGTTCATCAAAATTAGCGCACCAATTTGAAGGTATTTATTGCATTTGTGATTCGTTTCCTTTTTATTGTCGTAATAGTACCACTTTTCGTGCTCCAAAACTCGAAAATCCCATTTCGGGGTGAGAATTTGGCGGAAAAAGGCGAGTTGCGTGCGACCTAGATGAGACGAGAAGGTGCCGGCCTAGTCAGAGGTGGAATGTCAATAACCAGCCTAGCATGAGAAGTTGGAAACACCGAGTCTCAAGTGTTGTTTTGACGCCTCCCCTCTTCACCATTCGGCCTCTGCGTAAATACGCCAAGGTTGACCTTCTTCGGTCAAAATCGTCTAAACCGGACCCATCGTTCGCGTCATCAGGTGCGTTCTTGCCTCGTTTTTGCGCTGTGACGATCGCATAGAAACGATTGTTTTCAACTCAATCGCCTTTTTTTTGGTTGGTTATTCCTTGAATAATCAACCTATGCTTTTAGGCCGAAATTCAACCTCTCCGATTTGCCCCAAAATTTGTTTCTTGTCGTCTCAAAGTGTCTAGATCAAAATATGCAGCCGTCCACGCCAATTGTAGTAGTAGCAAATTTTCTAAAAAACTGAAATTTTGGACGCTGAATCCAATGGGAAGGTTTCCAGAACAATTGGCGACCACTGAAAGATCAATGGGTCAAGTTGGGTATCTATCTACCTATCTCGAAAGTGTGTTTTCGAGATTTCTGGTATCTAGGCGTGTGGGGTATCACAATTGACTGGAATGCTCCTAGTCCAACCCCTGTTAAAGAATTTGTAGCGTTTTTTTCCCATACACTTGCTCTAAGGAATAATACACCATTCAGGAGGAATAGTTTAAATCAACCTATGATTTCAGGCCAAAATTCAACTTCTCCGATTTGCCCCAAAATTTGTTTCTTGGCGTTTCAAGGAGTCTAGATCAAAATGAGCAAAAATGTCCGACCGCCCGCCGTTCACGCTGTTTTTGAGTAATAGAAAATTCTTTAGAGTCTGAAATTTTTGTTAGGTACTCGTTTTTGGCTCTAGTTGGCCCTCTAAACATTTCAGTCCAATCGGGCCAGATTTAGAAGGAGTATGGGTCAAAATGTGCATTTAGAAATTTTAATTTTCGAGGTTTTCGTCGATCTAGGCGTGTGGGGTGTCATTTTCCACTACATTTTGGACGCTGAATCGATTGAAAAGCCTCCATGCTCCTGGTCTGAGTAATTACAAACCCCTGTGAATGAATTTGCAGGGTTTTGTAGTTGACGAACGAGAAGAATGAACGGATTGAGGGAAACACACTAGTACCAAATAGGGCCAAAACGGAGTCTATACGCATAATTTTAGAATTTACATTTTTGATTTTGAATCTTCTCACTTTAAAAGGTAAAAGGTGAACGGTTAGTGAAACAATTATTTTACTACACGAATTTTATTCCATGAAGAAGAATAAATCGATAAGAGCATCTAACGAACGTGATTTCGAGTGATCTCACAATAGGGCCGTGAGTTTAGCAACATGAAGCGATTAGGCTCAAACAAGCTCTCGGTGTTCATGGAAATCACAAAAATATTTCTCGTACGTATCTCGTTCGTTCCAGGAGATTCTAATCTCGTTAGATCCACGTTGTGCGAAAGATTAAAATAAGGAACGCGTTCTTTGAAAACGACGATAAAACAATCGCACACCCGAATCTCATATAGTGACTAAAACAATCTTGTGAATATTTTCGGGGAAATGCTCATGCGATTGGCGTTCCACGACCTACAGAGAATTCAGAGGAAAGGAGGTGCAGAGAGGATTTCCAGGCAACCAACCTTTATTTTAACCCTCATGTGAGCGATTATTACGAATATTAGACTGAAGGCTGACAAAACGGCACATTCTGATGATAGGCTATACTGAAATGATTAATATTATTATCTCAAATAAGCCATTTCCCAAGTGGTTCTTAGGTAAGAACGCCAACGGCCTGAGGTGGCTGATGCCATGCCCAGAACTCCCTCCAAACCCCACCAATATAAGTCATCAATGACTTCAGCGGGGCGAAGGGTCATACAGTGCTGTCCCAGCAACCTGATTTGGTACACTGATGGGTCCAGAATGGAAACAGGGACAGGTACTGGGGTGTATGGAGCCAAACCTAGGTGGCAATACTTTACACCTCTAGGGAAATACACCTCTGTTTTCTAGGCCGAAATTCTGGCAATCAATGCATGTTCCCTGGAGAGTCTGAGGAGAGGACATACTAATGCACACCTCCGCATTCTCTTTGACAGCCAGGCGTCGAAAAAGCCGATGAGCTGGCCAGGAGAGGCTCCAAAACCCCCTTTGTGGACCCAGAGCCGGCTGTAGGTTTGCCCAAAAGCTCCTTCAGAGCTGCCATCAAGGAGTGGACGTACAAGAAACACACCGACAGATGGCGGAATATTGAGGGACATGTCCACAGTAAGCGTATGGTGGCAAAACCCCATCCATCACTCACCAAGGACCTACTCAGACTTAAACGCGGCGACCTAAGAGCGATAGTTGGTCTACTAACCGGCTTCGCTCCTCTGCGTTTTCATCTGAACCGCATAGTGGTAACACAACCACCAACTCTATGCAGATTCTGTGAGGAAGCAGACGAAACTGCAACTCACATAATCTTTGAGTGCCTAGCAGTCACATCCCGCAGATACACCCTCTTTGGGACACAAACCCCAATGAGAACCGTCCCCTGCAATAAGTTAGTCCACAACCTAACAACCTTCATCAGGGGACTAGGGCTGTTTGTGGACTAAAAGAATGGGACACCTATGAGAAGCACAACAAGCCACCAGGCGCTTGGGGCCCCCCATAACCCCTCTTCTAGGTGTCTTTTACCATCTAACATCTACCAACGACCTGAGGAGGCCTTCAAGTTCACTCGACCAGGTAGTAAGCAGGAAACGACTGCTCATCCATGCTCAACCAAGATTCGAGTAAATCGCACTCAGCTGTCCCCAGGATTCTCTCAGACGCCGAATAAGTTCACTTGAGCAATAACGGGCCAAGAGAATCGTGATCGCTCGGGGTCGAAGGACCAAGTGAGACGCCTCATCAGCGCGTCTTTGCCTCGAGGCCGACATTTCAACTCAATAACGCGGTAAATTGACAACAACCGAGCTAATATACCAGTTGTTATTATTGGGAACCTTTTAGGTGGTAACTGAATTTCATGCAGTTTTCGAAACAAGGCAGGGAAAGTTTTGCACATCAATTTGAATGTAGAAACCCAAGTTGATGAATAAAATTATCAATTTTACGAGTGATTTCGGGTTTAAATAGTTTACATTAGATTTTGTTGAAGTCCTCACTAGTTGAGCTACAACTGATATGGCAACTCGAAAGAATAAACACATTGGAAAAACATCGAATTCTTTTGACATCCCTCAATTTTCGCCTCATAAATCCTAAATGGTACCTCTGAGAGTGATCGTTACTCAAAACTTTATGAAACTAAATTGAATCTCCTACTATTTGGCTTCAATTTCGATGCTATACGCACTATAGTTCTAGAGCAAAAACGCTGCAAATTCTTACGCAGGGGTTGGTTATTCGTCAGACCAGGCGCATGGAAACTTATTTAAAACATGGGGGAAATGGGGAAAACGGTGGGTGCGGCGGGTCCCAGACCCATTCCAATCGATTCAGTGTCCAAAATTTAGTGGAAAATGATACCCCACACGCCCAGGTACCAGAAATCTCATAAACACATATTTAAAATGAGTAATGTATACCCAATTTGACCCATAACTTCTTCCAGTGGGTGCCAGTCGTCCTGGGACCCACTTCATTGGATTCAGCTTCCAAGATTTAGCGGAAAATGATACCCCACACGCCTAGGTTCCAGAAATCTCAAAAACACATATTCAAAATGGGTAATATATACCCAATTTGACCCATAACTTCTTCCAGTGCGTGCCGATCGTTCAGGGACCCATTTCATTGGATTCAGCGTCCAAAATTTAGTGAAAAATGATACCCCACTTGCCTAGATCGCCCAAAATCTCAAAATTCATTTTTCAAAAAACACATTTTGACCCCTACCCCGCCCAAATTTGGTCCGATTGGGCTAAAAAGCTTGGAGGATCGTTCTAGGCGGGGAACAGACCCCTGACCCAAATTTCAGATTTTTAGAAAATTTTCTACTACCAAAAACGGCGGACGGCGGACGGACATTTGCTAATTTTGATCTAGGCACCTTATAACGTCCAGAAAAAAATTTTGGGCCGAATTGGAGAGGTTGACCATTTGCATGAAAACATAGGTTGATTATTCAAGGAATAACCAACCAAAAGCGCTATAGAGCGGACATTTTTTTTTAAATCTACAATTGATATTATTTATCCAGTATGGGAAATAATATCGGCCTTCACAAGGAAGTAATGGAGGACAAAGTTCGATTTCAATTTAAGACAAAAAGGATCCAATAAGTCTTATTGTTTTCATTAGAAAAAATGAAACTGGGGGAAAATTAGGAATTATAGGGCGTCGGTCGATTTGGGTTTTCATGTTGTCAAATGTGATAAAATCGTATATATTGAACTAGAGAAGTACAGTTAACGTGAAATTTTCGTCACTCGTGAAAAATATTGCAATTTTTCCGGTAATGTTGTTATTTAAGGTGGTCTAAAATAAACCGTTTGTGGCCTTGGTTAACTAAACCGTGGTTCCCAATCCCGTTAATCGATTTAGCGTTCGTAATTCATTGGAAAATGACAACCCGCTCACACAGGTCCCCAAAAATCTCAAAACCAATTGTATCCGAACCCTGCGTTTTAAGAAATTGGCTTGAACATTTTCAATAGTTCCAGGAACTAAGACCGGCCCTGATTGTTCAAGGAATAACCAACCAAAATCGATACATCGGTAGGTACCTATCTATACATCCCCATAGAGATAAGATTTGCCTTAACAGGAAACGAAACCCTTGACGTGAGCTTTCGACGACAAAACTGCTTCATTTCATCTTATCTGAATTAGGTGTTTCGTAAATTATATAATTAATGAGCTTTCCCTGTCCTTGGCGACGCCCTGAGGCGATAAATCTCAATAATCTAGTTTACCGGCCATAAAACACGGTAAAACCCTAGCAGGAGGTTTCCTTATCTTCCGTGTTCCTGTCTACGGAAAGGGGCTGCGTCATTCGGGTTTCCTACGACAATTTATCGTTATCTGATGAGGTCTGAGGGCGTTGGTTTTTCCTGTGAATTTTCTAAAAAATTCTTCGTGTTGGCGGTCTTGGATGCTTGGCTCAAATATTGCGTCCGTAGGGCGAGTGAACGTAGGCTTCAGTCCCGAAAATTTAGGGTTTTGAAATTATACAGCCTTGTATTGTATGGACAAAACATCTTTCCCAAACATGTAATTTGTACATTTCAAAACAACCCCTAAACCTCGGGACCAAAAGTACACTTAAAATATTAGAATTTTGGAAATACTAGAATTAAAAAAAAAAAAAAAAAAAGGAGTTTTGCACGAATTTTATTCAGACTTTGGCGGTCAACTCATTACCAACCATGTGGCTAGAGTACAGAATTTTTTTTTTTTTTTTTTTTTTTTTTTTTTAATAAACTTTTGAGTTTTAGCTTAAGCGCTAGGGGTGTTTCCTCGCAAGAAACACCTACCCAAGAATAACAACCCATTTTTTAATTTAAGAACTTTCAGCGTTTTTGAACCTTGTCAACGCCCCCCCCCCCCCCCCCGTCATCCTGTCTACCTCTCCTTCAACTCGCGTTCTCAGTAAACCTCATTCTAGGTCGTTCCTTCAAAATCATTCATTTCCTCGCATTTGACGAGTAACGATCAATTTCGAAAAAATATACGGGGTGTCTGACGAGTTGTCCACCCCCCTTCCTCCTGAAATCATCCAAACGGGAGTAAAAAAAAAATATTTTTTTTTAGGCTTCATATTTTCTTGCTAGCATTTCAAATATCATATTTGCGCACCCCGCGCAGCTGCCACTAACTTTATTCTTTTCTTATTTTAAATGGAAACCCCATTTTTTGATGCCGATTCGAATTCTACTCGAAATTTCACAAAAATTTAATCCTTAAACCAATTTTTTTATGGCGCGCAAATGGTTCAGCGAGCACGCAAAGCTGCGTTACCCCAAAATTGTCAAAAAGTAAAAGATTGTGAATTTTTATAGCTTATTTATTTATTTATGATAGAGCGGAATGAGCCCAATTGAAAAAAAATATATTAACGCAAATCTCTCCGATTCAGCCCAAAAAAATTTTCTGGGCGTTTCAAAGTGCCTAGATAAAAAAGTCAAATACCCGTCCGCCGTACGCCGTCCACGCCGATTTTGGTAGTAGAAAATTTTCTAAAAATCTGAAATTTCGGGTCACCGTTCCCGGCTCTAGTTGGTCCTCAAAACTTTTCAGCTCGGTCGGACCAAATTTGGGTGGGGTAGGGGTCAAAATGTGTATTTCGAAAAATGGATTTTCGAGATTTTTGACGATTCTAGGTCTAGGCGTGTGGGGTATCATTTTCCAATAAATTTTGGACAATAATCCAATAAAGTGGGTCCGGGAACGATGACAAACGATGGTTAGTTGATTTCTGCATTCCATTAATGGAAACTGTGGGAGATATTCTCGGTGGCTCAGCTATTTTGAGAAAACAGTATTTCTGGAAAAGGAAATTGGCGGCAACATTTGCGCGCTATATTCACTAAAAACTATAAAAACCTCGTCGTTTTGGCCGGTAATTGCAGGAAAGTTGAGCCGTTTGGGATTTTGATCACTTTTTGAGGATCCGCACTGCCATTTCGTTTGTCAACCGTTTCCCCGAAAGCTCTCGCGAATCAAAATATGGTGCATTGGACGGGCGACAAGTGATAGTCGTGGAGCGATTTCTCACTAAGCCTGAAAACTATTACGACTTTTATTTATTTGTTTCAATTGAAATGACCTCAGTCAATTAAATCAGTAGCAGAATAGGATGCAACTAAACTCAGCGGAGGAGTCCAGGGAATTTAACGGTTTGTTAACCGTCGCGACTATTCAAAGGGTCCGCGCAGATTGGCTCGATACGTGGCCTGATTCCGTCAGAGTAATTAAACGTTTTGGGAAATGACAGACGAAACCCTCCAACGACGCGTCATCTTCGCTGCCGAGAAGAAATAGTCGTTGATCACTCGGATCGTCTCTTTTCCCGCGACGAAACAACTAAAATCACGCTCATAAGAGATAAGTCGACTTTGCTGGAGACAAATTGTGAACGTAATCGTCACTTCGAGTTATAGGCCCTGATGAAGCGGATGAAATATTGCGACAGCTCGGCGAAAACAGTGTGGTCTCCTCAACGATCACGAAATTTTTGAAAAAGTAGTTCTGGTCTGTGCTCAAACGTGCACAATATGTGGTTCCTTGTAAATAACCTGCTTTCACATTTTTTTTTTTAATTCAAAAATAATAATAAATACGCGTAATACCTACATATCGGCGGGGTGTCCATCATCGCGCCAACAATGTTACAAGAATTCCCTTCAAATCGCTCCTTTAATAAAACTATCACGACAACTTCGTCGCTTGTCTATTCCGATTCGCCGAAACACCTTCAGATGTTCAATCCACCGATACCGATAAAGTTCTCGAAAATTGACCAACAACACGCTGCAAGTTGTATACGGATCATGTTCGCTCAGATTACCTACTTATCACTTCGGAGCCCGTCCGTGATTGGAATTACCTGGAAATTTCGCTCCTGAAGACCAAATGAATTCGTAGGATTTCGATCATGAAAACATTCCTTTCACGTCATTTTGAAACAATTTGATTCCACTATATCAGAGGGGATTAATCGTAAGCTATCAGTAAGAAAATCGCTCAAAAACAAATTGGAGTTCTCTTTTTTGTTAAAAAAAAATCAGATCGTATACAAATTCAAACCCGAGCCCGATTCCGAGAATATATATCACCTATAAAACTCAGAACCCAATTGATCCTTGGTTCTTACAACTTTTAAGTTGCTCTTTAGCAATAATCCGAACTCGTAATCCCAATTTTTTTTTTTAGTATTTCCTATGGAAAATTATAATAACGAGTATTTGAACGCTGAGCTCACCGAAACCAACGATTAGTAGACTGTTTTCCTATTAGAGCGAGAGCATATTGAAATTGAAATTATTCAGCTTCCTATATTTTAATTTTTTATCGAAGCAAACGAATTGAGAATACTATAATCTATTAAACGTAAAAAAAGAAATTACGTTTTTAGTAAAAAATAAATAAATAAATAAAATAAAATTCCGATTTTGATGGATTCTCGGTCAGACTTTCAATAAATAATTCTTGCCAAATTGAATAAAACGTGAAGGAGTCGTAAAAAACGTGAAAACAATAAACCAATTACATAATTATGATGAACCCTTTATCTTCGTGAATCACCATAATTCAATTTATTCTTCAATACATATCAATAGTAGTCCAACGTTCGGTATTTACTCATTAAACACAAACAAGTTCGTCTTGGGGTGTATTTTGTCGTGTGGATTACCTTTCAATTGTTATTTTAGTGATGAACAAGTCACTTCGATCGCCGATAAACGGTAAACAATGACGGCTAGGCGGGTCAACGAACGGAATAAACCATGCCGTGAAAAAAAAAAGAAAAAGAAAGAAAATGGGGAGGGTTTAAATGGAATTTGACCGTAAACCAGTGGTAACGATGAATTATAGTTAAATTATTTATAGTTGTTATGGGTTGATGGAATAGAAGGGCAAACTTATTCAACGGTGATGTAGAGGCATGATTAGGTGCTGAGGGGTCAAAGGGCACAGTTTGACTTGGTGATGGCAACGAAAAGTGTATCAGGTTTGGGCAAGTGTTGAATACCTGGGCCAATTAGATGGTTTTATGCGACGAGAACTATAAGGCAGAAGTCAATAAGAGATGTAAATTGGGGAGGAGGGATGAAAAAGTGTAATCTAATTATAAACCAATAACATATTGAAAGGAGAGGAAGGGATTAGGTAGTTTGGAATGCTGGCAAAGAGTACAGGTGATGAGAGCGACAACTTGGCTGATGTACCGGGCGAGGGCGCCAGGTGGGGATCAATTCATCGCCAAGTTGATTGGGGCATGAAAGATATGGAAAATCCGAAAGGAAACAAAATAAAAACAACCCTTAGTGGATTGCGAGGGGCGAATGGACGCGCAGGACCGGCTTCGAGATGAGCGGGATGATTACGGGCACGTGGACCAAACGGGAGGGAAGTGGGTTTTTTTTTTTTTTTTTTAATAAATTTTACGAGTAATTAAAATTGTAAAAAGCATTATCTTAAATACAGAAAAAAAATTGGGACTTGCCAGTAGGTGAGTTATGAGAAGCGGCTGTTCAAACAGATAACACTTCACAACACATGGGCGGCTCGATGAAACGCGAAGTACAAGTATTTAGAAGATACACTCAAAGCAGAACCTTCGACAACGGCGAGACTTCAAATAAACTGAACCGAACGAAGGACGCAAGAAGGCGACGGTGGTATGAAAAGCGAGAGGGGGAAGGTAACATGCGATGCTTCCGCGCATGCGCACTACAAACGGGGTTCAAGTTGACTTGGCCACGGAAATAATTTGGTGGAAAGGAGGGGCGGATCGCACCTGCCGTCATCTCGCGCTCAAGACGCGAGCGTGACCATATTTCAGGTTTTAGTGGTCGGCTGTTCAAAATCGGCGCGCCCAACTTCTCAATCGGTTCCAAATCTAAAAAGTCTGTAAAAAAAGCGCTGAAATGAAAAAAAAAAAAAATCTGCAAATTCTTACGCACGGGTTGGTTATTCCTCGAATGGGGGAAACAGTGGGTGTGGCGAGTCCCGGACCCATTCCAATCGATTCAGGATCCAAAATTTACTGGAAAATGATACCCCACACGCCTAGGCACCAGAAATCTTGACACATACAAAATGGGCGGATACATACCCATGTTGGCCCACAACTTCTTCCAGTGGGTGCCAATCGTTCTGGGACCCATTTCATTAGATTCAGCGTCCAAAATTTGGTGGTAATGATACCCTACTCGCCTAGATCGCCCAAAATCTCGAAAATCCATTTTTCAAAAAACACATTTTGTCCCCTAACCCTTCCCAAATTTGGTCCGATCGGGCTGAAAAGTTTCGAGGACCGTCCTAGGCCGGGAACCTAGGACCCCTGACCCAAATTTCAGATTTTTAGAGAATTTTCTACTACCGAAAACGGCGCGGACAATGGACGGCGTACGGTGGACGGACATTGACCTTTTTTGATCTAGACACCATGAAACGTCCAGAAAAAAAAATTTTTGAGCCGAATCGGAGAGGTTGACCATTTGCATGAAAACATAGGTTGATTATTCAAGGAATAACCAACCAAAACCGTGCAAATACTTCATAGGGGTTGGTTATTCCATTCTAGCAGATTCAGCGTCCAAAATTTAGTCAAAAATGATACCCCGCACGCCTGGATCGCCGAATATCTGGAAAATCCATTTTTTGAAAACACATTTTTACCCCCAACCCCTCCAAATTTGGTTCGATTGGGTTGAAAATTTTAGAGGACCAACTAGAGCCAAAATCGGGTCCCTGACTAATGGTTCAGATTTATAGAAAATGGTCTTCTACCAAAAACGGACGCCAGACGGACATTTGCTTATTTTAATCCAGACACCTTGAAACGCCCAGAAACAAATTTTGAGGTAAATTTGAGAGATTTACTCTCTGCATGAAAACATACGTTGATTATTGACCGCCAAAACCCGACAATTTTGCCCATAAGGAGCGAATTTTGGACATCATTAATTTACCATCTACATGCAATGTACTACTCTCATTGTATCGACAAAACCTTTAACGTTTTAAGGTACGTAGATTCCATAAATGAAATGAAACGTTCGTCTGACGTTCGAACCGAAAATACGTATCAGAAATATCGACAATTTCAACTCCGATGGGGTATCACCCCTACCTAACTACGTAACTCACTTCCCCTCCGATCACCTTAACTGGAGGCGACAGTATAAATGAAAATAACTGATTTTGGGGGGCCTGGGGTACATTTTTCCCAACATTTCTGACGCTGAATCGATCGAGATGTGCTGTGGACAGAGGTGGAGTAGAAATGATTACTTGAATAATACAACAATACCTAATACGAAATATGTTTTTCGAAAAATGGATTTTCGATATTTTCGGCGATCTATTTTAGACGAGTGAAATATGACTTTCCAATAAACTTTGGACGCTGAATCCAATGTCCCAGAATCCGTGTCGTAGAGTGGTTTGTACCCGAACAAACGCCATAGGCTGACAAGGAATTTATTTCTTGAATGGATAATGTATGAACTGGCAAACTCAATAGAACAACAAATAATGTAAACAGTAATTTGAATATGAGTTACTGGAAAAAATATACAAACAGCGAACTGGCAGCAGTGAAGCACAAATTAAAGCATGTATTGGACAGAGGAAACACTCTGAACGGTGGGCAGGACTCAATCAAAGTCTTCAATGAACGTGGAGAGCAAGTAAAGAAGTCCACTTCAGGATGAGCACTCGCAAGGCAGAGGAATGCGGCATCGGGCGATCCTGCAGGTAATAATTAGGAGCGATAGAACGGAAGGGAGTGCTGCGAGCAGCGTTGGCGAGGATACTCCATTCAGCAGCTAATGCAGGATGACCCACCAGGAAGGTCTACCGCACAACGACGCCTCTCCAAGGGCTGGAGATGACACACCCTCATCAGTACAGCATAGCCAACCCCATTCTGAGAAACTCCGAGCTTAAAAACGCTGTATCGGAGGCATAATCCAATCGAGGTAGAGCCAGTGGCTTGCAGAGCACCTACCTAGCTTTTTCTAAATCCCTCACCAACCAAATTAAATTGCGTGGATGTGGAACCAAATACACGTTCGCTACTTGTGTGTGTCCCGAAATAGAACGGGTTGCATACACAAAGTACATACCGAGGCATAGTAATCGATGAAGATCTGAAATGGGGACGTCATGTTGCTTTGGTAACAGAATAACTCGGAAAATGCATATACTTCTATAACCTCCAGGTCTCCTGGAATCAATAGCTTAATAACTATGTACAAGGCACTTGTCCAGAGTGTTATTGGGTTCGGGATTATTGTATGGGGTGAGCAGCTCTAACAATTTTGCAAAGATCAATTAACAAAGTGTTGTTGAAAAAATCAAGATGATTGGTCGATATTTTCTATCTTCCTCGTCTGTTCACAGCCAACCAGCTACACATTAGGCCATCGCTCATCTATTTTTACAAATATCTCAGTTAATTCAACATCCAAATACCCCTCTCCCACGAGTTCAGACTAATATCTCAAGCCCTTGTACCTTCTCCAAAATCCAAATTATGGAGCACTTCTAAATATATTTATTACTGTATGGCCTATTTGATCCGATCGCTTCCATCAGATTTTGTACATCATGCTATAAAAAGCGAACATTCTCTTGGCTAATATCTCTTGGTGCAGTCAATCCCTCGTAACATATTAATGTAAACTAATGTTCCTAACTATTTATAACCAAACCAAAATGTTCCTCTATATTTTATCACATTTTAATCAAATAAATTGTAAATTACAAATATTATACATTATAATATTATAAAAATAAAATAAAATAGGATTAGTAAAATACAATAGGAATTATGCACGCTGCCACTCGGGGTATACTCCCAATGCATGGGAAGTTGTGATGTAATTTGTGATGGAATAAATCGTATTCATTCTTTCAGCACAGTGATGACCTGCATATCGCTAAACTCCCGATTATTCCTTGTCGTTTTTGTTGTGGAGCCAACAAGAAGGATGCATCTACCTTGATATTGAAACATGTTAGGTGCACCAAAAATGTTGAGTAAGACGGATGCTTGCCCCCATGTAGCTGCATGGCCTAATGGAACCAACCCCATACATCTAATACCAATTCCATGATAAATTCCAATTGAGTTCAGACAAGACCGAAATCAACACCGTGTGCCATGAACATTATTCAGAATAGTTCTGAGTAATCATCACCCATCTTTATTGTTCACTAACTACCATACTATTTATCTGCACAATAATCACAGGGGTTGATTATTCCTTGGACCAGGAACATGGAGACTCATTCCAATCAATTCAGTGTCCAAAATTTAGTGGGAAATGATACCTCACACGCCTAGATACCAGAAATCTCAAAAAACACACGTCTGAAGTGGGTAGATAGATACCTATTTTGACCCATAACATCTTCAGGTGGGCGCCAATCGTTCCGGTACGCAATTATTGGATTCAGTGTTCAAAATTTAGTCGAAAAAGATACCCCACACGCCTTGATCGTGAAAATAAATTTTCTAAATAGGAACACATTTTGACGTCGTTAGCGATCGTCATGTTCTCTGCTCGTAATGAGATCCAACTCAGCCTTATCTTCTAGAACAGCCGTCGTCTTGGGATAAATAAATTAGTTTAATAGGTACTAGGTGTTTCGCCCAGGTAAAACTGGCTATTCGTGAACAACCTCTGATTGTTGAGTCGCAGGACGTACCTACAGAATTGGACGACCGAAGCTCTCTTTTCTTCAGTGGGAAGCGATGGATTGACCTCCAGTTGACTTCTTGCGTCATTCAAGTCATCGTTTCCCTTTGGCAGATTGAGAACCCATTTATTGTTGGTTATTGCGGGATGTGATGCTCAACGAGGAAAGTTGTACGATGGAAGACTCCGCTCTTGCTCTTCAGTTCACTCATTCAAATAACTAACTAACTCGTATATAGGTAACAACTTGATAACAAATTAATTGAAGGGGCGTAAGTTCATCTACGTTTGAGAAATTTATAACATCATTCCTCAAGATATTGGTTTATATTTCATGCGAGAAACCATATTTCATCAGCAAATTCAATGAATTCATCGCTTTTCACATATTCCGCTTACAGCCTTTCTGGCGGTAATGAATTGCAACTATAAATCAACGATATAAGCCCTTAAAAACAAAATCTACGTACTCTTTTTCTTTTTTTTTATATGAGAATGCTGGCATATTTTGTACGGAACATACATTTTCTCCCTACTCACATCGATGATATTGGAATGACAATTTCAGTGTTAATTGCCATTCATGTTTTTTGTCTGAATTGATTTATTTGATTCTAGATTTTGACAAAATTATTGTGAGGCATAACGTTTTGTATATTGCATTCCAGGGTTGATTACATCAAATCTGGTTTCATAAATAAAGTCAATCAATCTTGTAAGGGTTTATACGGTAAATTCTCATTGGAGGATTTAGCTACATTTCGCGTGTAAGCCCTTTGACAACTGCCAAGAAGATACTGAACCGATTTCTTCCTCAACAGGAGCGTAATTACAATATGAGTAAACAGAATCACACCTGACAAAATAAAAAGAATAATCGGTCGACAGAGAGCAGGACTCAAAAGACACCAATAATTTTTATCCCACCAGAAGATGTTATGGGTCAAAATGGGTATCGATCTACCTATTTTGAATGTGTGTTTTCAAATTTTCTGGTACATAGGCCTTCCCAAAATTCGGGCCGATTGGGGTAACAAGTTTTGAGGACCAACTAGAGCTGGCAAGTCCCTGAAAAATTTCTTAGATTTTTAGAAAGATCTCTACTATTGAGAACAGTGTTGACCGAACTGGTTCTGGTTCATTCATATTCTTCAAATAATGAACCCCCATTTACAAGGCAGAGGTCAACCTCCCCTATCGGCCCCAAACTTTGAATTTCAAGAGGCCCAACCAAAAAACCGAAATGTTCATTCGCCATTCATAGCAGAACGTTCCAAGACCTGTTTCTTGGATTCAGCGTCCAAAATATTGTGAAAAATGATACACTATAGCGCCTAGATCGCAAAAAATATTGAAAATAGATAATATAGAAAAATTTCGGGCTGAATAGGAGAAATTGACTATTTGTATGAAAACTAATTGTGTGATAACTTGATTATTCAAAGAATTAACAACCAAAGTAAAGAGATTCAGTTGTTGAGGTTTCAAAATACTGATTTGAACTAGTAGTAGGGAACCATTGGGCCACATTTGGCCTTTGAATGTATAATACGTATATTTCTATAACAAGACGAATATGAATCACCCGCCTAGTGATACTTTGATGGCAATGTGGGGGTGGGAAAGGCAAAAAAATTTTTTTTTTCTTTTTTTTTAAATCTGAAATTTTTGGAAAACTAGACAGGTGTGTATAATTTTTCACCAATTTTTAAAATGCACAATACTTATTATAAGTTGAATAAAAATTCTGTAATGTATACAATAATTATCCCAAAAATGTAGCTCATTGCTGACAAAAATCACCTTGATCTGAGAGGCATCTGTTGGTAGACGCGTGAACTACATCCATTTGAGCATCTCCCTCGTCAATTCAAGTGATTGGCACAGGTTGTTGTGGACCCCCCCCCCCCCCTCCCAACTCGCTCCCTCTCCTACCCCTGCGCAAATATGGTCCGATTGGGCTGTAATGTTTTGAGGACCAGCTATAGCCAAAAATGGGTCCCTGATCAAAATTTCAGATTTCTCATCTATCCATTTTTAGTGAGTACAAAAGTCATTGGATATCCCCCTTCTTGCATTGATAATCTTCCTCTATATTACTCGGTTCTTTCACATGTGGCTCCCTACAGTATATTAATTTTTTTTTTTATTTATTAATTTTCTTGTCTGCTATTAATTCTCTAACTGAGATTAATTTCTCTATCTGGGATCAATTTTTGAAAACCCTATTAATTTAGTGTTGATGGGGTTGATAAATCCAAGAAATCAAGTGTAAATAAATGTTTAAAATGCCTGCCGGTTAATCTGAAATGTTGGACCCTTTTTCCCTTACTAAGTAGTAAGTAATTGGTCTTCTAATGAGTTTTCAGCCCAATCAGACCAAATTTGGGGAGTGTATGGGAATCAAACTAACAGAGTGCCCTAATAGTGTCTGCCATCATTGGAAATGAAGTGGAAATGGAGTGTTGTTGTTAGATGAAATTGGGACAAACGAATTAGACGAAGAGTTGAAGGAGGTTGCCAGTCAGCTGACAAATAGTGACCACTTGAGCTCTTTTATTATTATCTTCCCTTCTGGTGTCTGTCTAAATCTAGACACTTGAAGTCGTGTTAGGTTGTTCCGTTCGGTTTAATTCCGACGTTGACGGTAACAATCGTCGATGTAGTCTAATTTCGAACTATTACGAACGAGAGGGGTGTAGTTTGCCCGAAAATCATGTCGGACTTTACGACCGGTAAATCTATCTTTGTTTTGGCCATAGTTGCGGGTTGTTTCGCCATATTATGGCCAAACGTGTTTTATCCCATGTTCCAAGGGCCGATTCCGGACAAGGTCGCGGTACAAGGTAAATGTATTCATGTTTTTTCGATTTATTACCATTCACTATGGTCTACCGCTCAGGCCCGTTAGTCCTCAAGTAGTTATTGCTAGTTGCGTTTACCATGAATCAGGTTTGTCATTCCACTGGGAGCATTTATATACGTGAAAGGAGCATAGACGTACAACTCACGGCCCTTGTCACTCCATCACCTTTTGACCTCACTTTCTGCCCAACGGGCATTGACATAATGACTGATTATATACACGCTTTGGGTGGTTTCACGGTGGTTACTTAACTATTCCCTCATCGAGAAAAAATGCGCAAATTGTGTAGTTAATACTACCATCAGCAACGGACAAGTGTGAAAGAAAGTGGCGAGAACCTGCATTGCCATTTGGGGGAAGCCCACTTATCTCTACTACCGTTAGGTGAAAAATTAGTTTGAATAGGTCATTTTGTAGAGGATTCGATCTACTTTAATTTATCACGGAGTGGTCTTGTTGCTAAAACGCTTGGTTTTTTTGTTAGAGCTGTAAAACTGCAAACACATTAGAAGTACAGCAATTTTTTAGCTCAGGTTCTTGCATTTTTTCTCTCATCATGTTGTCATAGGTTCCGTTTTGTTCTCATTTCAGCAGGAAAGAGCAAAGGAAGCGGTGGTTGTTGCGATGTAATATTTGACAAAGATGTTAACGCAATAAAACTGATATCTGAGTTGTGCGAAAAAGTTCTCGCCACTGAGCAAAACTACGACCGAGATTATGCCCAACACCTTCAACAAGGGAAATTGAACAAAAATATTGTCGTTACTTGCCAAAAATCCGTTTGGAAACAGTGCGGTATCGACATAACGGAATTACTCAACGAAAAAGTCATTCTTGGCCGGTCCTACAAACAAATGGTCGACGACTTGAGGTCACTCAATAGTTCTTTATGTCTGAAACAGACCTTCGGAATTTCCTTCGGTAACGTGGGCCTTCCTCGGCAAATGCGCATTTGGGGCATTAATCAGCCAAGTAAGAGATTGGGTTTTGTTTGAGTTCTAGAAGGAACTAACTCCACCTCATTTTTTCTGTTCTAATCATTTGTGTTTTGTGGCATTCTTGATCTACGATTAATAATATTTAGTTCGATTTGAGGTATACAGTTGACTATTTGATGTTTTGCCCGGATAGTATGTATTGTTCTAATCCTAGAGGATAATGAACGTCGTCATGCAACGAAAGTGGGGTATTTTGTTGAAGGATGTTTATTGCAGACAGTCATTGTTGAGTCTCTTTATGAATTTTAATCCTTATTTCTATTGCAGTATTTTTAGTGGACTAATTTTGTAGTTTATCCACTTAGAACTGACATGTACTAACAAACGTGTGGAAAATATTGAAACCTGAAGGGTGTCGTTTCTATAACGTGATATTGTGAAAGATAATAGAAAAATAATTATTGAGATAGAAAGGTGGATGTTGATGAAGGCCTCCTCATGGTTTTTATTCCTTTGTCCAATCCGTAGAACTGAATAAGCTGACGCGTAGCATAACATTGTTTGAAATTTAAAAAAATCTTTATATAATATCAGACTCACAATTTTGGAAAACATCATTTCTGTGTTTTGGCGTTGCAGAACATATGCACCAAGAGAGGCCGCCACATTTGCGCCCAGATTTCTTACATCCCGCTTTACGTGAGAAAGGCCAAGCGATTCCTCAATCTCACGTCGTTCCTAAAGTCATCGTAGAAGGAAGAGTAAGTTTTTTTTTTTTTTTTTTCAATTTAGAATATTACGAAACTTGTTGACCAACTCAAAATTCTGTTTCAGCCTGGACCCATTCCTGGACTCAGGCCTCCAATGGGTGGCGCTGGCCACGTTGTGCCTGCCCCCAAAGGAGGGAGCACAATGGGAATTGTTATGCCTATGTACACTATCGGGATCGTTATCTTTTTCCTCTATACAATGATGAAAGTAAGCCTGATTCAATAAAATTGCTACTTGTTATTGAGTTGAATTTTGGTTGTGCTCAGATTGGCTGTACAATTGGGCTACGAGGTCCATTGTCTCCTGGACATTTGTGCGCTCAATCAGCTGGGAGCCCTTCTCCATGGCTTCACCTAACAACAGGCACCCAGCCATCTTCCGGCGTTCGCATGCCCATGGCATTCCAGGAACCGTATCCATGTGAACCCTGCTTGGGGCTGACCTCCTCTCCCACGAAAGCAGTTTTACCTTGATAAAATGTATAAGAAGAACCGCCATGCACCGCCCATTTTGATCAGAATTATAGAGTTTCCTCTCTTTTCACTCCATTAGACCTACCCAAGTGAAAGTCATTGCTGTTCATCACTCAAGTTATCTCGACTAAAGGCCCATCATGAGACTCAGTATCATTCCTATCCTTCTGCCAGTAGACCTAGCTAGTTGAGTACTTTTCAAAACATAACAAAAAATATATACGTACCTGGGATCTCACGCATTTGTCAGTTTAAACCACTAAAGAAATTGGTCAGTTTTTGATCCATTGATACATCCCATTCAGTGTACGATCAGAACGCAAACTGACCTGGAATTATGAAAACCCTGATAGATGTTTGCAATAAACTGTTTTTCATAAATACACTAACAGTTATTATTTGTCGCGTTTAATACTATTCATATTTTCATTTCACAGCTCTTATTCAAGAAATCGGAAGTCCAAACAAGTTATGAGATGTCTCCCGATCCAGACTTCAGACACTCAGTCTTTGGTGATGGTAGCAACAAAGCATACGCCAATGGCAAGGAAGCCTTTGATGATAGTAAACTAGGTATACACTGCATTTTAAGGTTTGGCCTTATTTTTGAATTTGTCTATTTGTTCGTTCTGTATGCAAAATTCTGAGGTGGTGGGTTGTCTTCACTGCGTTGGTTGCATATACGGGTATACGTGACTTGTTTAGGGTCTAATCAATGCATGTAGGTATTGGGGCTGTATAGGCACGCTATTCTCTTGTTTGTCTATTGTTTAAATACCCAGATTAGTCAGTAAAACTGGTAAGTTTGATGTAATTCATGGTGGACTTGTAACACTATTCCGTGACATGGCCGAAAAGTGCGAAGATTCAAGCTATTTACCATTTAATTCAAGCAAATATTTCGAATCCAAGTAAAAGAGAAAATCTTTACAAATATATTTTATGAGACTGTTGAAAATCCATGGTTCATTTCACAGTTTTCTACTGGTTGGTTTGTGGCTTCCATTCGAGTTTACAGGTAGTGAACTTGCTCGATCAAAATCCGGGTAATTTCTCTTGACAAATCCATGTGAGGTAGGTTCTATTCTCCAGCGACCTGTGTCGTTCAACTGAGAGACCAGGTGCTGGTGGCATTTGAACCAATTTTTACGTTTACTATTCGTCAAATGATGTGCAGTAGGAAGAAAACAAAGGGGGAAAAATATGGGTCAAATAAATGTGAATATATTACCATTGGAATGGCCTTTTCGGCCATGTTACCGCGTAATTCTGTGCATATTATTGTCCTTTTTGGTGCCCATGGGCGATCCCTGGTTGAAATTAGCTTGCTGCCTACTTAAAATGAAACATCCTAGTCCTACGATTTCAGTTGTTTACAAGTGTAGTTCTGTCTAAAGGGATCGTTGAGAATTGAGTGATCATGGTTTGAACATAGAGATGTAAAGCGATGCAGTGTTTGAAGGAGGCGCTTCTAGGGCATTGAGGACGTTACCCGTGAAATCATTATACTATTTACTACAATTTCATGTGTAGTCAACATTTGCTGAGATTGTAGGAGCTATTCGCTTATTGATAAATGCCCCTTTCTTGCAAAGCAGTCGTTCCATTCTAACGTTCGTTTCAAATTTAATTTTGATGGGTGAGTCCACGGTGATCCAGGAGAATAGTAATTTGACAACAGGTAACGGAACAATACAAATATTCGACTTATTACTAATCTATTCGTGTTGATTGTGCTATTCACAAGGATGGAGGGAAAGAGACACAAGTAAGTCCTACTATCCTATTGTTTTCCAATTTAGTAATATCAACTCCTAGCGTAGATTTATCAAGCAATAGTGTTATAAATCCTCATAGAGATGTTTCCCAAACTTCATTTACTTGAATGGAGATGGACGAGGTGAGGGGCAGTTATCGTTGAGAAATAGAAAGTAGCAGAAAGTTGAAAAATCCTAAAGGGGGTTTTCTGCAGATCAAATCCTATAATTTCACATTCTGAAGTAATTCCTGGAAAGTCGAGAATGACTCGAGCCCTCAGCTAAACACTCATGTTTATTACCTGGACCTACAGAAGAATCGGTCCTCATGGGCGCTAAATCAATTATAATTAGTACATTCTATAAAAAAACCCTTTTTGCTGACTGTGGCTCCTGCTAGTGAATTTCCTTGGAGGATTGTTGAAAACCTCGCGTTTTAATTCGAATAGGGACCTGGACAGAAGAGGAAAATACAATTAATCAACGTAGAATCTTACAAAATTGCAATTACATTTTCCTGCCCCACCCCAACGAGTACTGTTCTGGTTCTTCACGCCCACCGCGTTCGTCAAGTCCTTCTATAATATATGTCCAAGTGGCACAGATACTTCTTAAGGCATTTACTGTCAGGTCTATCTCCAGTACAAAATCTTGGTTTAGTTGGAAAGTTGAGACCCCAAGAAACAACTCCTTTGCTTGTACCTAAGTTATCACAGCTTTACCCAAAACTATATACACAGACACAGTTGCGATGTATTGAACGGATTGTTTTTTAATTGATTGTATTGCCACAAATATATTGCCTTGTTGCTAAAGGGGTTTTTTCTCCTCGTCAATGACCATTGTTTGGTGACGTCTCCCATTTTCCGAGATGTCAGAATGTCTTGGCACAACACTGATTGTTGCTCGGAATTTGGCCCAACAATTTTCGGTCCCGTGTTTCTTCATCGAATAGATCTTCCTTCAAGTCAATAAGGAAATCAGATTGGATTTTAGCTTCTTTCGTGTTCTCTTCGTAGCATATTGTGCTACCTCATCTACTTGCCGTACCCCTTATGAAAATGGATTCATCGGCCTAAATTTTCTAGAGAGGAGAGGGTAGTAGCTTACTAAAAAATAATCGTCTTTCCATGATCCTAATTTAATTCTACCCCTACTTCTGATATGATTGATCTTCGTGCATTTCTTGTTTAGAATTCTCCTCCAATGACTGTCTTGCTAGAACTATGAAGGACAAAATGGATGAAACGAGTCATCATGCTACTACCCCTTGCTACACCCTTTCTGTAGGGCTCATAGGGAATATTCTCTCGTGAAGAGCACCTCGTGTAGCCCAAGACTATTTGCAGCTATTTTGAATATCATGGAACATGTAAAGCTGCCCAACCTATTCCTTTGTGTAAATACCTACCTCGTAATAGAAGGAAAGTGAATTTTCTCAATTACGCACATCTCAATTTTTTATTGTTATAACTTCATTGCTTTTTCCCGTAAATTTATAATTGTAATGTTTGCCTGATCCTAAACGCTTTGCTGACAAAATAACAATCTCTATAGCCAAGCTCTAATTTTACCCTCATGGTAATGACGTTTGTGTATTGATACTGAATGATGTCTCAATTATCACAATATCCACCATTAACTGATACAATTCCGTCTGTAACCTTCTCAATACTAGCAAATACGTCAATTAAATCTTATTTTCAAATTCAAAATTTATCCTGAAAATTTGAGAAAACTATCTGATTAAGAATGAATGAATCACTGTTGGATAATAGAGTTTTCTGCAACATCTGAAGGTCTTGTTTCATATGGTGTTGAGGTGTTTTAGGATGGGGGAGGAAGGACCTACAGGAAAAGTGAATTGCTTTCCACTTTCATGATTGAGCGACATCCAATCATACGCTTCATCTCCATCAAGATGTGTATTCTTGCACATCTCAAATGCAAATTTTATACTGGAGCTAGCGTACGTCTCAATCTCAAAGGGGTCCGCTGAAATGTTTGAGGATGATGTGTTCATTCCGAATACCTTATCCACCGTTGACTGAGAATGACAAATTTGACCAATTTTCACTCTGGGTTTTCTAGGAAATTATCTTGATTTTCAAGATGCGAACCGATCTTCTCCTTGTGGGCGTCCCCTCTGGGTAGTCATCTGTTTCAAAAGTTCGATACCCTCATTCGTAACATGTTTTGAATTTTTAGTGGTGTGAGTTAAGATTGAAATTTCAGGGGACTTGGAACTGGATTTGTTGAAGAAGCGATTGCAAGAAACTGAAAAGGCTATGGAAAGAATAGTTGCTAAGATGATGTCTCTCCCAAACAACGTTGAGGCCTCTGAGGTATCACGCGATACTCCCAAAAAGAAAAGATGAAGAATCACTGTAGTCTTCATTGCTTACTTACCCCAAGCAGTTATTGACTTTACTGTAGTTTATTCTTTTGCTTGTTCTACTTCATTTCCACACAACAACAAACAAGGACAGAATATGTGGAATATACTCCGGAGTAAACGCCTGCACTTCTCTCTCTCTATCTCTTGACCATGTGCATGTTGTTGTGGCTGTTTTCCGAATTTTAATGACTATTCTACGTTACTGTGTAGAAACAGTTCGTCGTGAGGGACTTTTCGTTTGTATGCTTTCTATCGTTGTTATTTATTTACTTTGTTTCTGCCAGTGTGTTCCATATAGTCTTAGCGTCCAGTTACTGCTATTGGGGTCATTCGAGTCAAGTTTATGTGATAATCTGGTTCAATGGGTTGGAACCACGTGGGCTGTCCACTCGATTTGTTTTCTTTTGCAATTCCACATTTTGCTTGTCCGCTGTGTCATCTGTCATCTCATCCACCTCTCATTGAATGAGCCTTATAGGTAGTCAAACAACTAAAAAAGTAGAGACCACAATGGCTGGGTTAATGTTCCCACCTCCTACCTGTTTTGAGTTCACATTGTGTCTTTCCAATTTGCAAGTGAGACATCTAATAATTCACCACTCATATTGCATTCAATCTCTCAAACTCCCAGCAACCATTTTGTATCATCTCTTTAATCAGCAAAAAATTGTTGGCACTGCTTCTGGTATGAATGCATTTCACTCCACATTTCTAGTTAGGGAAAACCTACAATTCAGTAATTCATAGAGAAGTCTTGTTCAATTCCGATCATACACGTACATCATACTCATGGTGCTAGATTGAGAATCTTCTTCACCCCGCCTGATGCCTTATCCTGCCTGCCTTGTTTTAACCATGCCAAATGACAGGTACCCCTTTCCTTCCTCTTCCTCAGGAAACTTAGTCTACAGATTGATTATACGTCACAGTTGGCTTGAGAATCGCCGTTTTCTGGGGTCTTATCACTGGTACCAATCGACTTGGGAAGTTCCTCATTCATTCAGTTGATTTAGTACGTATTGATGAAACCTCAAGACTACTGGGTCGCATGGGGCGACAAATCCAATCATAGACTGTCAAGAGGGATTTTCAATACTGGATTTCACCTCCCATGTTAAGTAGGCCTGGGATAGAAATGTTGGCCTGACGTCCGGCGCCTGCAATCAGTGTTTTGGCAAGTCTTTTATTATAGACTACGCTAGATTGTACCCAACGAGAGCAGAATATTCTCAAATGGCAACCTTTAGAGGCCTATCGAGTTAGCTCACTGAGCAAATCCAAGATGTTATCCATTATCTCTCAACGTAACTCATTTAGTAAGATATGTCTGTTTTCTGTAGTCGTAACTGCCATCACAGGACTTGTTGAGGAAGTCAACAGACAAATTCGCTCTGAACTTCTTCCTGAAGATAAGGTATCTCATCAAATGACCATCATTTCTAATTCACCTCGTTTCCATTTGTGGTTTTTATAGTCTTTCTCAAATTCTGTAAATAACGAACTAATGTTTGCCGTCAAGAACAATTCATTTCAAATTTCTCAAGAGAAGACTTTGTTAATATTGCAACAGGCCCTATGAATTGCAGATCAGTTTGCTCCTGATGTAAATATACCTTCTCAATGAGCTATAGCATTACCATGGTATCCTGAGTTTGTGCATTTCTAATGATTTCTATAGGCAGTTATTCATTTTGACAATTGTGTCTTGGACCTGCACAGAAAATGTTACGGATTGGTAATTTTACACAGGACCCTGCAATAGCATTTAAACAATGAACAGATGGAAATTTGTTCCTTATTATGTTGCTAGAATATGCTGCTTATTAATCGCAATCAGCATTCGAAATTAAAATTACTTTCAGTACGCCATTCTTCCTGAAATGTGTTTCGTGTGTTTCGCATGGTTGGAAACGGACACATAACCCTTTTTTGTGGCGTGATCCCATTTTGATGGCTGAATGAATTTTTTTCAAATTATCACAAGAGCTTTGGCTCGTTAGTATCCTCAATTAGAAATCAGTACACATACTAGTAAAAATAATAATAAACCACTGATAGTTTTTTTCTGATTTCTTTGGTTTGTGTAAATATTTCGTTTAGACTTGTTTATGAGGATCATGTTGAATAATATATGATTGACGTTCAGACAACGATTCACACCTGATAATTATTGAATGAATAGTTTTTGGTGAGCAGACTTCTCCACTTAAAGTGAGGGATGGGGTAGACTAGAACTGAGAGCATTTCTTGCTCACATTCAGCTCGTTGGACAACCAGGTTGTGCCCTTTACTTTTTGTAAATGGTAAAACTAGGCTTACCATAAACACAGTCAATCATAATAGTGATTCAAGATTGGTATTTGTTGGAATGCGCAATTAAATGGATTCCCTTCATGAAGAGTTAAGGCTTCTCGCTGAAGTTCCTACGTCAAAATGCCTTGAGGAAACTGAACATTCAGAGAATGCATTTTTAGCATACTGTTGTCAAATCCTTCACCCCATTGGTGATTGAGTTAAAATGTCTGTAATTGATGTGCATTGACCTGAATCATTCTGTGGGCTGGCTATAAGTGTGGAGAGGCAACCATCGTTTTAATTGAGAATTTATTCCTTTTCTGAATGCTGATACATGTAAATCTTGCGTGTTAGAGCATCATTACCGTGAATAGTGCTATTAACTTGATGTTATTCTACGTAGGAACTAAGAAGAGTGTAAGAATTGAGTCAGTTTCCTAATAGTTGCTGGCAATGATTACCAGAAGGACAGCACCAGCTTATAAGTGAAGGTCTGCAAAGCATTACAAGACTTGCTGTACCAACGAATCTTTCCTTCAAACCTAATAATGGTTCTCTTGGCTCAATTTTCTTTTCTCCAGTTGGACTCGGTATTTGGGTGGTTGACACAGCGGAGTTGTTCCAATATCCCCTTGAAAACAGTCGGATAAATTTCCGGTTTTCCCTTCTTCTTTTTTTTTTTTGTTTCTACCACTGCCACTTGTTTTGTAGCATTGTTTTTTCTTACTCAGCAAAAATATGTTCTCCTTGCCGCAGTATTCCGCTTATTAGTAAATTAATATGTAAACAATACCTCGCTAGGTAATGTACTAAACCATATGTATTGTGCACTAACGCTGAATTGAATTTGCCAGTATCCAGTCATGTATCTCCAACGCTAAAGCAGCCTAAAGGCTTATTGGCGAATCTCTGATCAATCGGATTCCATCCCTGTTACATTCGGGCTTATTCATCAAAAAAGTTTCTGTCATTGAGATATTCTACCCCCTCAATCAGATCTGACATTTTGTATGGTTCGATGGTTTTGAGGATAACATCTTTTCAAAATAACATTGTACGAACCTGCCCTGTTGGCTAGCATGTTAGTCCCCCTTGCCCATAGCCTTCAGGAGCGCAATTCGAGTTCAGACACCCGAAATCCTCAGAACTGAATGTAGCCCATGATTCACGATTTGGTCGTGTTGGAGCAGCAGAATTACAAGCTCTCTTTTAACTACATCGCAATATCTTTTTGGGTGTCTGAAGGAATATCAAGCAAAAGTAGACTTTTAAGACTGTATTTAGTAATAAATTCTCGACTAAAATCAAAATTCGCTTGTATTCTTGAACGGTGCGAGCAACTTATAAGAAAAATACTTCTGGCTTGGAAATTTTCAACTTTTCTTCAATTACTCACTATAAGTAAGTGGGAAAAAGCTGAGTTTCTTGGCCCTATTCTTTTCAATATCTGCTGCCATTTCGAATTAGTTATATCGAGAGTTAATCTAAACAAGAAAATGTGGCAACTTCTTTCAATCGTTTAAGCCTAGCACGATGATGATGATAATTGTCTCAGTTCTCGATGAACGAGGGAAATGTACAGTATCCAATGAGCATCCTAGTTTGCTCCAATGGTCGTAGCATGGAGCCTTGATTTGCATGAATCGTGCTGCTTTTGCCTTTAGATGTGTGCGACGTAGCTATGTACTACTAGTTTTTAGTTCAATGAAAATTGTTATTTTGCGATTAGTGCTAGTACTGCTATCGTAGTTATAAATTCTATAACTCACTCAGTTCCATTCTTGGAATCTTCAAGATGAAAAGATGAGGGAAAGGGTTTGTTTGTCGAACTTTGTGGAGCGCTCATAATCATGCATTTCCAAAGAGAATGGGATTTCGAAAGTGCTCTTAAAGCCCTATCGATAATAATCAACAATTAGTTGTTTCTCAAAGGGCCACAAACGAGTTCGAGGACCCTGGTTTCTTTGGGTTTTAGTGTATTTATGTACCTTTCATGATTTATTTTATTATTAACCAGGTGCCAGCCGAAACCGGGACTCAGACAAAGGTTGAAACCCAGCCAGTAAGCGATGAGACTGCCCTCGACGACTTGGAGGCTGAACTTCTGAATGACAGCAATGAGGACGACGATCTGGGCAAAGGGAGTGTTAAAATCCTTGGTATGGAAACGACGGAAAGTTGTGAGAACCGCTCCAAATGGAGCCGGCCCCAGACGCCCCTGAGCAGACCAACGACGCCCCAGAACATCTACATCTCTGGCCGCCTCACTCCTACCTCCAAATTGCTGGTCAGTGACGAGCACACCGAAACACTCACCGACGATAATGCTGTCGTGTTGACTGGGAAAGTCACACTGTCCCTCATTGGTTTGGAACAGGTAGATATCTGAACCTGAATTTACTTCTGAATACTAGAATAGGTATTATCCAAAGTCAGAGTTGTCCCCCTTCCCAATGGAAATGGTACATTTTGGAATGATTGTTTTGAAACTTCATTATTTGTGTGGATTTTAAAAATGACAAAATCATGGATGGACCCCACGCAATTAACATATTTTTGCTGGCATCTCTAACTGATTACTGATTGAGCATCGATCAATACCAACTTTCATATTTAAAATTAGGATCTGCATTTGGGGAGGGTCGTCACTAGACCCATGAGAGTTGGATTGCTCATCATCATCATGCATTGAGTTTCCTCTCAAGGGTTAGAGTGGGTTGTTCTCCTTTCTTTTTGCAGTACCCTACAAAATATTCTTATCAAATGTTATTTTTCAGGAGGACAGTGGTAACTACGTAGAGCCTACCTCAGATGAAGGTATTTGCTTAAGCATATCTGCATCCAAGCACTCAATGCATTATATGCTTACCTGAGAGTTTTGATTGATTTAATGAATGCTAAGTGCCCACTTGGTCTATTCCAACCGCAAGTTTGGAGGCACAACAGAGATTAATTGAGTTCTTGGTTGTGCAATTAGTACAATACCCAAAGTTCTTACTACTGAATCTTGGTTGTATTTCCTTGAAGTAAAAAGCACAATTTGCTGTTTCAGAATCCAAAGATGTTGAGAGCATGAAGTGTGAGACTAATCCAAAAGAGCATGGCAATCACCAGAAGCCTAAGGTGTGATTTCACCCGTAGTATAAGCTCATCTTACTTACATAGTCCGTTGTCTTCCGATATTTAACCGGGCCAGTGTTTTTTAACATCTATCAAACGATGAAGTCGAGGGGTTTTATTCAATCGGTGTTAAGGCGAGCGACTCGTTCCAATGTGAGACGTCTCCTCACATCCCACCAAACACCTCAACTTGGCTTTTATCAGCGTCTTCATGCAACAAAATCGCCTCCATAACGCCACTGAATGATTAGATTTTGGAAGAGGAAAATCTCATTTCAGTGTTTAAAATTTCATGTTTTTTTAGTTCTTCTACATTTTTATTTTTTGTGTAACTACAAAGAGCAATCAGCAGAAAAAGTGAATATTTTAAGGATAAAATAAACAACTAGAATCCGGGTTTGTAATGAAAACAAGGTTCCAATCCAAAATCAGAATATATGAGTGGATTGAAATAGTTGCAGGAAACCATGAATTGTGAAAACATATATAGTATATAATATTTGGATCCTCCAGCCCGTAGGAGGCAGCTGCTTTCAAATATTTTGGAACCAGTAGGGGTTCCTATCCATCCTTGTTTTGAACTCAATGGGAAGGTAGCTACAGTACCCAATGTAGCTTATTTTTACTTATTCCACATTTTCTGGTGGTTTCCAGGAGGAAGGTGAATCTGACCAAGACGATGGCGACTCTGGTGATGATGAATTTGAGAGCGATATTGAAGAATCCCCAACGCCAAATTAACCAAAAGTAGGAAGGCAATAGTTTTTGTATGGTGAACGAGTAAAATACATGTTAGGTTCGCAACTTGTTATTGAGTGGAGTTCTCTAATCTAGTCATCACGTGAATTAACGTCAATTATTTCTAGGTAATTTTAATTTTATGTTCATTTCATTTCACCGACGAAACGGTGTTAGGTTCAGCTGGAGTGCTTTTTATGTCAGTATTGTTCTATGTTTACCTCACAATTTACTCGAGCCTTTTTGGAAGAGAGGTTATTCCTTCCTGCTTGATTCTTTTCATCGCTGCGCCTGAGAAGAAGCATTTATCGATCCTTTGTTATTGCCAGATATTTTTTAAATCAGTAGGAAACAATTTTATTTTCCGGTTTTTGTTATCTTGGAACAAACATTAGCCTAAAAAAATATTTCCTTTGTGCAGCTTCCTGGTTTACAATAGATTCATACCTGCCGCCTGTCTCCTCACAGGTGCTCTTCCAAGAGGGTGCACAATCTTCTGATCAGTAACGTAGCCTTTCATGTTGGAGTTCGCTGTTTGTGTTGACTGAAAATAGTGCCAAATCCTTAGTAGTCCTTACATATCTGACAGAAAACTGACGACGGTGTTTTCAGACGTTTATTTCCAGTAGCCTACTGTCTTTTCATAATTTGATAATAAAGGTTCTTCACAACCACCAGGATCTGCAGTTATCGATTATCCGTGTGAACTGTGAGAGCGCGTCTAATCCTTTCCTATTTTACTGACTTGAAAAAAGAATGGTAGATTTCAGCTCGATGATGGGGTCTAAAAGGCATCTTCAGTTTTACTCCCATCTCCTAACAGGCCTAAACTGGATTGATTTGCTGTTGAGAATCAGCATTCTATTTTCTTGAAACCCGAAATTGTATTCTGAATCGTATCTATCTGGTAACCTGGTGGTCCATCTAGTACTTCATCAATTGATGAATACAAATGAAGCCCACGCTGTTTCCCAGAGTTGTGAAAGTATCAACCTCAGAATGAAAAATTGTCGGAAATAATAAATAAACAAAACAAAAGGGAGGATGATCAGGGAGAAAATGCAGGAAGAAAACTAGAGGACTGTGGCATTATAGTTTCCCCTCTCCAAGGTGGCTCGAAATGTCAATACTCTTACCGTATACTTTCAATGTTGGGAGCACTATGCCACGAAAGAAGAGGAAGAATACCACAAATCCGGTTAGCAAACTTTTCAATAGGATGAAGAAAAACAAGGTGAATCAATCAAAAAATATTTACTGGAATGGAAAGAAATATGCTCTTTTGAAATCTGACCAACCGAGGAATTGAAATAGAATATCACAGAATCCACGGAGTGAATAAGAATCAAATAGTAAGGTAAATTATTGTGTATAAAAACCATCTATGGGATAATAATAATGCGTAAAAAATCGACTTAATTATAAGCTACTGAAAATAATGATGAGCAAATCAAACAATGACAAAAAGCAGCGACCAGAAAAAAATGGAACACTAGGTGCCATGTGGAAAAAAAAATAGTAAAAGAAACTGGAGGACTTCCGAAATATAAAATATATATCATCAATAAAGGCGTAGACTTCAATTTTATATCAAATTAGAGGAGAAACTTCACAGCCATTAACACCTTGTAGAAAATGGTCTGGTAACCCACCCATTTTTCTTCACATCGTTCAGGAAATATCTGTGTAAACAAGAGAATGGATCAAAAATACTCAATTAGGCAATAAGGCAAATAATGGCGAATGATGATATGATGATCACTAATGTTCTTATTTGACTAAAAGACCAAATAGTTGTAAAATAGAGGCGTTTGATTTGCCTTGAATACAGTGGACGTTCGTGCGTTTGACCGTGCAAACAAGTGTATTGATTCTACTCAGTTCCTAGCTGATTGACAACAAATCCAACAACTTTGTCAACAAAATCGACTATTCTGGCCTGCTGACTTCAACTGGAGCTTGTAGCTATACATGTGATACAAATTTCACATTAGTATTTGAAAAATAACTCTTTGGTCTTCAAAATATTCATGGAGAGTGCAGCATAGAGTGCTAAAACGTTCAAGTACCTACTGGGAATACTCTTAAATCCTGATTAAGGACAATGCCAGACCTAACTAAAAGATGCAGTTAGGAATAGTTGGTCACATTCTTCAACTTTGCATACTAGTTTTCGTAATTTGTACCTATCACTTGGAAAAATAATAATTCTGAATGGTTTTGACACGTTTCATCTGAATCTGTGGATAACGAGAAGGGCGTTGGCGTTAATAATGCTGATTAGGACTCAAAATTTGAACAGATTGTAACGATAAACTCAAAACCATCAACACAACATTCTGTCTAGGATTGAATGGGTGACAGCAAAATCTGGGATATATTTACTCAGTTGACAAAATGTTATAGTTATGAGGCAAGTAGCATTAATGAGTGACTTTGCCCTTTGTTAGACACTTCCATCAAATTACTGGCTCAAAATAAGCCTCGACGACCACTAAAGAATCGCCAAGGTGACTCTTGTACTTATCGTGGATAAGCGGACATTCACGAACAACGCTGAAACCTTATGAATAAATAGCGAAATGGTGAGTGTTCAGCTGATTACACAATTAGTGTTATTTTGAATGGACCCACTCGAAATGCGACCAGCTGTGTTGACAGTTGGGGGAGGGTTGTTGGAGGCAAGAGAAAGCTGTAGTGCGCGAGCAAGAGCTTCATCTTCACTCTGTAACAAAAGAAACGTAAGTATCACATATAATCTCCAACTTCTTTTTCCAGAGAGAAACCACAGTGACAGCAACATTCATGATATTTACAAGAGTAACTAAGAGGGGGATGTGAAACTATTACAAATTGAATGTCAAACCATGCTTACCATGGAACCTTGGATGTGTTGCGCTAAACTCCTATAGGGAGATTCAGGTTGCTGCCTAGGCTTCCTGCAAGAAGTAAATAGATATAGCATCAGCATACAAGGTCACACGACTTCACCTCCCCCCATAAAACCACCAATTCGGACATACATTTTTTTTCAACTTAATCGTTTCTTTTATAAGGATTTCAGAAAAGATAGTATTGCGGATTGCAGAATCTCGTCAACTTTTTTCATTTTGAATCAGGGCCCCTTTTTTAGCTACAAAATTCAAGTCGGGGTTGCTTGTGGGAAAGGGAAGCCATCTGGTGCTTCATAAAAAATACTCGCAAAGCTAATGATTGAACAGCCTTGATTCAAACTGGACAGTTGACGGTGGAGCAGTACATTTTGTCTTTGTAAATATGTGGTTTTAGGTTCCTTTTCTAGTTAACGGTTTTAAAAAAAAGCATTAAAGAAATTTCACAAGCCGGAAATACTCACGAGGGATGATTACGATTGTTGCGATTATTTGCTTGATTTCCAACGCACTCGTGGTCTGTCTGGTGACGGTGGGTCAAGCAGTAGTTCTTCCCACATTGAGTACACTTCAAAGGCATCATCTCCTTCTTTTTGCAATTTTTGTAGTGGCAGCGATTGACGTAGACCTGTATTCAAACGCTAGTATGTAGGTGGCACACGACTACAGAGGATATTCATGTTATAGTAAAGCTATTTTAGTCATGGTTATAGGAAAAACTAAAATTGTCTTTGAAGTGAACAACTCATTTACCTTTCGCCTATTTTTAGCCTTGTCCGATTGGCAATCTGCATCTATATGATCACTCACAGCAATGTCGGGCGCTTGTTCACGCTTCGAGGGTACAGGTTTGTTACACAAGGGACACACTGGCACCTGGTAGTTTCGCTTTGAACCTTCAATGCAATTGTGTGCGATGTAGCTCATATGATTGTGGCTGCGTATGAGAAATTGTAAACGTCATCAGTTACACAGGGTTATAATTGGCGGAAAAATGATTATAGTACAACGAGGGGGGAAAGTTGAGCTGCTCAAGGCAAACTCAGTCGTACTCACCAGAATATTTTCGAACAGGCGTCGCACTTGACAGGTAGAAAATCTGTGGACAAGAACGAACGTTTTGAGTATGATGTCGAGGGTGAACCAAGTAATAACGGTTCCAAGAACTCATCAGAATTAGGCCATGTAACGGGCACATTTACATGCGTTATTTATTATTATTAAATAATTAAGAGGTTGGCATTTGTGTGATTTAGGCCGGGTACACACGTTGAGGATTCCAGAGAGGATTCCCCGTTGAGGCCAACCTCTCCAGCCGACCAGACCGTGTGGACGGGTCGAGGCCTTCAGTTGAGGCGGACTGCACAGGCCGCCAGGCCTTTCCAATTTTTGGAAAGGCCGCCTGAGGCCGGGGTTCCGGCCACTACAACTACACAGTTTCCTCAAAAGGCCTCGCGCGTCGTGTGGATGCTCCGTCCGGCTCCGGCCGCCACTGAGGTTTTCCTCAGAGGAATTCCTCTCCGGAAATCCTCAACGTGTGTACCCGGCCTTCGAGGGCAGAAAGGTTTAATGCAGGAGGACGAGGGTAATTCACTCTGTTCAGCAAGTGCCTGCCTGGTGAGGGATTCTCAACAGGTCTGCTGCCAACATTCACAAATACTCAAAAATTTGTGTTTACATAGTCATCGTGGTCTATTGTCTTTTTCAATCAAAATTGTCTTCTCATTTTGGACTGGTCGTGCCATCACCCTCGTATTCAGAGTGAAGGCATTTAAATAAACGAAATTGAGGAATGGTAAATCTCCCATACGACGATTGACAATTGTCTAGTAATTTATGGAATCGAACAAAGAGAGCCGTACTAACATCCTCCCGCCCTTGACGAGTCGCGGAAGTAACAAGGCTACGAGACTCCTTTTTCGTATACGACTAAACAAGGTCAAGACTCGAATATTCCACCAGAATCGTAACTTTGCAATGACAAATCACTCTTCGAAATCAGGCGCTACGTAAAACTTTGCTGATAACTTTCAGCACTCCTCCTCAAATCGATTATCATGCCTTCGTATAAGCAGACGTACGTAAGCACGGATTACGCTCTTAGGAACATTCTATTCACCATTATTGCTATTATTGCTAAATCTCACCAAGCATGTGGCAAGTGGGTTCGCTGCAATGTTTCCCCAAACCTGGGAATTCCATGGTTGATGTAGAGCTGAGAACGGAAAAGGACTCACGGGACGCGCAGAAACGACTAAACTGCCGTACCGTGTTCGACCAAATTTATATAATGGAGCAACGCTGTTTTCTGACTAAATGTGAACAGATTTCACGCAACAGGCAAAACAGCAACGTACAGACTGATAACCACGGAATAAGGACATTGAGGAAGGAGTGTCTGGCGGGAGGGAGTCCAGCCGAGCCGGAACCTCCCGAAGTCAATTCCATTCGTTTCAAGAAATTAATAAAAGTGCATTAATTCTCTACATAATATTATTAATTGATTTTTCTCTCTCTTAATTTATTCAGTTGTTACCTGGAAGACTCCCTTCAATCGGTTCAACCCTGAAAAACGGTGAAATTATTCACTCATAAATTGGAGGGAATCGGGAAGTCGGAGTTCGGGAACGTTCGGCTCGGCTGAAACTCCTCCCCCCAAGCGCTTTCAATTCGTGAGGAAGGACAACGTCATGGTGAGAACTGACTTGTAATGGTGATAAAAAGATTTTCTTCTTTTTCTTTTTCACACATAAATTAACCTCCTTTTCTTGAAATTCAAATATCCTCGTAGTTTAGTAATTTCTGAAATATGAGACATGGTTGTCTAATATCCGAACCAGTTTTTATTATTCATGATTAAGACCATTTCACCCGGAATATAGTATTTAAATTAAGACTCACTAGCATGAAGGTTATTATTTTGGTCATTGGTGATGGTCTTGAAAGCCAATTGAAAACGCATAAATATGGAGGGAAACTCACCCCCCATGTTTTTGTGAGGTCGTTGGAGTCCAAAAGGACCAATTGAAACCTAGTTAAGGGTATAAAGTATTAAAAAATAAATGAATAAAATGTAAAAAAAATTTCAGCTTTCTAGTGGATCGGTAAGAAATAAACAGGTGATTGTTGTTTGTGTAGGCTGGAATATCATTATGTGGGTCATATATATGTATACATAAATTATCGTGAACTTAATTGAACTCCAGAGTTAGCCATAATTTTGTAAATATGATTTGAACGTTTGGAACAGAGATTTTTTTTCATCCAGCACACCACCTCCCTTCTCCGCCATAATATGATATTATGAGAAAATCACTTATATCTTGTATTGTTTGTTAATAATTAAAATGGGCCAGTAAAGTGAGAATCCCCTAGTATACACTACCATCGAGCAAAAGATGGTGAAGATATCACACCAAAACTGTTAATAATGCCACTAGAGGCGTTAAGGTCGCTTAGAGTACCAAACGCGTGTTGTAAAACGTTGACAGGTGTGTTGCTACAATCCGAAACTCGTTTGTGGACGTTTTTAGGAGTTTGACTTTATTGTGACGATTTGTTTCAATTTTGACATTACCCGGGCTTCTAGCTTGATTAGGAAGGGCCAAAGCGGCCGAGCGTTGGCGAATTGTGTTTTTGGCAACCTTTTTTGTTTGTGAGTCGGACCCTCAAGTCGGTGGGCGTTACAGTCTGAGTCGCTCAACAATTACTATTCAGTGTGGCGTTTTGTCGGGGCGGTTAACATGCCCAATTACTTTAACTAGCCCAGAATTTCCTTTTGGAGGCCTGGTATGTTTTACTATTTCACTTGTAAACGATCGGACCTTTTCGTCTTAACTCTCCGACGCGGAGCCATTAACACTGCTCCAAACATTGTGTATTGATTTGTTTTGGTTAGCGTAAACGTAGTCACCTACATAGTTTTGCCTGGCCTCCACCGCGTTGCTTTTAAAATTCACTCAGTTCTTCCATTCGGACTCGTACGATGAAAGTGTCAACAAAAGTTGATTCGAGTTGAGATTTTCGAGGTCTCTGGTGGTTTCGACGGAGTTCGTGTAGCGTGAATTGTGGGCGTGTACCAGTGTCCTACCTGCATAATCATTTGTGCGGCTCTCTGACGAGCGCAATACAGTGTCTTAGTTTTTGACCGTCGCCTCGTTCGTCCAACGACATGATGTGGATCTCGTCCGAATTTCTTCTCTTCGTCGTCGCCGTAGTGGTTCACTCGTCCCAGTCGTTATGTGAGTATGGCCTAATACTCATAGCCGTCTCTGGCGATCTCTTGCTCATAATTACCTAATTACCTCCGATTAGAACCGGCTCATTATCAGTTCACTATGAGCACCGAAAAACGCCGGTCCAGCTCCTAGGGCGGCCGTTGACTCGGTGTAAACTGTTTACAATTACATAAGATTACTCTTCATTCATGCAGTTTGCTCTCGTGTGTCTTATCTTCCTCCTAATTGTTGCGTTCCCCTCATTCAATTCATCCTCAAGGGCAAGATTACAAACACTGTGATTATCTTCTTTAAACCTCACCATCTGAGTCACCAACTCGGTAGCACGAGACGTAAATTAATGAAATCCTTCTTAAACTTCTCGACGCCAAAAATCTCAAGCCTTCTGTTCAAAATTGATCCAACGATTGATTCAAATGCAACCGCCAAAAATCGTTTCTAAATACGATCGATTGAGATGACAGGATTCTTTCACGATGACTCATCCTTGGTCACTACTACTTCTTCAGACCTGCCGTCATCCGCAATGAGATCATAGCTCGCTTCGGCGCTCCCCCAAAGCCCTTCGCGGTCCTATCGCATTTCAACGTAGTTCGATACGTTGCACCTTGGCACTATCAAATTTCGTTGAAACTTTTGTCTCTAGGTACATTTTATGTAGTCTGACAACGACATCCAAGCTTATAAGCGGAATACCAATTTTAAAAAAATGTAAAGATTGAGTCCTTTGATGAAAATTCTGTTGAGTGTACTAGTACTAGTTCATTAGAGCACTCTGGCCGCTAAAATTTGCTGCCTTAGTCGTACCTTTCAGCTTAACTCGAGAAGAAATAAGTACGAAAGTCAGGATGTTTCTGACACTGTTGGTCATCGCATCGCTCTAGAATTTATTTTTTTTAATGTCCTCGGAGCCCTCACGCAACATTGGAGTACATATTTATTCTGTATTGCATGGTTTATTTTACGAGCAGCTGCCATCCCGGGTTTTGAAATTAAAATTTCCCCTCCTTGCGTTCAACTATAATTTTTATTATGATGATTCATGATTACAAAAAAAAAACGCGAAAGTATATGAAAGAATTGTCTCAACTATGACAAATATTTTGAAAATAATTTCACCTCTTGCACAGCCCTTAGCTCTGGTATACCGAGCTTTTCTGTACATCAGAATGTTTTGATCAAAAGTAACAGGCAGGCTACGGCGTATTCATAAATTACATTCGCACAAAATTACAGAAATATATCCTAGATGAGATCGCAGATTTTGTGGTTGGATATCAACTTGGCATACATTCACGTTGCTGACTCATCTCGGGATTAGCTGTTAACACTACTGTAAAGTTTCGGTTTTAGTAAATAGATTTTGGTTCTAAAATGTAAGAGTTTGTAGATTATCTTACTGATTCGCAGCAGCACCACAGATTTGACGAGATGAATGGATGAGGTTGATTCACGACTTCCTTAGGTGTCCACGACCTAATGCCGTCTTCAGCCATCTCTTTACCTTCAGAGTTATTACTTTGTGGCATTTTGGCATTGTGGCCGATTGATTGATAATTATCAATGGTTTCGTTGAGAAAACGCTGCGGAAAATGAATGTTACTCTAGAGTAGACGCCTAAATTAAGGATGGAATGGTAACTAGCACTCGAATAAGATGCTTTCTTGGAGGAATGGGTGTTTTTCAGTTCCTTCAACAAGCTATGAGCCCATCTTGATATCTAGGACAGGAGTTGATCTGAAATTGTATCAGTTCCAGAAGCAACTTAGAATGAAAAACGCCGCCAATTCTTCCTCACTGGGTCATATTTCCTTTCAAAACCCCCATTTAGTCCCATAAAAGATCACCACAGTACTATTAAATGTTCAATTTTTGTAATGGGTTCGCTCTCCTGATTGTATCGTTTGATTTTCAGACCAATCACCTCCCCGCATTGTGAAGCAGCCACCTTCAGATGAACTGCTATTTCAAGTTTACAATCGGCAGGAGTCCACCAATGAAAAACCTTTTGTGATCGAGTGTGAAGCTGAAGGAGAACCCGCTCCCAAGTAAGTTCCCTAATAGGGTTTACTCATTTTGTTTTGACGCGTCTCTTGTTTCAAGTTAAAGTACATTTATATTTTATTTATTCAAATTTCAAGATATCGTTGGATAAAGAACGGAAAGCCTTTCAACTGGCAAGCGTATGACGACCGTATCTCCCAGCAGCCTGGCAGAGGGACCCTCGTCATAAGCTCACCTCGTGATGAAGATCTAGGTGAGGATTCAAGTTTATTTTTCCGGTTGGCGCAGAGAAATCAAATGTGCAGTACTGGTGCATTATATGCATAGTCAACTCGATTATCGAGATAATCGAATGTACCGATATAATATCGATGATGTCAATATTGTTTAGAACAAGAAATTGCGTAGAAATAATCCATTAGGAATGAATTATCTCTATAAGCAAGTACGATATCATCTATATTGTTGATGAACGTGAGTATCGTGATGGGATGAGAACTCTTAGAATTGTCTCAGAGACTGGAATCCGTACACAATACTCGATGCCCGATGTTGTAGTTGATGCTGAGTTAGTTGGTCGAGACCAATGTCAGAAACAAGATTGCAATCAAAGAGACTATAGAAACCACTCTTGTTGCATACTCTGAATGTATATCTCTGTTTGCAGGACAATACCAGTGCTTTGCCTCAAATGAGTGGGGAACTGCCACTTCCAACTCAGTGTTTGTTAGGAAAGCAGAGCTCAATTCTTTCAAAGATCAAAACGCAATACCTGTACAGGCTCAAGAAGGTGAGCCATTCAAACTGACGTGCAATCCCCCAGATGGATGGCCTAAGCCCAACGTTTATTGGCTTATACAGGTAGTTATGGTTACTCTTTGGTTTTTATTTTTACTTGCGTGGAGTACTAATTTACTAACATCGGTCTTGACTTTTTGATACTTGGCAATGAAGTATTCTAGTAAGGTTGGTACCAATTCCCCCTGTAATTTTACTGTTTTACATTCTTGTAGACTAGCGATGGTGGGATTGAAAGTATTAACAACTCCAGAATGACAGTGGATCCTGAGGGTAATCTTTGGTTTTCAAATGTCACAAGACGAGACGCGAGTGAAGACTTTGCCTATGCCTGCGCAGCAACATCACTTTTCAGGTTATTATCAATATTGTGTCAAATTGTGACTGCAAGTTTCGTTGACAGTGTGATAAGGAGTGCTCATATCAAACTGTCACTTTTTCAGGAGTGAGTACAAAATAGGCAATCGCGTCCTTTTGAACGTTGTTGCTGGTGGTATTTCCGCTTCACAGAACCGTCATCCACCAGTACAGCAGTATGTGACCAGGAAGAATGAAATTGCCATTCGTGGCTCCAGAGTGGCTCTATATTGTATTTACGGTGGGACGTGAGTATCTTTTTCTTTATTAAAAATGTCCTTGAGATTATCTAACATGGCTATCCTTTCTGAATTTCCCTACCATCTAGAATCAAAATGTTACTATAGTTTGGAAAACAGTGAAATATATCAAGAATGTTTTTCTAAATGTTTTAGAAAACTCAGAACCTTCTATTGTTCGAGTATCTATCCTTCTGAATGCTCCCTTTTTCATCAGACTTAGCAATGGTAAAAGATGAACACTGGTATCTTTAATCCATCCACCATTCCGTTCATGTTTCAGGCCACTGCCTCATACTGTCTGGAACTACAATGGGAAGGCCTTGCAACTTTCGGAACGAATAACACAGGAACATTTTGGGAAAAGTATATTGATAAAGCATGTTGAGTTCAGTGACAAAGGATCCTATTCTTGTGAAGTCAGTAATGGACAGGGACAGGTCCAATCATACTCAATCCACCTAAACGTCCTTGGTGAGCTCACTTATCCTTTTGCCTATCAAGCCTCTCCAAACTTGTTTGTTTCGCTCACTTACGATTTTCTTACCCAGCTGCTCCATACTTCACTGTGGAGCCTGAAATAGTGAATGCTGCTGAAGATGAAACTGCAGAGTTGGTCTGCGAAGCTAAGGGAGACCCTGAGCCACAGATAAAATGGATTCACAACGGTCGGCCAATATCTGAAGCAGAATTGAATCCACGGCGTAAAGTCACTCCCAACAAAATCATCATTGAAAAACTCACTAAGAAAGACACGGGAAACTACGGATGTAACGCCACAAACAGCATTGGCTATGTCTACAAGGATGTTTACATCAATGTCCTTGGTAATATTTGCAGCCTTCTGAAACATCAACACCCATGAATTTTTTCCAGTTTATCTTTGAACATGGCATGCTCAACTTAGATGTTTGGTTCATGCTTTTGGTTGATGTTTTATGCAGCGGTCCCTCCTGAAATCACGGAAGCCCCTTCTAACAAAGAAGTCGTTGATGGTAAGACCGTCACAATGACATGTCGTGTCTTTGGCGCGCCTAAACCTGAAGTGAAGTGGGTTAGACAAGGAGTTGAACTGACTGGCGGTCGATCCACCGTGCAGCCATCTGGAGATCTAGAAATCAGGTTGGGTTTAGCTTCAAAATTTGATGCCCTGTCCATGAATTGAAAATGCTTCCTTGATAACCTATTTCGTGTAGCATGAAAACACGTTCAAGGAGAATGGTGTGATTTCAGGGACGTCAGTTTCCTTGACGCTGGAGACTACACTTGTCATGCTATCAACAAGTTAGGAAGTGCCAAGCGTAATGCTTCACTTGCTGTCAAAGGTGAGTTGACATTCTCTCCATGATCTTACCTTCTGATGGAAATGTTGGGAGAAAAATCTTGCTATACTTTGAGTTTTTATTAATCCTTAGTTTCGTCTGAGCTAGGACATTTTTCAAAAGCGTCCCAATCCTTTCAGAGCACACAAGAATCACGGATCAACCTGAGGACTATGAAGTGGCAGAAGGCACAGCAGCCACTTTCCGCTGTAATGCCGTGTCAGACAGTTCGTTAAATCTCACTATTGACTGGCTGGTGAACAACCACTTGATTGACTTCGAATCTGAACCCAGATTTGTCAGAACCAACGACTATTCGCTCACAATAACAAAAACCAACGAACTAGACTCTGGAGAGTACACATGCGTTGCGTCAACACCCTTGGATGAATCTAGGGCCTCTGCAACTCTGACTGTTCAAGGTAAAATACGAATTTTTGTTTCTCGTGTTTACATCCTCAAAAGCAACAGGAGTTACCTATTGCATAATGCACCTAGCGACAATTTCGTTTTGATCATGATATTATACATTTTTAAAAGTGAATTTGAAGTAAAAGAAAAAAATTTGCACTTTCAGTATTTTGGTTACTGCCTTTCTTGGCAATTCTGAGTCAAATAGAACCGCACTTGCTTGGAATGCTTGAATCTAAATGCACAATGATGTGAAAAATGGTTGATTCTAAAATGGAAAGTGTTAGAATTGATTTCCCTGATGTGTGTCAGATGAGTCTGTGTTAGTGGATTATAGTCCATACTTGATTTTTTACAGCTGTGCCTAATGCCCCCTCCCTAACTGGTGTTGAGTGTAACAAAATGGACGCAAAAATTTCATGGCATCCCTTGGGTGACAACAGAGCGCCCATCCTCAGGTACACAATACAGTACAACACAACCTTTACCCCTGACGTTTGGGAAGACGCCTATGACAACGTGCCTGCTACAGATATGACATATGCGGTATGTGAATTTTTCAAGTAGCATTGTTCAGCACTGCTTGTTTTATGAGGCTGCTTTTGAATTTTTGGAGAAGAGATGAGTAAAAAAAGTGATTGCCTCATTTTTCTTTCTTCATCAACACCAAAGTATCTCATTTAGTGTGAGTCTCACTATTGTGTCTCACACCAAATGTCTCACTATTGTGATGGATAACAACTCGGGTTAAAAATACCTTGTTTTTCCCGTACTAATCAAGTCATGTCAACGTGACAATATTTGTTATGAGGGTTTTGTAAGGAAGACATTCACGATTACTCACTTTAATTTTCTTTTAAACGAATTTTATGTAATTCTCGCAGGTTGATGGTGAAATTGCGCTATCTCTGATTAAGCCTCCATCATAGAAATAATTTCATCTCATCTTCACAGGTTGCCATGAGTCCATGGGCCAACTACACATTCAGAGTTCTTGCCTGGAACAAAATAGGTCAATCCCCACCATCGCCGCACTCCAAAGTTTGCTCAACTCAACCTGATGTGCCTTATAAAAACCCGGATAATGTTGAAGGGAAAGGAACTGATCCAACGAATATGGTCATCTCCTGGACTGTATGTATATCTGTGTACAGCTTTTCAATATCCAATTGCTGAATAACTGAGCGTTTGTGTGCACAGCATTATTATTTTAATTTTCAGTTATTGTAGAAAAATATATGAAAATAAAATAAATAATATTATTAATTGTTTCTTATAAATATATGTATATATCATATTTATATTACTGATATGTTTCTCTATTTATTTGGTTTTTAATATGTCAATCCTTCTTTCTAGCCTCTACCCGAAATAGAACATAATGCACCCAAATTCCAATACCGAGTATCCTGGAAACGAGATGTGCCTGGCGAAGGCTGGACGTCTCAAACAATCAATGACTGGCGACTGAACCAATACGTTGTCAATAACCTACAGACTTTCCAGAAATTTTTGATCAAAGTCGTCGCCTTGAACGAAAAAGGGGAATCCAATGTTGCAGCTAAGGAGGTCATCGGCTACTCTGGAGAAGACAGTAATTTATTTTATTGATACCTACATATGATTGAATTGCTGTAGACGTATTAACCTGAATGTGGGCTTGAGCTTGGATTATTTTTTTCAGTACCTACGGAAGCACCAGCAAATTTCAGTTTAGTTGAAGTTCGCGATAGCAAAAGTGCCTCTTTGAGGTGGAATGCCGTCTCGCCCTCTTCAGTGAATGGCCACTTTGAGGGATACAAGGTACTTATTAGTAAGAGAGTGTGTTGCTCCTTATTCTCTCTTCTTTTCTACATGTAATATTGCTTCAAATCGTCATTTTTTCCACCCTGCACATGATGTTTCGGGAGTCAAGTGGGTGTTGGATCTAATAAGTACATACTCAAATAGAAAACACACTCAGTAGTGACAGGGGTCTCTGAAAAGATAAGAAATGATTGCCCAGTTGTTGACTTGATGGCCAATAAGTTGATTTATGCATCACAATCAGTGACTTGAATGCTTGCCACATCGGACTACAGTAATGCTTCTAACTCTGTAGCTAAACGACATGAATATTGATAATTTATTTTTCTGTGTATCGTTTGCAGATTCAAACGTGGACAGATAAGGACACTGAAGGAAAAATGCGAGAGATCTTGACACCATCTCACTCCACGTTTGTGCAAGCAGACGATAAGTTCATTCCCAACTCGAAAAATTACGCTCGGGTCTTGGTGTACAATTCTAGGTACAACGGACCTCCTAGTGAGACAATAAGTTTTGACACGCCTGAAGGAGGTTAGTTAGATTAATAGCTGGAGTTGGAGGAGATATAAGAGGAACCTAAAGCCTAATGATTACGTTTCCTTATAGTTCCAGGTACTGTTCAAACGTTGGAGGCAGTTCCTCTGGGATCCTCCGCGCTGCTTCTCATGTGGAAGAAACCTGATCAAACAAACGGTGTTCTAACTGGGTACAAGGTGAGTTCATAGTCAAAAGCTCTACAGAAATACTGCAAATTTTGTTACTCATTTCCTCTGTTAATCATTTAATGAAACCTATTCCTCAGATCTACTATCAGACTGTCAAGGGAACAAAGGTGGGCCCTCTTCTTGAGAGCGCTCCGATCAAAGACCCCAAACAGTCTAGAGTCAAGTTGGCTGGTTTGGAACCTGCAACAAAGTATAGAATACACATCAAGGCCACCACAGCTGCAGGCGAGGGAGAAGGGTGAGTGTCATATTTGTCGTAATTCCTTACTGGGGAGTTTCAAGTGATTGACGATTTTGTAATACTTATGCAGTCCGAGGATCCTAGAACTACTTCCAGTTATTTGTTTTGTTACCCCAAATTTGTTGGTTTTTGTAAGCCACCTCTCTCGTATACTTATATGGAAATTAATTATACCCTCTCTTGTAGACTGCTCCATCCAATCATGTTGAAACAACACTTCAACACTAGTTCAAATTACTGCCAGATTATAGAGATTTTTCCAAGTTTGAGTTTACCTTCCCTAATGCTAGAATTTCTATTTGATTAACCTTCGTATTATATTCTAGGTACTTCATAGAACATCGTACCAGGGGGTCACAGAGTGTGCGCCCTGACCCGCCTCAATTCCGATACGTCCGTATGCCATCTGATAACGGTTACGCTCAAGTGAAGATTGTCTGGCTTCCAAACATCGAGGGAAAACCTGGCTCTCACTTTTTCGTCAAATACAGGTTCGACTTAATATTAGTGAATTTGTGCAAGCTTGTGGTACTTGAATTAGTTCATAGGCTATGACTTCGGGTATACTTTACAAGTGAATATTTGTCCACGTGTTAATTCATCTGTTGTAGAATCAAGGGAGAGCCAACATATTCGCAATCTCCAGAAACAATGAATGACGATTATTTTGTGGTGAAAGGTCTCCAGCCATCATCTACCTATGAGTTCCAAGTGGTTTCAGTCGATGGGGAATTCGTTACAGAGTCTGAAAGTCAGGAGGTTGAAATGTACAGTGGTAAGCAACCTCATCCGCATTCCAAAGCTGTCCAATATAAGAGTGTATATCTGAATACTGAATTTTTAGTTGGAAATATTGTTTAAAAATAGCTGGGATTAGATCTTCAGCTTATTTGTGCCAAATACCATAAGAGAGAAAAAACTGGATCTTCATCAATGTAGGACATTTGATGGTTGCATCATTCCATTTGAGCCCATGAGTGTATTATCCCAGCAAGAATGAACCGAAATCGCCCTCGACATTATAACAATTGGACGAATCAAATCTGTATTTTCATTAAATCTGTATTTTTTATTTCTGTATTTTTCTCCAGTGACGATATTTTGTATATTAGTGAACAATTCCTTGAATCCAAATTTCTGGTTTTGAAAATTTTCCACATGAATCTATTGTTATTATTTTTATTGCTGATCGTTAATGTGTAAACGTTATAGCGTGTTCCCAATGAAGTCATCAAATACACTCCCTTTATTTTAAAGCTATTAAACATCACTTGAAATGCTTGCGCACTTGATTAACCAATTATTCGTGTCACTTAACAGATGGACCACTTATCATCCCAACAGAAAGCGTTGCTACTGCAGGGTGGTTCATTGGGATGATCCTGGCTATTGTTTTCCTCCTGTTGGTTCTCATTCTGGTGTGCATAATCAAACGAAATCGCGGAGGAAAGTACGCTGTCCACGAACGGGAAGCTGCTCACGGAAGACACGATTACCCTGATGAGGCTGGATTCCACGAGTATGCTCAACCGTAAGTTTATTATTTCAAGACAATTATTTCATAGATCATTCATACCATCAGGATTTATGGGTGGGATTGCTCACACACTAACCATTAGTTTGACTCCAACTACCTGACTCATGTCTAGGCAGTAGCGGTAGTCAGGAAGTTGAAAAAAAGGTATTTTATTGGTGTTGGAACAAATCAACCAAGTAGCTTAAGGAGGAGGACCGTTGTCACCAAATCCCATCCATGAGTAATTGCCCAATAATTATTCACTTTAACTTGGAGCTCTTCATTTGTGTACTTCTGAGACTCACTTCATTGTTTCTGTGGTTTTAACTGCATGTATAACAGGGTATTCAATCCAGAGATGTGGCTGACAATGCAAATAAATGAATGAAAATCCTCTTTATTGTACATCTCACATCATACCAAAACTACTCAGTCAAATCTATCTGGCTCAGTCTAATGTTTAAAAGGAAAGGTTTTCTTCTAGAAAAAATGTATTGACATTACAAGGCACACTATAACGGATGCTGGAAGGGAAGATATACAATGAATAATGATGATGACAATGAAAATAATAGTGAAAATGAATAAGATTATTGTTTGGTCTTGAGTTGTTCACCAATCCGATTTGACATTGCTTCCATGGTGGCATACTCAGGTATGTCCACAGTACACATAGTTTGGGTTTGGTGACCTCGTTCTGTCTCTGCTTGGGGGCAATCTTCTTTTGGTTTGCCTGCGCTCATGTTTTGCGCACTCATTGAAAAATCAATCTGGCAAGTGTTGAAATTCAAACGCCATTATAGGGTAAGAGTGTCGGATCAATTGATTTTTCAGGCTGGACAGCAAATCCCACGGACGAAGCTCATTGGGAAGTGACCCAAAAGCTGCTGCTGAAAGCGACACTGACTCAATGGCTGAATATGGTGAAGGGGACACAGGTAAAAAACGAATCATTCAAAGTTCTCTGGCAACTCTGCTGCTTGGCCCTGCGGCCTTGTGATGATTCATTTTTTTCTGTTGAATCCTTGTTCCTATCTATCCAGGAGAGAACCTTGCCAAAACGGGGCAAATTGTCAAAAGAATCAGTGATACAGAATTTTTAATTCTCTGATATTTTGATAAGTGATTAATATGACTGTATCATGCAATGTGCAATCATGACCACAATTTTAATCGTTAGGTTTGTTCCTGTCAAATAGCGACCTTGCAATATTATGGGGGGAGGCTCTTGCTTTTCCATGGTTGCTCTATGGGTTCTTGCAAAATCATGAATTTGGAGGTGAATTAGGTGAATGTATACATTGAATAAACGTGGGGTCGTCTTATGATCCTATGATGAAGTTGAACGATAATAGTTGAAATAAAAATAAAAAATTGGGAAAAGAGACAGCAATTTGTCGATCCTATTACAATACATACTTGAAAATTAGGCTAACTGTGTCCACCTGATGGCTATAAATGGCAAGTATTCAGAGTATTAAAAGAGATTCAAAATTATTCTTCATGAGGAAACAACCTTGTGTCAAATAAAGGCATATGAAGTAGTGCTAGGTTTGTTATGGGCCCAACATTTCCTATTGACGTGTAGGTAACCAAATGGTTTCTCAAATTCTTCTGACTATTTTCGAGTATCAATATAATTGTAATTGTGTTACCATCAACATTCCTTTTTCAATTGAAACTTATTTTCATTATGTGCATAGTTTATTCAATATTATTCTTCAATTGAATTGAAATTGCGGGGTTACGATCTGTAGCACACGCAGTTCATTCTTTTTATAATTCGCTCATTTCTCGAAGTAAGACTCCCTCTTGCATTCAAGTTAAGTCTTTGCGTGAAGTCTTCATATTCATTTACTTCTGCACATAAACTTACCATTTGATATTTGTTCCTTCTTCTCTTTTTCCATGGTAATAGCACATTCCGTGATTCCCCCATGCTTCTCTGTCACTTTTCCTTGTGTTTGTAGATTTGATACCCATGCATGCATCAGAGTTTCAATGATTGATTTCCACGTCTTGTCAACATTTTCATGTCACTTGATGTTCTTGGTATATTTTCCATGTTTTTGAACCATCCACAATGAGTTATTATTTGGTTTTTTCGTACTGTTTTATTTTTTATCATCTTACTTGTGTTTGCATGTCGTGTTCAATGTACCTTGCATGATTGTTCAGAGGGTATGAATGAAGATGGATCATTTATCGGACAATATGGAAAACAGAAACGTCAAGGAGAGACATCATCTGGTGGTTTCGCCACACTTGTGTAAATGGTTAGTATGAACTCTAATTTTCCTTGGAACGGAATACGTGTAGAAAGCTGTACCCATCATTCTTTTTGTCTCTGTTTCCCCTAATAATTCATAATTAAATATATTATTTGGAGTGATGTTTTTAAGAGTGACTTGACTAATTTTCAGCTAAGGCAAATATACTTTGTTTTTCAATTCTCATTCCGCATGAATAAAAATACCAATTTTTAGGGAAGTCTGATAATATTGAATATCAACTTTTGTCTCTTGTATTAATAGATTACAATCTATTGACCCCCCGATTTGTTGGTTCATTACAGAACTACATATGCATTCTAAACCTTCCCACCACATTCATGGATGGCTTCTAATGTTGCAGGAAGATTCACTGAAGATGGCTCATTTATTGGTCAATATGGACCTGGCAATGAGAAGAAGAAAGTTGAGGAGCAGCCTACTCTGTCATCCGTCGCTACCTATGTCTGAATATCAATTAACTGCTTCAATAAAATTAATCAGTGCATTAGGCGTCAATTCTCTCATTGTTTATGTCTTTCAAATAGAGTGCAACGCTTTAGCAGAGCTTCCTATTTACTGTTGGTGCACTCTCCTTTTTTCATACTGTCACTTGATTAAAAAGAGAAATTGTTATCATTCATCAAGAATTACTTCGTTACCTCCAGTAGAGATTGATCAATTTCATCTTTTTTCCTACGTCGATTAATTTTAATTCAGGAGCCTGTCTCACGATGCAGCCATGACAAAATAATATGATACCCGTCATTACCTTGATAATTTTTGTTGATTGTTAGAATGTTGTGTATCAATGTTGATGACCTTGGATTTCACTAGAATGGTGATTGATGGGAAACAAGTTTGAAAAGCGCATTGGTGGGTGTATTGATTGGGTAACTGGATCTAGAATATTTTTTATATGACTAGATTTGATAAGTACCAAGTAAATAAAGGAAAACAAATGGAAATCCCAGACAAACATTATAGGAGAAAAACTATATTTTTCAATTCATTGATGACCCCTTCATAGTGTAAGGCTTACAATAAATCAATTCTCCCTTATTTAACATGGCCTGAACAATTCAGAAAAATTATTAAAGTAGCACACCGAAATGTGGTACTCCAAAGCGTTATGGGTCACCTTAGTTCTTCAATAAGATTACCAAAACCTACCTTGTTACATTTTTTTTCTACTGAGGTCTCCTTCCTCGTTCTGCTCCAAAGAAATATCATTCACTGGACCTGTGTTAGATGTTAGAGAGGGTTGTGATTGGACCAGAATCCATGTTTAGCGGTAGAAATCTGAACTATGTCAATGTCGTAATTCTGGATGGTCAAAAGACCATTTCGCAGTGTGACAGAAAACTCAAAACTTGTGTTGATATTCTTTATACTAGCTGGATGTTTCCATCTCACATGGTGATCTGGAGCAAAAAAAAAATAAAATTAAAAAAAAAAACATTAAAATAAAATAAATTATAATAATAATAATGCATGGAATTTTCATACTGCCTGACATTTTTTATTATTAGCACTTGAATAAACTGTGTTCCCCTGCATCGCTTTTGCATGTGTTTCTGCTACTGATTTGGAACAAATGTTTATGATGAATTGTACTTTTTACCTCTCTCTCTCTGAATCTCAATCTCTCGCGACATGAATATTTTGTATAATTATGCATTTTCTGTAGGTCAAAAGTTTTACTTATGATCATAAGGTGCACCAAAACCTCTCAACCTTTCCCTCGGACGTGATTATAATTTATGAGTACCTGTATGAAAACATCAAATGAATGAGGTACGTTTTCTCAGCACCCGCTATCTTCTATCGAACATGAATTCTCGGATATTTTGTAATGAATCTCTTTAATATTATGGACTGAACTTATTTTACCCAGTACAGTGGTTCACCGATGTAGGCTCACCTAAGAAATGGATGCTCTCCCTCCTGTATTGGTCGATAATGTTCAGCAGGAAGGTAATCCTCGACTCGCAAGTCTTCTAAAAATTGTATTTATGTTGTACCTGAGTAATTGAATTTTGGTTGGTTATTCCTTGAATAATCAACCTTTTTTTTTTTTTTTTTTAATTCAATATTTTCAAATTTGGTTGTATTTTTGAAATGAGTTATTCCTGTTCTTGTAAACTGATACTGAACACTAAAGACGAAGATTTGTCTACATTTTTCTCTTTTAGTTGGTTATTCCTTGAATAATCAACCTATATTTTCATGCAGAATAACAGTGTTGGGTATAATTGTCCACTAAATCTTGGGAGTTGAATTAATTGGAATGAGTCCACATTCTCTTGGTTCAAGGAATAACCAACCTCTGTGGCAGGATTTGCAGCGTTTTTGAATCTTATCCGCGCTAATCAGCTTACAAAATTACTCTGCCTCGAAGAGTGTCCCACGATTTCCAAGAAAAGGTCTCAGGTTTTGGAGCATCAACAGAAATGGATAGAAGGGAATGTAAATGATGGATATAATATTTTTTGTAATGTAACTTCTTTATTTTTAGCTTAGGGAAATTTAAATTTTTTATTTTCGTACAAAGCATTCTAACGCATTGTTCATTTCCAAAAACAATTTTATTTTCGACGTTCAATGTGATTGAATAGTGTCATTTTTTCGTGACAGGCCAAAATATTTTAGTCAACGCATGAATGCGCGGAGAAAGTGGCTTTATTTGAAAGCTTTCACGTTTTCAACGCTTTTACCTGTAGTAAAAATGGTTATTTTGTATCTTTCCCTCCATTGTGCGTTGTTGTTTTTTAGAGTTATTATAGTTTTTATATTTTTATTTATTTTATACTATTATATTGTTAAGCTTATCAAATAACGTGTATATTTGAGTGTTGAATGTGGGAATCGCTGGTCTATAAAAGCACAAGTGCCTTAATTAAGGCATTGATGTACTGTATCGCTTATTTCTACAGTATTTTTGACGTAAATGTTAGCACATTTTTTAGATGTTAGAAACGCACCGAATATGTTTTGGAAGGACCCGTTTCCTTGTTTTTAATTCAACTTAGGATTCTTCTTCGCCGTTTCGTTGTAACAAGATCTCTGGAGTGAGGATCACTATGTATCATCACGTTAATTTGTACGTACATTCTTCTCTTTGTCTCGTGGGAAAGGTAATTAGATTAAAGGCCTATAACACAAACTTTTGAGTCACGAAATTCTTTTGTCAACAAACCGCTGCTTTTTATACTTTGAGCTGTTGAAAATGCTATGTACGTGTTCTGGCACATAGTAATTATGAACAGTAGTATTAATATTAGGTTGTGGATCGTACTAGGATACATTCCAGTGTGGACGCTTCTGCCACATGCACTGTTTTCATTTCCGTTTGTTAACATCCTTGTATCACATTAGTTAGCTATGAGGTATCTGAAGTGATATTTTATAAAAGATGAATACATGATTATTATTAATGTTTTTAGTATTTATTTATATGTACCCATTCACCTGAGATTATTCTCTTTTACTCTCATAGCTTGAATTGTGGATGCTGATGCCTAGTGTTACTCGAGCACCTGCTAGCTCTTGTGTTTGGACACAAAAGCCAACAGTAGAGGGAAAAAATTATTAAAATGTATGTGAGAAACAAATTAAAAACTGAAGAAAACTTGGAAAATGATGTATTTTCTGTTCAATGAATTCATTGAGATTGCTCATTGACAAAGGATAACTGGGTCCGTGATGAATTTTGAATCCTTGTATCTGACAAGCTTATTTTTCACAAACAAATCCAACTGTTCGTAACGACAACACTCAGGCTGCCAAAAGGACAAGGAATCTCACAAATTGCCTATGGAGTTGGCTGGATATCACGCTCTAACTACACCAAGGATAAATTCATGTTAAGATTCGATGGTATTTTGTAACAGGAGACAAAAAGACAGGACACAGGATGAATGTCATTGAAAGTGGTTTGTATGTTACAACTAAGGCGTCAATTTTTAAATAGAATTTATAGCTTCAACAAATCAAATTACAGGGAATTCCACGTTACCCAAAATTGTAGTAATATGATTAGAAATGCAGGGGACAAAAGTAATTGTACCGTTTATGCTGTGTCAACTCCCGAGAAATGCCTCAATATGATCTTCTCAAACAATCTCTACTTTCCTTTGGGCTTACCTTGATAGTGATCATGCTGTCCTTTATTGATCCCTACAGTGTGAAATCACCGCTTTCTCTCTGTTGGACAGATGTATCCTGGTAGGTAGATATGATTTCGCAATCTTTCGCTCGCCACATTGTTTTGATATATTACTATCGTAGCTGGGTTCGCCAGTTTTAATGAATGAATCAAGTACTGACACCATCATCCAAGGAAGTATTTGTTGCACCACCGTCATATATGTATCCAAAAGGAGTACACATTCCCTTGCCTCCCTCTCCCTTATTTTATTTGTCGACTTTATTTACGAGTAAATTCCCCAGAGGCCAATAGCAAACGATTCTGAGATTTGATGTGATACAGAGGGTTTTGTAAGTATAGGACTCCTTTTGTAGTTCGCGCTGTTCGATTCCTGTATTTGAACATGTGCGGTTCCTTCCTCCTGTTATTGAAATTTGGTCTTGTCTTGCGAGTAGAGATGCCCGATTGGTTTTAAAAGATCGATTAGTTCGATTCATCGGAAGGAAAAATGAATTGGGTTTGCTTAAATAAGGTCTATTACGTTACATGGGATTTGATATTTTTTAAAGAACATTGAATTAGATGAATAATTATACTTTTCCTCGTCGATTTTTTTGAAATATAATTATGACCGGATTGAATCAGTGCTGCGCTCTGCGCGTGAGGAAACTTGACTGTCTTGTCATAGCTATTGGGCGTGGGTTAAAGAGGATTACTGTCCATTTTTTGAATGTTTTTAAACAATTTTTAGTTGGAATAATTGATAATTGTTGAAAAGTAACCGGCTAGTTTAATAAATTATCAATAAATTGGACATTCAAACAATCGATCTAAACCTCGCAATTAGTACGATGTAATAATCGATTAGTTCATTGATTGCAATCGATATTGGACGTTTTTACGCGAGTGTTTCATATTTCATCAGCGTACGCCCGCTCAAAGGCTGTTGAACCAAATGTATTCGTTTTCATTTTATCCGTGCAAAGAACTAATCAACTACACTAATCAACACGAACACTACGTCATCTGAATTGAGTTAGTTCAGCAGGCTCAGACTTCGGGTTCACAATCTCGATACCGTCTAATCACGTTATAACGCGCCGCATTTCAAATCTCCGTATCCTTATCCTTATCAACTGGTCATGCGCCGCGAGTTACCGCGTCAATTCAAATCAATGTGGACACTCAACATGATATTGAGACGGCGAGGTGGATCGAAGGTAGAGGTTTAATGCTAACCATTGATTTCTCATGAATGACCCGAAACATATGAGTAGCGGGTACCTATAAACCCAATGTAATCATAAAAGTTACAACGATTGTCCAAACTATCAACTGTCTCCAGAGACAAGACAAAATATTTGAGGATATCGTCACATCTTGCTCGTCCATACAGGTGTTACAAACTGAAAAAAAGTATGAAGTCGAACGGTCCATCATATCTCATTTCCTCAACGTGAGTGCAGACGCAAATGGTGATTTATGATATGACTTACCATCAGCCTACATCGACAAATAATATTTATATTCAGCGATGGCCTCACGGAGTTATTTCCAGTTCAAGGCGGCCTTCATCCTATGGACATTCCTTTATCTGCCACGACTCAATCAACATAACGACTCTCCTCCGTCACTCCGAACTGGCCTTTCATCATCTCTCTGGTGTGACAAGCCCCGCTTCGGGATGAGAACCTGCAGGTTTCGTAATTTATATTACAATAGAGCTCTTGGATTCTTATTCGTGTTGTCAAAGGAGTCTGTCATACTCGGGCTGGAAGACTACAGAGACTTTCACCAATTGAAGTTGTCCCCTATTGCGGATCATCCTGGAGTGAATCTGAAGCTCACAATGGTGGACAATTCGTTCTTGACCGGCGGCATCAGATTTGTTGACGACACCATCTTTATGCTGTACAGATTTAAACCTGACAATTTCATGCATGTAATTCATGATGACCTTCTCCCGTTATTTCAAAAATTCAAAGAGCTTTGTTTTGGGCTCGTCCACAATTGCTTGGCCAACTACGTTCTCTTGTTCGCAGACAGCCACCCTAAAGGTCCTTTCTTTCAATGGTACAGAGCTTTGTCGTCCAAACAGCCAATTGTCATAGAAGATGTTGAAGACAAAGTTACTTATTGTTTTTCTTCTGTGCTCTCTGGCGTGGCCAACACGTCTTTCTTCCAATACGGGTTCAGACGACCCCAAGGCCCTGTTGAAGTAAAATTGACTGGAACGGATTTGAAGGAGTTCAGGAATTTCTACCTCCAACATTTCAACGTTACATCCACGCGATCAATAACTTACAGTATCACCTTGATAAGCCGAAGCATCAACAGGAAAATTGTCAACGAGGGTGACGTATGGCGCATCTTGAAATCAGCAGTGAGTCGCATCCATCCAGGGCTGCCTATTCGCGCCACGAAAATCGATTTGATTCTGAACAGAACAAGCGATGTCCTACATTCCGTTGCCTCCTCCCATATCTTGATCGGCATGCATGGAGCTGAAGCTTTGCTCTCTCTGTTCCTACCAGACAAATCAGTTTTCTTGGAGATGTTCCCTTTTGCAATTGCTGCAGAGCATGTGTCCCCAGTGTATGCGCTTTGCAGAGCCAAGGGCATTCACTTCGCGTACATTCACTGGCACAACCATCGAGAAGAAAACTCGATCGTTCACCCAGAGTATCCTCAAGAATTCGGAGGCCTTGGCGGGTATTCAGACGACCTTCAACGGCAAATCTATCGTACGAAAATGATTCCACCGGTTGAGTGTTGCAACAACCCATTCTACATGTTTCGTATGTACCAAGACACGTTTGTGGATGAATCCTTACTGGATGCTACCTTATTAGCTATTAGAACTCTAAAAAACTCCAACGCCACTGGCTCTAGCGCGTTCACAGATTGGTTTTTCCCTGGGCCAGTTCGACATTTAAATTGCGAGCGACGTTCTGACCATATCTTTATATCGTGGGCCGCTCCCATCAATACGCACCAAGCTGAGTTTTCTCTCGCGTTGCTCGTTGGTTCTGAAGTTATCCATTTATCGACCAATGCCACATTAGTGGACATGCCCATACAAGAAACCGAGGCGAAGATTCAAGTGTGGGTCAGGAGTCTTGAAGACACTAAAGAAAGTCTCGACTCCTATGTCCAGTGCACTTGACCAGGACATCCTGGCTGCGGGATACTCATATTTTCCTGAAGCACCAGAAAGCAAGTATATTTTGGCAGCTGAGTCATTTCGCATAAAATAAAAGAAACTGACCAGAAAATATTAATCTATTTACCTACCACGAACTTCTAAATACCCAGTGATCAAATTCAGTTGATGGTGAAGATACAACAAGAACATTTTCCATTCATAATTTTTATTTATTATTATTCATGAATACGATCTGCTTATACTTTCATGAAAGACATATTTATCAACAATATCATAATCTCAAAGTAATATCAAATTTACATAGAATATTGCACTTGGTGAAATGATGTTGCACTGACTCAGTTTTCTTAAAATTAGGTTAACAGAAGAGCCATGAGTTAATCTCTCCTCTGACGAAGGAATGCATAATCAAATTTCTGTATTTTTTCCCACCACGAAATAACTGTTTTCAACTTTTTCTTATTCTAAAAAACAGGTAGTATATTAATAACGATCATATTATACGATGAAATCAAATTAGTAATTCTCTTCTTTGTATTACAGAGATAGTAAATTTTCCGTTAGACGCATAGATATAATTTTGTACTGCAATACTTCTTTAACTGCTCTGCAACACTGCAGTTATCTACTTCTACAGTTAATTATTAATAAACATCTTCGACCCTTAATTGCCAAAATAAGTTATTCACAAATTAGACACTCACACTTACTTACGAGAATTATAGTGAACCAATCACATTTGTTCTCACTCTAGATATCACTTGACAAATTGGCATTTGCTCCAGATCAAACGTGAAGCAATAATACAAAAATAGCTCATCAACGAATAGATTTACGTTAGTTACGTACTCCTATAGACGCATCCCTATGGAAGATTATTGTGGGTTTTGGGCAACCTCGTAAGACTATTTGCAGCTGAAAACACTGTCAGAGTTGACAGGCTTTGAGGGGCTCTTGGATTGGATACTACCATTACACATCATGGTTTTGTTTGTGAAATTAAAGAAAACAAACGAACTAAGCCATTCAAGTGTTGAGGTTGTGGCAGACACATAGTTGTAACTCAAGGCATTTATGAATTCCGTCTGGAGCAGTTTAGATGGTCTGGGTTACAAGAAGTCTAGAATGGAGGCACCTGCTGAGGTTAATCTCTAAATCAATATCCTCGATTTCCATTTTCCTCGTCTACAGTTCAGTATCCAGACCATTTGCAGTTCTGATCAATAGAATCTGGTTACGTTCAGGCTATTTAAATTCTAGAGAAAAAAAATCCAATAATCATTATGAAAATATGGGAAATATTTAAGTAATCTCAGAAATTCGGTGGAAGGGTGAATACTAGAAGTGTACACGTAGTGGAAGATACAAAATATTGTTAAAAATGATGCTAAAGAAAGAAACATTTGTCCCATGAAATCCCAGGTCCCACATGGACACTCACTCCTCTAAAAACATCTTCAGTATAGGTTTGATTTTAGCGCGAGAGAGAAGGGGGGCACTTTCTATGACCTGTACTACCAAGAGTCAACCAACAACCTATGTATCGACCGTATACCTGCAAAACCTCGTAAGTCCTAAGGGTAAGGCTACTCTTATCAAAAAACCTCAAAACCTTACTTTTGGGAAAATTCGGACTTACGAGGTTTTGCAGGTATATGGTCGGTATGCTCCAACAAGCAAGCCCAAAAGAATTCATTTGGACCGCTCCAAATAACATGGAATGACCTTCAAGAAAAATTGGAATGGATTTTACAATGTTGGGGAGGAATTTATAAAACAAGTAATACTGGGTTATACATCATATGACACCGATGGATACTGCAATTCTTAGAAAAATAATTGTCTATATCATTTTAAAAGGGTATACAATACATACTTTGTTAATTAAGCAATTATGCTCACAGTAAGTAAAGGGTTCAGATCATCGTCGGTATAGAATAGTAACTGTTTTCAAACATGTCAATAGAGATTTCAATATTTTGCTGTAGCGCTGGCAAATATGCAGATATTGCAGCTTCGATCGTTTGGCATTTTAAAAGATGCTTTCAAAGTATTGAGACTGCTTTAAGTGTATAAGAAGATTCAATTATTTTTGGTGAGATGTTCATACAATACCATTTTAATGCCAGTGACGCAAACTCATTTAGTTGGACCAAACTCATCAAATCTACTTTCAAAACCTGATGCCTTATGGCAGACCCAAGGAAATTACCTCCTGTGGTACACCTAATAAGTACAACATTGTTTTTAATACTGCGCACATCAAAAGGAACAACATTTTATCTGGAAACTGGAATGCTCCTAGTCCAGTGGCTGGTTCTTAATCCGTATTCACTTTTTAGCTTACAATACTTATTTACTAGAATGGAACTTGTGAAAGCAGTGTGTACCATAATATTGACACACAAAGAACATTCATGTGCGAGGAACGTCAATGTTGAAGCAGTGTATTGAAAGGAATTATACTCGTTGCGGATTGTACAAATTCAGATCTCTAAGAAAGAGGGTGATACATTTGAATGATGGGTTTCCCTCTCTACAGGGTATTTGCGTTCGTCATTCTCAAATAACTTATTCACACTAACGTTCAAGCACCTGTCACAGAAATTATCGACAATTTACAAGTAGCAGGTTGGGTTAAAACTACGTGGAAATACGAGTATGATGAAATAATCTTCTCTGTTGACAATTAGGCCAGTGATTGGAACTACCACAAAAAAGTTGTTGCCTAGGGCTTGGAAGAAAAAACGCCCAAACAAAAATGACAAGAATTGATAATTAAAGGATAAGTGAGTGATGAGAGGGGGTTAGCAATCAGTGAGAGGTCACCTGGAGGTAGAGATTTACTGCAGCCCAGCATAGATATCAAAGATGTTAGTTAACTATAGTCAGCAGGACGCGAGAGGCAGTTTGAAAAACTGAAAGGTCCGTGTTTCAGTTTAAAAATTTACCCAATATGTTAACAGACAAAGAACAAAATGTCTAAAAAAAGAAAGAAAATTTCTGTCGCTGAAGTGTGTATTCAAACACTAATTCACAGCTGAAACAACACCTTCAAGCAGTTGAAGAAGAAAAAATTGGGTCCCATTATTTGCATTAAACATTTAAATTTCCTATTGAAAAAGAGATGACCAAGAGACAATAAACCAATAAATAAGGTTACTGTGGAGCAATTACGCATGTTCATTTTGAGCTGGGATTGGACTAAAGAGGTTGGTGGTTTAACATAATTTGGCAACGAATTTTTGTGGAGTTTTGGCAGAATTACTTAACCATTCAGTAAGCATCTCTAGAGGGGTGTTAGGGAGATTGAGCAGAGGTCAGATTTGAGCAAAGTATCGTTGTAACGGATAAATACGAACATGGATGGTTGAATACAGAAAATGAACCCGGGGGGGGGGGGGGGGGGTGTTAAATAGAACTGTTTCATTTCACCTTCTTGAGGGGTAATGAAGTGAAAGAGTATTCAGTAGTAAAATATATTAGGTCCCTAAATTTTCATTTGCTATATGCTGAGGAAAATAATTCTCTTCAAGATAACTATCGACAACTATTTGGCTACTTTTTAGTTAACGGAGAACGAACTTAGCTTGCTGAAATTAGGATTTGTAATGAGTTGAAATTGGAGCATCTCTAGATTACAGTAGCACAGTGATAACAGGCAGGTCCTATTCTGAGAAAAAAATTTAAAAAAATTATATTTCAATTAAACAATGCTCTGTAAAACTAATAGAGCTCTGAAATGAATTCTGTTCATTTGGGGGGGTTCATTGACTACTCCACGCTCAAAAACAAATTAATTAATGTACACAGCTCCAGGGATGCACAATCATTTTTCAACACAATATGCTGCACTTCAGGGACCAACACCCCCAGGTTGAATTGCAAGGATGATATGGACTGCCCTCAGGATAAATAATGTGACATTTAAATCAACAGAGAACACATAACGTAACAAGCTCAACTAATTTGCACAAGCATAACAAATAACTCGTCAATAGTCGAGGTAATTCAAGAATGTGATTCAACTTGTCATCTTGATCACATATGATTTCAATCAATCACAACCAGTTTGGAAGAACGTTTTCGTAAATTAAAATACTCGTAGGTAGTGAAAAACAAATTTTGTTGGAACTGAAAATTAACGATACACTTCCACCAACAATGCCATTAATAAAGGCTAACCAATTGACTCAAGTGGAAAACATCTTCAAACTATTCGCTTTCATTTTTTCAGTACTAATTCGAACGTTTTTATCAATGTCTAGATCAACATTGTGTATTTTCGGTTAGCCACTCACCCTGAGCTGCCAATTGGAGTAAACGTAAATCCAGTATTCACAACATTTTTGGCAAAATAAAATAAAATTTAATAAACTGATTCCAGCAACTAAAAATTGCTTTAAAAAATGAAGTAAGAATAAGTGTTGTTTTTTTTTTTTCATCTAGTAATGGGAACTGAACAATAGTAGCCAAAGATTTGCAGTAGGAGAATGCCGTTAATATTATAATTTGTTCAGAGCAAAGTTACAAGTTAATGAGGCCTAAAATTAATTTTGAACTCCAATTAGTCAGAAATGAGAGTGCAGCAAATTACAGTTCCATCTTCCTAATGAAAGATAGGAATTTCGGAAATAGATACAATTATTTTACCCCACTGCTTGACGGGTCACAAACAGGATTTCACAAATCAATAAGAATAGCTGAAACTCTGAATATAAAATACATTATTAAGTACATAGTCTCGAGATCTTTCAAGGCCTAATGGAAGCATCACAAAAATGAAGTGTAAGAGCCTGGAAAAATTTAACCTCTGCTCTAAAACACTCAAGAGAACACTGAAAACCTAATGATGAGATTCACTGTATATAAAATCAGATCATTCTATCAATTCAAGAAGGTTCAAGGGGCTTGCATAAGATTAATTCAGATCAACAACCTTCTGTTAATTGTTTTCTGGGGACGTCGTTAACGTAATAATGATCATTTACCTCAGAGGAAAGGAATTATATTCAAGTTTCAATGTTATCTTAGTAAAACAACTAAACAACTATTCGATTCTGCTAATTCGTTCAACATAATTTTTAGGATTTACTTACCAATATATTCCCGGAAAGACGAGTACAGTTTCCTTTTGGCAACAAGAAAAACACAAACATTTTCAATGAGGAGCGACAGTTGCAATATAATATCCTTCAGACAGGGGCCTAGGCACTAATTAGGAATAACTTTCTTTGACAGTGCCTAAGGCCAATGCGAGCTTGATTATTTATTTTCTAATTGTTTGAAAACCAAAAGCTGATTTTTTGTATTAAGAAAATTATTATGCCAAGGATGTCGTTCTTTGTTTAAGAGAAATTCGTATCGTTTTATACAGGGGTCGCACAAAATGTCCACTCTCCGCTCAAAATCAAGTATTTCAAGCTACAATTTTTTTTTCTTAGTGGTTTCTTAAATTTTAATAAGGATATAAGGAAATTTCACAAATTGCGGAGCACCCAATTGTCACATTTTCACAATTGCTTGATCGCCCAAAAAATGGAAAAGTTAGCCAAATACATAATAATGCAGGGATGCGTTGGTTGAGCGATGCAACACTGTGGTACTTCAACCCCTCACCCCAATAAACTTCACTGATGTACCCCTACTGCATACGCAGGGAACCCCTCTCCTGTCTCTCATTGTTTGAAGTCTATAGTGTGCTCCTCAACATGCAATTCTCATTCCTTCATTCAGCTATCTATTTCGTTGCTAAGCTCTGATACTGTACTTGCGCAAATCTGCTCATCAATGTAAAACAAATAAATTAACAATTGAGCACGGTTGAACAATTAGGTGCTCTGCAATGTCGTCATAGCTGAGCTCGTAATAAGAACCAAACTTTTGGAAAACATATTTTTAGCTCGAACATTGATCGTTTCAATGAGGGGGGGGGGGGGGGGGGCTGTACGCAAGGAACAAATGTTATATAATTTGCGGAAGGTGCATCCTACATAAGCCTCGAAATAAATTATAGAATCTTCGATGAAAACGATGAAGATAAATGAAAAGCATTGACTTTTAGAATGATGGTATAAAAAACTCACGTTCAAGCAAATAAATTGCTGGGCATGTAGTTGTGAACTTCCAATTTTTTGCCGAAAATTGACAGAATGATACAAAAAGAGAAAACTCAAATATGTGAATAAGTGGAGCTGAGAATTAGCTGGACAAATCCCAGCCCCCTCTCTGATGAGACATTACAACCAAACATAATCTAAAACATAAACCCAACAGCCAGAAAGAATTTTAATGAAACCGTGCAGACCAATACCAGCAAACGATGATGATCTGTAGACGCTATCTGAGATAGCGTACCACAGCAGAAGCCAGTTGATTCCCAAAACAGTTCACACAGACTGTTTAAAAGTGGCCCATCGAGCGTCATCCGACTCGTGAGTCAGGTAACGCACACCAGATTGCTTTTCAAGGTTACGCAAGTCACACCATGTTTCAAAATCCTGGAAACAAACAAATAATTTCCTATGAATAAAATATAATTGATGTTTTCTGAATAAATTTTCTGAAATCTGTTTGAGGACTCTTGCGCTTCATTGAAGTTATTTTCACGTCATGCCCTTCCTAACCCGATATTGCCAGATAGATATAGATAGAGATATGGAGTCTTGGGAAACTCTGAGCGCAAGATTGAGGAGATCCCTGAATTGCCGGTGCTCTTGGGTCAGTTTTCTAACTGAGTCCATTGAGCAGCAATTGATGAGGGGAGGGGGGCTTGAGAACAGAGATGCAACCCTTGAGTCTCAGTGTGTGGAATAGATGGTGTTCCGAGTTCACAGACGAAGTCGACGCTGTCAACTTTGGGCGTTTGTTCTGTGTTAAGGGCGTGCAGACTAGCCTCTCCTTTCAGGTAGGGAGAATGTTGATTTTCTGTTCACGTCGAGGGTTCAACAAGAAAGCGACACTGTCGACTTCAAGTGTTCGTTCTATGCAATAAGTGCGCATCCCCTCTACTCATATAATTAGTACCTATAAGTATTTTAATTCATGTGCTTTGGCCAAGAGCTCCTGAGAAGCCTTATTGGGAGCTCCTTACTCACTAACTGTGCAGCGCTCTGGTTCTTCAAGCCACCCCACCCCAGCCCCACAAGACCATGAGTTTTAGTGTCATCACAAACCAACTGGCCCGTCAGCAGCATCACACTACAATAGCGACGCGGTAAACTACCTGAAGCCAGACGTGAGACAAGGATTTGTCTACAGTGTATCGTTTCCTCTGCTTGACTTGAAGAAGATTATTGATGAGGTCTCGAGCTGAAAAAAAATCCGTTTTCATGAGACTAAAATTATACCGCAAAGAGTGCAACTGGGGCTAGAAATTGAAACATTCCTATTAACCCTGTAAGCAGACCTACCTTCCGGAGATATCTCCTTCCAGGGATTTGGAGGGTACATGAACGCTGCATTTTGGATTTGCTCATTTATGTCTTCATCCTCATTGAAAGGAAAGGTGCCACTCAAGGAGACATAAACAATCACTCCAACGCTCCACATGTCCAAGGACCGATTGTATCCTTTGTTCCTCAAGACTTCAGGGGCTAGAAGAGAACAATCAAGATTGAGGACAATTTGCACACATTCATATTCATAGGCCTGAATTAGTAATTATTTCATTCTGAAATGCTATAAATAAAGTAATTTGTAGCTGGTAGAATCCTCTAAAGTAAATGTTGAAATTGGTAATCTAAGAAGATCAACTACTTATTCTCCTTACAAATTATATCAGCACTTGATGATTTCGGAGTATGTAAAATCAATTACTTTTTAGAGCCGCAAGAACCCCTCCATTTCTACTACCTGTTCTGGGAGTTGTTCATTCTGGATGTTTGGATAGGTAGATACTGTTGGAGAAACTGATGTCTAGTTATCAAAAGGTAAGGCGTTGATATGTTCTACCTTACCAGAAGCACCTACTAACATATGATGTTCCAAAGGCACCTAGCTAATTAGGATATGTTATCCTGTCAGTCATAACTGCTGAATAGAACGTCAGTTTTAGATGGATTACACCGTAAAAAAAAGCAGTGAGCACAATTCAATAACCAGAATGTAAGGGACAAACACGCATTAGAAACCAAAACAAAACAACTGGCAAGCAATGCAGTTGATGCAAGCGGTGATTCATCTAATTGGCTAGCGCACCATAGTGTAGCGCGCTTGATATCGTAATAACGCAGCACGGAGTATCAGTGTAAATGTCCAGACAAGTGGAAACTCGGCTAAATGGAGTGCACATTGGGTGCAATGGTGACTGGCATCAAAATAAAACAGTACCTTAAATCTGGAAGGGATTGAATTCTCCAGGCTTGGGAACGAACATCGATCAGTGATTTGACCACTTCGCGTGGTTTCTGAGAGAGCACAAGAATCATAAGTCCTCAGATCAATTTTGAGAATGACGATTCACGTAGACTTACAATAAGGGGTCAAATTTGTTTAAGGAGTTCCAGGGTGTCACGAAATCGATATATCATAACAATATCACTCATCAGGTTGCTGTCACCAACCCAATCAAACAGAGAAATTCAATATTGGAAAAAATTCTCCATGATAGCCGACAGGGGTAGCATCAATCCCAAAACTCTAGTGACTAAAAAACAAGTAACTCTAGCAAATCATGAATTAACATTGTTTGCTACACTCCTCCTTCTAAGATAAATCTATTCTTCCTTTTAATTAATTTTCCTTTTTTTTTTTTTATGAAACCCACTATAATTTTCAAAACTGAATATATTCTGAACTTCCCCCCCCCCCCCCCAGGTGAAAATTGGTACTTTTTCGGTCAAAGAAATTTTGGAGAGAGAAATTGGAGAAGCATGTCACTTTGATTTGAATCTATCACTTGGACTATGCCACCCCTCCCCTTCCACAATATATAATCCTCTTCCCTCGTTAAATATAAACATACAACTTACCTAAATAGGCAGGCGTCCCAACAACTGACCGCCGAAAGGACTTTTCACCAATGATGCGTGCAAAACCAAAATCGCATAACTTCACTTGAGGAAAATCGGAATTTGAGTTCAAAAGCACGTTTTCGGGTTTCAAATCGCAGTGGACGATATTCTTACTATGCAAATGCTTCAAGGCCACAAGAATCTGAAAATGAAGAGACCAGGTAGATATGGAAAGAATTAAATTCCTACCAAGTTGTCAGGTTATACATCATGGCAGCGTAACTAAATCAAGTTGATGAGAAACACCTGAAAATCACCTGAGTAATGAGAAATTTGGTAATCCTTTCAGAAAGGCGACCTCGTTCACTTGAGAGAATCATCTCCAACATATCACCTTTCAATTTTTCCATAATAACGAATATGCGATCAGGGGTTTCAAACATCCTTTCGAGATTTACGACCCCTTGGTGACTCAGATTCTGAAGAATGGACACTTCGTTTTTCAATTGAGCTTCTTGTTTGGTTGGAAACCGCAATTTGTCGATGACTTTGATAGCGACAGCTCTTGCTGATCTACGGTGGACACCTGTTGGGTTGTAGGTGAATTGAATGAATTCAGGGCGTAGGAGGATGGTCAAAATAAGCTCTGAGGGCCACTCTCCCTAACCAAAACGTCAACTGTCATTAGCTCCGCCAGCAGATCGCCATATGGTCCGCCGGGGTCTAGCCATTCTACTATAGGTAGGGGTGTTGTAAAAAAAAACAATTTTTACTAACGGCAATTAAGTTTAGTTGGTGACAGTGGCCCTCAGCCTTCTTCATTCAGAAACCACAACACATATTCATTCACCCTTCAAGCCTTCTGTACAGGCTAAATACAGATTTCCAGTCGTACGAACAAAATATCCCAAGGTCAACAATGGAACAAGGTCAGCATGAGGCACATCCTATTTGAGATTTAGCGGTAGCTGACTAAATATCATTGTATCTAAAATCACAAATCTCAACGAATTTACGCTCTCTCTGACACTGCAGCCTGTGCCTGACGCTGTGAGGAACAACCTTCCTGGGATGAGCACGGCATTGAAAAATTTGATATTGAGGCTGCTACTTAAACCTCACCTCCGTAGACAATGCCGAATTGGCCTGATCCAAGGACCTCATCAGGAAATATTTGGTAGAGTTGAGACATGTCAGTAATTTTGTCTTCAGATTCATTCGTTTCTGAAGCTGAAACAAAATGTGAAATAAGTTGAGAAATGAGTAATTTTCTCTTTCATTACAACGGAAAAATATAAAATGATTTTATATCAAGAAAATGAAGAAACCCTGCACATTTTGGATTTTTTAGGAACTGGTCAACAATCAAACTCGATTCCCTTTCGATTAATTCTCATAAAAATTCTGATGGACACAGCAGTTTTATTCAACATACCAGAAGGAGGAGTCACAGGCATCAGAGCCTGCCGTATGGCAGTCTCCCAGGACTTTGTAATGTGAGCTCCACATTCACCTGAACTGTCATTCTCTTCACCAACGTAATACTCCATCTGAGCAGTTCTTATCTCGAAACAATGCTTGGCATCTGTGGGAATAAGCAGTGGAGATTCTAATCTTCAGTTTATTCAACACTAGTAGAACAAATAGGAATGAACAGGTCGCTGCAGCAGGGCTACGTGGAGTAAATTATTCTGTAAATAAGTGATGATGACTGGAATTGTAAAAACTTGAGAAAAATTGATATTTCTCACCACCGTAGCACTTCTTTTGAGGTCCAATGGACAGAATTTCTGCAAGGGGGATTTCTTTGTAGTACTTGGAGCTTGTCTCGTTTTGAAAAAGAGTGAGCGATTTGGAGTCCAGTCGCCAATAATGACGCTTTTGCTGAAACGAAAAAGGAATCATGGAATCAGACAAGCAAGTTCGAAGATAGACGTCAAGAGTATGGGTTACCAACATTTAATCACAAAAAATGTGTGAGGTAACGATGGATACTTTTTTTTCCTCGCTACGAGATTAAGGGAACATCCAACTCACCAGAGCTTCTTTGTTGGTGAAATGCACCATCCATCCCTCTTTGATGACCTTGGAACCTCGACGCTTGGTGTGTTTGATGGATTGGACAATTCTCATTAGTGGAATATTGTTACACTGAGAAGACGCAGACAGCTGGTTGCCATCAGGCTGGTCAAATTCCTGAGTCACTTGCTGAAAATGACAAAATCAGAACGCTGAAAATTATTCCTCGGACCAGGAGCATGGAGACTCATCCCAATCGATTCAGCATACAAAAATTGATGGAAAACGATAGCAAACACGCCTAAATCGCCGAAAATACCGAACATTGGGAAAATTGGGGAAACAGTGGGTGTGGTGTGTCCCGGACCCATTACAACATTCAGCGCCCAAAATTTATTGGACAATGATACCCCACACGCCTAAGTACCAGAAATCAGAAAAACCGACATTCGATATAGGTAGATAGACCCATTTTGGCCGAAAACCTCTGCCAGTGGATGCCAATTGTTCGGTGACCCGTTTCATTGGATTCAGCGTCCAAAATTTAGTCGAAAATGATACCTCACACGCCTAGATCGCCGAAAATCTCGAGATTACATTTTTCAAAATACACATTTTGACCTCTACCACCCCCCACCCACGATTTGGTGCGATCGGGCTGAAAAGGTTCGAGGACCAATTAGAGCCGGAAACGGGTCCCTGACCAAAATTTCAGGTTTTCAGAAAATTGTCTACTACCGAAATCGGCGTGGACAGCGGACGGCGTATGGCGAACAGACATTTGCCTATTTTGATCTAGACACCTTGAAATCCGCAGAAATTTTTTTTTGGGTCGAAGCAGAGAGATTGACTTTTTGCATGAAAACATAGGTTGACTATTCAAAGGTTCTCCATTCCCCAAAAATCAGCATAGCATTATACAGCATTTAAGCAGTTATCACTGAATACATCGTAGATACTCACAATATGAGTCGTCCCATTGATGACAGGTTTGGTGTCAGGTTTCTCCTTCACAGGAGAGTTGCCTTCAGTGTCACTCTCTTCGTCAGTCACATCTTTGCCTCCAGTATCACTAGAAGTCCCAGTATCAGTGAAGTCACCTGCTGGAAAACCAATCAGGTCATTAATTTCATGTCCACCAGAGGACCGATAATCCAATTAAGTGGTTTACCTCTGAATCAAGGAATTAGATTTACTTTGATTGGGAGACTCTCCAGTACAATCTTTGGGGACTTTGTCACAACATTTTTTGTGAACGTTGATGTGGCAATCTTTGCACTGCATCCCTTGCTTGAACAGGCCCTTCAATAATTTTTTACAGATTTGGCAAACTGTCGGTCTAGTGTAGGAATGGAGAACGAAAGTGTGGGGGATTTTTATTCGAACTCCAGTTTCTCTTTCAGAAACAACGGACCTTCCACTGAGAGACGGGGAGCGGCTGGTCTTTCCAAATAGTTTGGTGACCTGTAAGGAACAAAATCATAACCTCTAACTAAACACCACGGCAGTTCAATAAGAACCACAAGCTGCAACCTCGTAAAGTAAGAGTCATTATAAAAATCCAATCAGGCCCCTACCGAGCTGGAATCATCAAAAGTGGAAGACAATGATGAATTTGATCCAGTTTCAGAAGCACTGCGAGGCACATGTAGGAGGCTTGAGGAGCTTCGTCTCTTTGATTCGGCGCTGCTCTGAGAGCAATTGTTGGGTATCTTCACAACGCATCTTTTGTGGTAGTTAAGACCACAACCTGTTGATTGAAATATTGCAACACATTATAACGGCACCAAGCCAAGACCACATAGAGTTTCAGTAGTACGTTGGCTGAGGCATGTTCATTCAGCGCTACTCAAACCATTCCAGATACCCACTGAACCAAAGGAAGATATTTTATTTAAAACCCTCGCTAACATTTCTAGAGTAGATGAGTTTTGATTTAGGCACTCATGATTTCATTTTAGACATTTTACATTTCAATCCTATTCCACTTGCTGATTGGAATTCTAGTGAATGCCAAATCGCAAACTATTGCCCCAAAATGGGGCATTTAGATATGATAACATGGTGAACTGTCATAGAACTGTGACAGTTTGGAAGCTGAGTCTTTTCACGCTCCGATTTTCCGCTTTGATCCACGCTGCGGCGGCGCGTTCTTGACAACATTTCAACTAAAATACAACAAACTAACCTTCACATTTCAACCCTTGGCGGACGAGGCCAAATAGCATTTCTCCGCAAAAATCACAGAAGGTAGGTGACTTGTATGAATGTACAGTCAATGTGTGAGGTCTGACAGGAGGGTCTTCTACAATCCCTTGAGCTGTTGAAAGAAAAAAACGGTAATGAAACAATAACGATTGGCTCTGAACACGTTGAAACAAGTTATATTCGGCATAATATACAACGTTTACTTGCGCACTCACCAGTTAAAACAATCTCAACCAATGTTTCATCAACTACGTCGGAAGCGCAGTTGATTATTTGCAAAATGTTGGGTATACTATAATCGTGGCGGAATAATAACAATCTCTCAATGAGCCGATTGATTCCATGGTCGGGGCACTGAAAAAAAAGAGAAATGGATAAATATACTCTTTCATAATATATCACACCGATCATCTCTATCAACCGAATGTGAAGTTTTTAAAACAATTCACCAACCAACCTTGGCATTTATGAAATCACAGGCGTGTTCTTTCAGAGTCTTGAGGGTGAGATTCGAAGTGTCGACTGTAAGAGTATCTCTAATAAGGCCAAACTGGACCATGAAGGTGATTTCTCGGGACGACATGCCTGGAACAACAGATCAGATTGAGCAAAGGAGGACAGTACATTGACATATTCCGTTTATAAGATTGTTAGGAGGAAGTAAGAACAGCAGAAATGAATGTACACTCTCTGATGTGTGGGTGAATCATTGGTGATTCTTTTTGCCTGGAATAATAGATGATACATAATCAGGACGCAACATACGAAATATTTTTCACCGTCAGTCATTTACGAGGCTTCAACACGTTGAACACGAGTATGTTTACAAGATTTTGACTTAGCACGAAGATTTTTCAGTGATCTGCTACAAGGAAGGCGACGCTACGCACCGAAGATGTTGTAGGTCAACCAGAAACCCTTTGAGATGGTAAATCAATCCTTCTAATCTAAATACGATTATAATTATACATGTATACAACTCACTGTTCGTATCCGTTTCCTTGGCGCAAACAATTTGACTGTTCCAGTAGACCTTCGTGTTTAATTCAAGGAACATTCACCATCAGAAGATGAAACCTGTACGACTTGACAATACCACGAGAATAAATGAGAGTAGTACTTACTGATGCCTTGGGTGATCGCTCCGGGTGATTTCACAGGTGTATCAAAGAGCAGGTTCAGTGGAGATATTACGATCGCGCGACTCCTACCAAATTAAGGGGTCGTTCTGGCAGCGTGACTTTCATCGGATAGGCTTTGTGTCAGGCTCAATCACCGGCTGTTTATGACACTTGATTTTAATGATCTATCGGAGTCGGGTAGGGGTTGTACCCCAGCCGTCACTGCATCTGCATAATGTCGCAGACTGAAATTCAGCTGATACTGTACTTCGTTGGCTCATCAGCTGGCTAAGAGTTCATTTAAAGGCGGAATGTTGCAATTTCCCAAAAGATAAAAGTCACCGAATGTCAAAAAAGGGACACCATTTGAGAAACTACCGAATCAACCAGACAGAATCCAGTACAACACAACAATCACATTTCCAAGTTGTTGTTGTTTTCCTCATCTATAGATTCAAGGTGAAACGGTGGAGGTTGTGTCAATTGAACACATGACGTGACGTCACGGTGGAGAAGCCACCAAGTAACCTACGGAAATAAAAGTAACGACCACAGAATAATAATGAATAAGCTTGAAATGGAAACACTGGAAGCAAAGTTGAAATGAAAGGAACACTCTTATGGTTGAAAAGACTAATAATAAAATTGAAAACTTGAAATACCGGGAAATGTATTGGCTATTGAGAACACTCAGAATTAGAACTTCATAACAAGCAAATATGAACTGAATAATGAATAAAACTGACTGAACCTCTCGTGACCAAAAATATTGTTGAAATAGGTATCACATTTTCATGTTTGGTTTTAGGCTAAATAAGTGCTAATCAAGCGCTTTGTACAGTAAAATAATATTTTACACTACGCAGGCGGCTTAATGGAATTATTAGTTGCATATAAAAATGAGAGCAAAGTTCACTCAAAGTACCAGTCTTACGACTGACTAATGTATTGTTTTGTTTTCATTTTTGCTCCGTTATCTCCTATTCATTAGATTAACATTGTACGTGTGCTTTCAAGTGATATGTTGGTCATTTCACAGCCAGTGAACGGCCAGTCGGTCTCAATATGAACAAAAATCTTCTGACTGAGGTAAATTTGGGCTTCATTTTTTCTTAACATGTCGGGATTATGCGTGAATGTGGTGATTATATTGTTGTTCAAGATTGAATTGAAATGACGCCACATTTCTGTAGACTAGTCTGTGTTGGCGATTGTGAATTTGTCTGGTTTGTCGCCCATGTGGATGATAAACGAACTGTAAACATGATTTTAGCGAACGGAGCCGCGTTTATGATCCTTTCATTTCTATTTCCCGTGAATTTTCAATGCAATTGTCGCTGTTCAACGACACCCTCGTGTTAAATTTAGTGATATTTGTTTCAGAGCTGAAGTAATCATACGAGTCATACTGGAAAGCTACGGTGAGTCCAAATTCTCATATCCTACGAAGAGAACTTCTTGAGTCAAGTACTGTGCTAAGTGCTAAGCTGAACCTAGGGCTACATTCTTGTTGGGGTTTCATCGTACTGTTGTTAGTAAAGAACGCTGCATATTCTCCCATAGTGGTCGATTATTCCCTAGAGGGTCAACCTCTTCAAATGCCCCCAAAATTTGTCAGCATACCTGTAATGATGTTTCGATCAAAAAAGGCAAAAACGAAGTAATGTATACAGGTATTTCAACCCGGGGCTTCGCGTGAAACTATCATCATGTGGTATCGTGGACATGGTCACCCGTCTTCCAATTAGAGGATCAGAACTCATTCTGACCATGTTGCTCATTGGCTCCTCATTGCTTTACTGACCTAATTAAAGGCCTTGGATGGCTGGCGCACGTACCAGCAGCCACCCTTCCAACTAGGTAAAACCTCAATTCGAGCTTAGATAACCAGTTTTAGATAACTCTTTCTCAAACGTTATTGGAGAAGGGTACTACAGAAATATGATGACCTATTTGATCGAAAGTAGTTTATTTATGACAGCTGCTGCCAATTTTCAGGACAGGCATTCTTGATCACTGCTGACTGTTACAAGGGCAAAAAGGACTGTCCTGTGGGCAGTTGCTTGGTAGTAACAAACTCCTTAGGTTCCTTTGTTACTACTTCACCTACACACTACAGTACTACAGTCACCTACTACTAACAACTAACTTCTTCACAACTAACAAATGAATAATTAAACGTGATTCATCTTTGTCAACAGGTACAGGTGACAAAAGACTAACAGGCCATGTACAAACAATGAATGTATCAGCCAGACTAACTTAAAAAACACAGGAATGCTCTCTGGTTGGACCTCAGGTGATAGTGATCTGAAAAAGGTTGGTAAGCCATCATAATGTCAGAAAGTGAATTTCAGGAAGCCAATGCTGGCAGTGAGATTATTGAACAGAGTCGTCCTGTGCGTGAAAGTGTAAATACTGGTCCAAATGTTGATGCAAACCCAGTGCTCACGTTCTCACAATTACCAGAAAACCACCTAACTCAATCAGATCACGTAAAACCAGCAGACCAAACTAATTCAATCATTTCAACTTTGAGTGATGCGATGCTGCCAGCACAACCCAAGTCACCAACGCGTTTTTATTCTCCAGAGAAATCACAACATGTAACTTGTGAAGTTGTTGACAACTCACTAAGCAAATTATCCAGTAAACAGGAGTATCATGAGGTCAAACCCACAGTCATATCTCCGCAGCAGCGTATTAAAGAAATTTCAGAACAAGCTAAAGACATTGATATTGTTGCAAGAGAGCCACCTATGAAGTCTTCACCATTGCCTAACACGGGTTTCCTTCATGGTCATAAGACCAACTCAGTAAAAAATTATTCCGCGAGAACTACTTTACTGCCCTCAGGTATGCTTGAAGCTACCATTAAAGATCTTGTTGGTGGGGCTAGTGGAAAAACAGAGGATTTGGACGTTGTTGCAGGACAACCAACTCATAAATCTCCACTTCTCCCAAACAAAGAATTTCCCCTTGGTTCTGAAGCTACTGAGACTTTGGAATTGCTCTCAGATGCAACTAGAGATGTCACTTGGAAGCTTGCTAATGTGACTGGAGGAAAAACTGTTGCAATTGATGTTATTTCCAGGCAACCTCCTCAAAAGTCTCCACCATTGCCTAATGAGGGATTCCTACATAGTCATCAGACTAACTCCATGAAAAATGATACTTTGGAAACTACTTTGATGCTGCCTTCTAGTACCTGTTCAATTACTGAAAGAAAACCTGTCTGGAGTGAAGGGAAATGTGCAGATATGAATGTTGAGATAAATAATATTCCGTCTAAATCTCCAATGCTTTCCAATGAAAAATTCCTCGGTGGTTCCGTTACGGCTACATCTTCAGAGTTGCCCTCACTTGAAGATGCCACTAAGAAGGTTTATGAGGGGACTGGAGGAGAAACCGCGGTTGTGGATGTTATAACTGGACAGCCCTCTCAAAAGTCTTCACCCTTACCAAACAAGGAACCCCTTAAATGTTATCGAACTAACTCCGTAAAAAATTACACTGCAGAAACTATTTCACTGCCCTCAGGTGTCTCTAAAGAAACCCCTAAAAAGCCTATCATTGATGATGTACAGAAAACTGCGGATATGAATGTTGTGGCTAGCAAACAAGGGCCCAAGTATTCTCCTCTGCCAAACAATGAATTATTAAGCTGTCTCCCTGCTGCTACAACTACAGGTTCGTCAATGACTTGTTCCAGTGATGCCATTAAGGAGGCCGTAGTTCGGACCAAAGAAGAAACGTTGATCATAAAGAGAACGCCTCAGCCAGCAAAACCGTCGAAATTCTATTTATCCACTAATTTGCCTGAGGCGACAATAAAAATACTCATGGTTGGTTTAAAAGATTATGTTACCCTCATTGAAGATTTTGACGTTACTGGAGCTGATCCACAGTTTCCCACCAAAGAATCTGAGCAAGCCAATGTTGGTAACTGTGCCCTCAGTTCCACTCATTCCTACCAATTGGAGGATAACCTACAGCAAGATGATGGCGGTTGTAAGCCATATACTGGCTCTTGCTGTTGTCCCATGCAGTGTGAGAATGAGCGTAATGCCGTAATGAAATCACTTACTGAAATGCACAGTTTGCCTGAGGACAGAGGCACCCTGATGACAGAAACTCTGAACCAAATACCCTTACCTCATTTACCTCCAGCAATGGCTGATCTCACGGTTGAATGTGATAAGTCATTCCTCAGCTCTAACCACCCTGTATGGGATAAAGGCATTCCTGGAGAATCCATCGAATTCATGCCTAGCCCAGTGCAGTCGCCTCGTGAGCGATTATCCACTGCCCGCGCCACTGTACGAACTTCACTCTTCAACGAGGAACAAAATAGACCAGCGGACCAGGAAGGTGTCCCAGTTGAAGAGTCAATTCTTGCGTCTCCTCTTGATCAGGCAGGAATAAGGGCGCGAGAAGAACAGAAACTCGATAAATCGTACAACGTTTGGAAGAACAGAATGAATAAACAGGTACAACCATTCACAGTTTGTGGGATTAGTCAAATACGAGATTCCAGTACCAAGGTTATGGTGGCGGCTTATATTCACAACCAGTGGTGGACTGGATGGAAAAGATGAGCCACCTAATTATTATTCATATGATCCCTGAAATTTACCTAGTTGTTTCTTCTTTCTAGTCCACGGTGACCCAGTTAGCTCCGTCTACTGATAATGTAGACTGCGAGTCAGTGGCCACCGCCAAAAAGGAAGACCCAGCAATCCTTGGGGAAGAATTATCTCCTGTGCCCCCCTCGAATCACGAAGAGATGAGGCAAGATGATGGAAAAACGGCTCATCCTGATGATCCGGTAAGGTTTTATTTTAAGGAGATAAATTGTATCTCTTATTTCTTGTTGGTGGGAGGGGAGGTAGTAGCAGGGATTCCTCTATGGCTTGACCTATCATTTTGCAGGTCAAGTGATTGTTTTTTTTCGTTGACGTGAGAATGAAAATTCTCAGTTTGAGAACCTCCTAGATTAAAAAAAAAAAAAACTAATCCTCTTTGAGTCAATGATTGATAGCAATCTTGAGTTTACTATAATTATTTTTCAGGGTTTGACGCCTATCCAGTCTCAAAATATGAAAGCCGAAGAAGAAAAAAGTCAATTAAATTGTGAGTAGCAATTTTGGTGGTTTTTACTGAATTTACTGTGTGTCAATAAGGAAATTTATTCATGTTATCGAGATTCTGGATCTTCCTCACAACTTAGCAAATCATCCAATTATCATTTGTTTCCCTCAGAGTATCTGTATCGCGAAATTCACTAAACAGGTGGTTAGAATTGTGAGCGCTATTGTAATCTAATTGATGTTCTATGTATCAATTCCAACTAGAGACGGATCCCCAGAAATTCTTAGAAAATTCAAGCAAAATATTGGATTTTGCAAAAAGGCAAAAAAAAAAAAAAAAAAAAAAAAACTCAAATTGACACAACTAGTTCAATAGGAATAAAAATGTTTATGTCCAATGGTGACCATGATTTTTTTTTTTTTAAATTCATTCGAAAATCGGACTTTCCCCCGCATTTATAAACTTAGTTTCGAGAGAGGCCTTAATTTTAGAAGTATTAGGGCTTTCTCCTAGTATTCAGACACCTTGTCAGTCGCGCGTAGGTTTAAAGTTGTGGAAATCAAAATATGAGAAAGAACGTTGGAACAACTCAACTACCAATAATTCAAGTGTCGGTAAAGTAGATTAGTCATTGGGCCTGACTATCCAAGGTCCATGTGTTTATAAAAGCGAACTATTATTAGAATTCGTGATTAACTATTATTCATGATGCAGATTCGTCTTTTCTCTGCGTAAACACCAATATCGTCAATTCCAGCTGCTTCTTTCCTAACATCGGACGATTTTAAGACTCTGCTCAAAGCTCGAGGTAGAAGACCCCCGCGCAGCATTATTCCTTCTCTTCTTGTGAAATTTGATCCTCTGGTAGAGACTCTTCCAGCTGAAGAGACCCACGAACCAGTCGTTGTTGGCTCAGCTGAAGTTGAAACCGAAAAAATGGAAAGGTGAGAGAGTTATCCCGCCTTCTCTCTTCAATAATTATTCTACCACAATGGAACTAAAAAGGTCAACAAAACGCAATAATTATTTATCAAGAGCTTTTTGATAATGCACGCACAGTCACTTGAGATCCCATATACGACTCCTCATAAATGGATTGACCGGGGGGGGGGGGGGGGGGGTTCGAGGTCAAAATATGTTTCGATATCATTTATAATAACTTTTGGACGTTGAATCGATTGGAATGAGTCTCCATGCCCCTGGTCCGAGGAATAACCAACCCCTGTAAATGAATTTGCAGCGTTTTCTTTTTCAGTGGATTCCATTTTGCAAAAAAAGTCCTCTCATTCCCGAACTTCATCGACCCTTTAGACGTTGGTACCGTCGAACATGGTGTTCATATACACTAAAACATCAACAATAAACCATTCCCAACCAGATGTAATTAACAATTTTTATTTGTCGCCAGGTTTTTGGCCCACTGTGTACCTACTGGTTGAATGGAGTGCACCATTTAGTCAATTTAAATTCTGCCGAATCAAAATTTAGCTGTTTCCTAACTATATTTAACTAATGGGTAAACATTGAGAACATTCACAAAAATTATGAATCTAGTCCATATGATTACTCGCTCATCTGTCCATTATATTCTTCAGAAGGCAAAAGGTTCTTAACAGCATATTTTCGTTCAAATTCGTCTCGATTAGCAGACACCAGAAAAAACGCTGCAAATTCTTTCACAGGGGTTGGTTATTCCTTGGACCAGGAGCATGGAGAAAATAAGGGAAAACAGTGAGTGTGGTGTGTGATTTTTACAATTGATCAATCTTCAATAACTTTTGACTTTCCGCATGATAACAGGTTGATTATTCAAGGAGTAACAAACCAAAACGTGTTTTGTTGTGCTATGCCGCACCCTTCTATACAAGACAACCTCAATTTTACTGCTTCGTCGTACTCTCTGGTTCATTTCTAGCACGCGTATCGATGCTAGAGAACTGGAAAATACCGCTGAGTATCACGAGTTGTTCGACTGTTGCCGACCGGAATACAAAGTAAGCGTTGACCTACTTTTTATACAATTTGCTAGGTGCGAAGTCTCCAAGGTGATGAGTAAAGTACGAAATCTTAGTCGATCAGTTTTGGAAGGCGACTAAGCCTCTTCATGCTCAACACACTGTGAAATAGATTAATAGAAAACGAGCAGTGCGTCTTTTGCTGGACTTGGCGTTGTTTCTAATAAATAGCGATTGCATTCAAACCAATCATGAATACTGATATATTTGTTTATACAGTAACATTAATTTAAATTGGATTTTGTACCTGACAGGGTGAAACTGAAGGCTTTGATAACATACTCAAAACCAGTTCTGCAGAAATCAGTAGTAAGGATGAAGACAACACCCGGTAAGTCACCCTAATAACTCATCTACTCATAAAACAAAAAGGAAATTCGCCTGTGGGAATACTGCTGTACGTTCACTAAATATGGGTTTGCAAGTGGGCGCGCCAGTATAATTTTTTTTTTTTTTTTTTTTTTTTTTTTTTTTTTTTTTTTTTTTTTTTTTAAACAAGTCAACTTTATTGCATTTATTTACATATACACTCTAGTTTTGATCAAGATGCAACTGCATTACACTGCATTACAGGTAGTATAATGCGTGGAACATGTGGGTAGGTGTCTACGCAACCACAGAGGACGTGGAGGGGGCTGGTATAATATTAATATTATAATATTATAATATTAATATTATAATATTAAATAATAGTATAATATTATTAATATTAATATTATATTATTAATATTAATATTAATATTATAATATTAAATAATAGTATAATATTAATCAATAATCTACATAAGTATGAATAATGTACACATAATAATCAACTTATGTTTTCATGCGGGAAGTAGTCTCCAAACATTTTCTCTGGACGTTTCATGGTGTCCAGATCAAAACGAGCAATTGTCCTTCCGTCATAAGCCGTTTTCGGTAGTAGTCAATTTTCTAAAAATCTGACATTTTGGTCAGGGACCCTTCTTGGATTTTTGGCGATCTAGGCGTGTGGGGTATCATTTTTCACTAAATATTGGACGCTGATTCCAATGAGACGGGTCCCGAAACGATTGGCGCCCACCGGAAGAGGTTATGGACGCTGAATCGATTGCAATGAGTTCTATGTGCCTGGCCCGAGGAATAACCAACCCCTGTGAATTAATTTGCAGCGTTTTTGGTTGGTTATGTTTTCATGCAAAAATTCAATCTCTCCGATTCAGCCCAAACCTTTTTTTAGTGTCTTGATAAATGTACTGACCAGTAAGGAATGAGTTTTAAACCCCTGGAACCATCTTGTCAGTTGAACTGTTGGAACCAACTGTCAACGTGATACTCATCTCCTTTGGCGTATGGCGATTGGTCTAGTCGGTTCAATGCGCACAACCCTGCAAAAAGTGATAGCCAACGCGTCTAGATTTCAAAAATCCATAATCACAACATTCTGGCTGGCTGCGATTAAGGTTGCACCAAGAATAGTTGGTCCTCAACAGAAAAATTAAGTAGATAAATCGCTGTCACTTTGGCACGGTCTTAATTTTTGCAGGTATACAACGAAGCAGTACGAGCAGCTCACACTATCGTTGATCACTGAACTGGAGCTAGCAGTAGAACGAGAGCGGGTATTGAAGGAAGCGTGTAAAAATGCTAAAACAGAACCCGACAAATCTACAACCGATCGGTGTAATGAGCTTGAGGCTGAACTTTCCATAGCTCATTCCCACCTTGATAACATGGAAATAGCTTTCAACGATCTCCATTCGTAAGTCTTCCGCAAGTTTGAATACAACTCTTCAACATTATTGTTGAGCTTTTCTGTAATCAGTACGGTGTCTGATTTCAATTTTAGAAAATACCAAAAAGCCAAAGGAGTTATTAACAAATATAAAGAAAATGAAATTGCCCTGAAAAAATATGGAGACTTGGCTAAGGAGAATTTGGAGAAACAAAAGGCCTCTTATGAAAAATTCAAAGCCACTGCGATTGAAAAGCTGAATACGTAAGTAATAATGATCGTGGGGGTTAAGACCGGTAATAATTTAATAGTAAGAAATGAGTTTAACTTGTTTTAGTGTTAAACAGGATATACAGGATGTCCCACAAGTTGTCCCCCCCCCATACCCCTCCTAAAATCGTCCAAATGGGAGTTAACAAAAGAATAATTCTTTGAATCATCATATTTTTATGATTGAATATCATATTTGCGATATAACTGACACTAACTTTCATATAATAGATGGGAACACCGTATGTTTATTGCAGATTCGTATTATACCTACAATTTCATGAAAATTTGATCCCTGAACCAATTAATTTTATTGCTTGCGACTGGTTCACCGGGCGCGCAACGTTGCGCAACTCCAAAATTTTCAAATAGTGGATGATAGTTAACTGTAACGTGTGACACATGAATTTTAATTGGCTTTTAACGCTAATTCACGTGATGCTATACCGATAACAGCGTTATTATTTTAGTGAGTTCATATCGATAAAATAGTTTGCGACCTCGATGTTGGGTTATAATTAAATATAGGAGCAGAATATTATATTTTGGGTCTGTTCGACCCTTAAATTTTTACATGATCTGAGTTCAGACCAGCGTGAGCCAGGTTGGTTTCTATCCATAATTTTTGTTAAACTTTAGTACGGAAAGACCATGTTTAAGGAATATTTTTATTATTTTTATTTTATATAAAATACTACTTAGGCAGAAAAATGTTTTAAAAACAGAATTTATTTATGTAATGATTATTATAGGTAGTAATATTTCTGATTAATCTATTTATTTTATTAACTTTGCTTTAATTTCAGTAGCCTCTGCCACTTTATTGGAGCGTAAGATTTTAGGTTATATTCAGCTTCGAAAAGGTCAAAATAAAGTAGGCGTGATTCGACTCAATTTTTGTGGAATAATTACCACAATTCGTTTTATTTTGAGTGAAAAAAAAAAAAAAAAAAAAAATCATCTAGTGTAGCGCTTGTGTTTGCCTATAAAGTATAATATGTTTCTCATTCATAGGTTAACTCGCAGGGTACCCTGAATTACACACAGGCGAGATTCAGGGAGTTGAGTTGGTAATTATGTTACCCTAATGAGATTCATATATCTAAACAGGGTTTCTCCTCGAATTGGTCAATTTGAGAATGTATGTGATTTTGAAATAAAGAACATCTATGAAAGTACGAAATTGCGGAGCACGAATTTGAACTCGAATTTCGTATTAAAAATTAGATCTCCCATTTTACATTAAAATTTTATGAACTCCTCACCAATTTTTTTGATCGAAAATGATCAATTCAACTTATTTTCTGGTTTATCCTTTAAATCAGAAAGGAACAACAATACTCAGAGCACAATGCAACATCATGAGGACAACACATTTTTTTTCAATTTTTTGTCCATCTCCCGAAATATTGCGCAGTCGGGAACCATCTTACAGATAGAACCGTTTTTCTTGTATTTACCTATTATATTTCTTCCAAGTACCATTTTTCGAACCTGACAAGGGATGTATCATTCGAAACCAATCATTACTCATTCCTAGCCAATAATCTTCTGGGTTGTTCTTCGCTCATGTATTCATGAGGTGTTCTTCACTCCATTGTTATAGCTTACATAATATGGCTTACTCTCAAAATATGTCAATCCACTGTGTCCTATTCCAGAGCTAACGCGGAAATGGCGAGGATGCGACTGGAATTCAAAAAAGAATTGGACTTACAAAAAGCTCATCTGAAGAGGAGCGAGCTGAAAGTTAAATTACTAGAACAAAAGTTACAAAATGAAGAAAGTTACCTGCTTGACATGTCGACTCTGTGTGAAGATTTATTATCGAGGAAATGAAATTCTCTAGATCTGTCCACATCCGTCGCTACACATTACATGGTTTAGGATGATTTGCTATATATTGTTTTAATATTATTGGCGCCTGATAGGCATTGTGAACTGTATTCATTCGTGCTACGCATTTTACTTATTTGTAATAATACCTTCATCAAAATTGGTGAGTATCTTCTGTTCCTTCACTATACACACATTTTTGAGTACCATTAACTATTTAAGTTATTTTCCCGAATCCCGAACTGTATCAAAGTTGCATCGCTACTGTACCTACAGTTGTACTCTGCGAGACGAGGACTGCAGCATTTACGTTGCAGTATGACTGCATCGTACCACTTGAGCCAGATGAAAGCGTCGCTGGCAATAGCTGCTGTCGTCTCCTTTGACAGCAGACGAGTTTGGAAGGTTGTAAAGTACAAAGAGGGGACAGGATGAGATGGCGCGTAAGGAGTCTCCTTCACTCCCTCCACTGGGAAGGTTTGCAAAGGGCTTCCACCACTCCCTCTATGGGGAATGTTGGTGCCTTGTGGAAAAGAGTCAGTCCATGGAATAAGAAAGGATTCTATCAATTCAAAAGTCGTTAGCCCACAGGCGTTTCTTGGATCGACAGCTCAGAAACTTGGTTTGAAATGGTGCATTATTATTGTTATTATCGACTCACCCTTGGTACAAGATGAAAGAAACACTTCAGACTCCTTGCTAAACGATTTAATATTCACAAAGTAGGCACTTGATCAGAGGAAGCAACAGATACGTCTGTAGCGCAACGGCGAGGCCATGGAATAAACTGAGAAAAAGAGGGGCAGAGCGGCTGTGAGGAACCTATCTATAGCCTTCTAAATGCAACTGTAGTAACGTGATATTTTACATTGTTTTGATATCCTGACGTATATTGGAAGATTCAAACAATGGATACTGTTTTATGTGCAGACGAGACTAGCGGGAATCTATAAAAACAAGTCTCAATTAAACGCCTGTATTAAGTATAAGAATAAGACAAAGCGAAATTAAACAAACTGAACGAAAAACATATCTCCCCTTTTGGTTGGTTATTCCTTGAATAATCAACCTATGTTTTCATGATAATGGTCAACCTCTCCGATTCGGCTCAAAATTTTTTTCTGGACGTTTTATGATGTCCTGATCAAAAAAGGTCAATGTCCGTAGGCCGTCCGCCGTCCATTGTCCACGCCGTTTTTGGTAGTAGACAATTTTCTAAAAATCTGAAATTCGGGTCAGGGGTCTGTTCCCAGCCGAGATGGGTCCTCGAAACTTTTCAGCCCGATCGGATCAAATTTGGAGGGGGTAGGGGTTTTTTGAAAAATGGATTTTCGAGATTTTGGGTGATTTAGGCGAGTGGGGTGTCATTTTCCACTAAATTTTGGACGCTGAATCCAATAAAATGGGTCCCAGAACAATTGGCACCCACTCGAAGAAGTTATGGGTCAAATTGGGTATTTATTACTCAATTTGATTATGTGTTTTCGGGATTTCTGCTACCTAGGCGTGTGGGGTATAGTTTTCCACTGAATTTTGGACGCTGAATCCAATTAAATGGGTCCCAGAACGATTGGCACCCACTGGAAGAAGTTATGGGTCAAATTGGGTATATATTACCCATTTTGAATATATGTGTTTTCGGGATTTCTGGTGCCTAGGCGTGTGGGGTATCATATTCCACTAAATTTTGGACCCTGAATCGATTGGAATGGGTCTGGGACCTGCCACACCCACTGTTTCCCCCATTTGAGGAATAACCAACCCGTGTGTAAGAATTTGCAGATTTTTTTGTATCAAAAGTGGCCAACGAGAGACTGTGCGTGGTTGCAACGTCAGTACCTGCGAGCAGCATTTCTCAAAAGCTGGGTTGATATTGTCTGAAAGGAGGAGCTCGCTTACCCCCAAAAGAAAACAATAGTGCTGCATTATTTAAATTGTAATGAAAAACTGTTTTCACTGTAAAATGGAGAGATGGTAGGAACCTTTGTCAATTATTTTTAACTTGTAAGTAGGTACCTATCCAATTACAATATAATTTATTATTCCCTTTAATTCTCATGTTTTTGTAACACTCATCTGAATTCCTTGATGAATACCTAGAGAACAGAAAGTTATTGGATGACCAGGCACCCTTGTCTCCTCAAACATCTTGGGTTGTCAGATCTACCAACTTTGTAACCCTATGGCACAATTAACTACTTGTCGCCCTAAATCTACTATTATAAATTCTCCTTATGCCATGTAACATACAAAATTAAAATAAGAAAATTCCTAATATGTGAAGTCTAACTACTTCAACACAAAATTATTTTATAGTGGGAACTGTGGAACCCAGCGAAGAAGAAACCCGGATTGACGATTGAAAACCTTTATTAACAAACTCAGAACGCACTTACAACTAACTAACTCGAGTACGATTACAACGAACGAATATAAAATCGAACCACAGGGACTACTCTGGAAACCGATGACGTTTTAGCGCAATTCCACGAAAAACAGTCTTGCCACAACAATAACAGAAAAAATATATTTTACCATTCATCGCAATACTCCATATTTTCCAGGTTGAATCCAGAAGCCAGGCTTCTATAATATTCATATCTTTCATATAAAATGGTCTAATCCTACTTACCGACGTTAGCGCTCCCAGCATTTATTTCATTGTTGTTGAGCAACCTGTTTCCACAAAAGAACGCAAAAATTAGAAATAACAACCTCGCTGCTTGGATACAACCAATCAGATGAGGGCGAGCAGAAAGCTCCATTTTCATTGGACAGTGGATCAGTGAGTTGAACAAACAACCTAAATCACATCAGAGCATCTTCATAATTGTCTGGTATTGGTTGCTGGTCTCTAAGTTTTACTGACTGTTTACTTTCAAAAAGGCTCATCATTCTAGGTAAGTTATTTTCTAATTTTAATAAGTAGAGGAATCATTTATTAGATCTTTGGCTTCATTGCTAAACTCAGCAACTCTGTTAAATCTTCAGGAGTGTTTACATCCACATGGGGTTCACATAATTGAAAATAATATGATGCTCCTGGTTGCATCTTTCTACATGGGTACTCACATAACCTGACTGAAGGAACATGATATTTTTATTTGATGCATTTTTTATCCTTCTAACAACATCTATGATTCATGATTTCATATAAAATGAGAAGATCAGCCTTCCTAACATAAAATGACAACCTTCTACCATAACATTTCTATCTATGATGCAACTTCAAAGCCTTCTTGCTAAATTCTATTAAATATTCCTAATAATAAGGAAAAGAAAAGGCAAATTAATGCAAGTACTGTCCTGGGTACTATAGTTTATTAGACGAAAATGTTAATATCAGAGAGGTGTGTTGGTACAGTGGTACCGGGACTGTGTAACCGAGTCTCACATTGGAACGGTTCCAAGCAGTGACAAGACCCCGGCCTTTACCGGTTCGGTTCCACGGACTGGCAAGGGGTCGGTTTGGTATCGATATGATCAGAACTCTTGATGGGGAAGGTCCAATTCCGAGTTTTGTTGGACTCTGTATTTTTTTAGTGCAATTCCGATGAAATGTCCCCCTCTCCTCAATCATTCCCTGTTTGATCAAAAGTGGTGGATGAGAGACTGTGTGTGGTTGCAACATGAGTACCCTGCGAGCAACTTTTCTCAAAAGCTGGGTTGATATTGTCAGAAAGGAGGAGCTCGCTTACCCCCGAAAGAAAACAATAGTGCTGCTTTATTTAAATTGTAATAAAAAACTGTTTTCACTGTAAAATGGAGAGATGGTAGGAACCGTCAATTATTAGGAATCAGCAATTATTTTTAACTTGTAAGTAGGTACCTATCCAATTACAATATAATTTATTATTCCCTTTAATTCTCATGTTTTTGTAACACTCATCTGAATTCCTTGATGAATACATAGGGAACAGAATGATTCTCTTGGGTGGGAGGGGGTAGCCACGTTACACCCTGCTGTACCGGTAAGTTGGAACGATTACGTCATTGTCACTGTAACCGTTGGAACCGTTCCTAAGAATTACCTGGACCGACACACCCCTAACTCAACCTCTTGTTCCTAGAACGAAACGGGAGTCTCGTTCTAAGAACTAGTGATGTGCGTATCGATACAAATATCGATACAGCGGGGGGGATATCGATATTTTGTATCGATACGACCGTATCGATACACGGGTCCCCGTATCGATATACCGATTCCCTTCGCTTGAGAATGTGGATGAACAGAATTCAAGCAGAATTGTAGAGAGAAAAAGCTGGGGAAAAGTCTATAGGATGCGCTAAAATCTCTTTGTTTACAAGGTCGGTCAATCCCGTAGGATGGTCAACATACTAGGTCGGTCAACCAGTTACACCCCATATTTTTTTCCCGCTGTATCAGTATCAATACTAATATCGTATAGATAACTCTCTCTCTCTATAGCTTGTTTCATGATACGCTGTATCGATACACCGGCATGTATCGCCCATCACTACTAACATGGAATACTTATTCCATGACTACTAAGAACAAATCCACGCAGCAAACATCTCGGTCGGAAAATATTGGAGCGGGAACCGATCCCACTGTGGAACCGTTCCTTGTATCGTTACGCTTGGAACGGTCCACTCCTAAATAAAAATGGTTAAATTGACCTGAGGCATCAAAACATGTTGATTACTCAAAAAGCAGGAAAGCAAAATCGACTCAGTTAAATGTGACAAATGAAATTCAAATTATGACAACCAGAAAGGCCCCCATCGAGGGTTTTTATTCAGTGGTGGCACACAGTTGACCAAGGGAGAAGAAGAAGTTGAGAAATGCAGAAGAGATAACCACACAAACTTGTGTGAAAAGAGAACCTCCAGTTAATTGCGTCATTCCATGGCGTCTTTCATGACAGCTCCAACGGGCCTTTGACAGTGGTCTCTCCCCGGTTTGTGTTTACTGGGAGGATGGTTCGTAAATATTGAGTCGTGCGATTCATTGTTTTTACTCTGCGTAATCAACTTGTCTGATTGAGTCGTTCAAGTTCTATGATAAACCAAGTGTAAGGTGAGTCACTGTTAGTTTCACGAACTTCGTTTGTTATCATCATCATTCCTTGTTTATACTCTCAACGGGTACAACTTGATGACGATGTACCTTTCATTATCGTCAAGCAAGTAGTAAAATTGAACCATTACGGTTGATGATAATACATCGAATAGTACACATGCGTCAATAATAGCACTTTACTGTTTAATATATTATTCTGTTGCCGCTTGAGCATCCGAAGTGCCTGTCATACTTGTCACATTATACCTACCTTTTCTTCAATCATCCAGCATTTTCGCATTTTAACATATGCAGATAATTTTGGTAAAACTGTCGAATTAGGTGCGCACCCCCTCTTATCACTAAATTCGATATATCGAAGGAAAGAACTTAGTTCCCTCGATACTTCGAATTTAGGAATGGAGGTTACATAACCTAAAACATTTTTTCTGCAACATATTTGAACATTTTGTTGTGTATTTAACTCGGGGGCGTATTTAGAAAGAAAAAAACATCCCTGTTGTGTATTTAACTCGGGGGCGTATTTGGAAAGAAAAAAACATCCCTGTTGTGTATTTAACTCGGGGGCGTATTTGGATAGAAAAAAACATCCCTGTTGTGTATTTAACTCGATATATCGAAACGTGTAGAAAGGTCATAAGTGATAACAGGGGGTGCGCACCTAATAGCACAGTTCAACCATAATTTTTTTGTCTGTGTTCAATAATTTTTGAATTAAAAAAAAAAAACGAGATGAAGATTAAAATTAAACTGCAATTTAGTGACAGTACCTTTTTTGGCTAAAGCTTCATGTGGAAATTACGCACCGTCGTACCTACCCTAAATTAAAACACCGCAAATTCTTTCATAGGGGTTGGTTATCCCTCGGACCAGACCCGAGGAGGCTAATTTAAATCGATATAGCGTCTATAACCTTTTCCGGTAGGCGCCAATCGCTCCGGGACCCGTTTCAATTGGATTCAGCGTCCAATATTTAGTGAAAAGTGATACCCCACTTGCCTAGATCGCCGAAAATCTCAAAAATCCATTTTTCGAAAAAAAAATTTTGACCCCTATCCCCCCAAATTTGGTCCAAATTTTTATCTAGACACCTTGGTACGCCCAGAAAAGAATTTTGGGTCGAATCGGAGAGCTTGACATTTTGCATGAAAACATAGGTTGATTATTCAAGGAATAACCAACCAAAAGTCAAATGCCCGTCCGCCGTCCACGCCGACTTTGGTAGTAGAAAATTTTCTAAAAATCTGAAGTTCAGGTCGGGGTAGGGGTCAAAATGTCCACTAAATTTTGGACGCTGAATCGATTGGAGTGAGTCCCCATGCTCCTGGTCAGAGGGACAACCAACCCCTGTGAAGGAATTCGTAACGTTTAATTATTATTATTATTATTATTTTTTTCACCTGATTTGTTCTGAATTTTGGAATAGTAGGTATTCCAAAACTCAGCATGAGTAAACGAGCAACCAACAATAATGGTAAGAACGCAATTCTCTAATAATTTGAAATTTTAGTTAGGGACCTCTTTCCGATTGTACCTAGTTGGTCTTCAATATGTTTTCATGCAGAAAGTCAACATCTTGAATTTGCCCTATGAATTTTTTCCGAGGAATAACCAACCCCTGTGAATGAATTTGCAGTCTTTCATTATTGTATTGTGTTTCAGGAGATAACTTCACGGCAGCTTCGTCGGCGCCTTCGCAACGACTACTTCGGTCAAAAATGGACGCTCCGTCACTACCTCCCGCCAAACGTAGGCTCTTGCGAGAACTATCATTTGGTTAATTTATTATAGTAGTAAGAAGAAACTACCATAGTTCGTATTCTATGCAATTTTTCTGAAGCTGCATGAGCTTTTTTCAGAGGCACGGGCGACACGTCAGCGCTCTTTTCAAGCCCAGGCTATTGAAAACCAATCAAACGAGGGCCGTGATACTAAAGGGATGTTCAAACTCAACGTCCCCCCAAGTGCGTATCCTCCTAAATTTGTATGATTGCCAACTGACAAATTTATGATGATTCAAATAGACAAAAATAAATGAAAAAGACAGAATGTGAGTTTTTTTACCATATTATATTGTAGCATTGATTGTTTCAGAAATGAAATTCAGAGGGAATCCTCCAGGATGGATGAGGAAACTATTTTTGAGACCACTGCTCGATGGTACTGGACCTTTCTATGTTCAATGAAGTACAAACTATTAAATGAATATCTAGAAGGGGATAACGGATTAGGGTTAGCCGATAATGAAGAAAAATACTAACAACTGTGAAGGCAAATATCAGTTTTGTCTGACTCGCTATGTGCCATATGAATTTCTGCAAACAGTTTCTGTTTTCCAACTGTTTTTGCGCGTGAGGAACATCATCCTCAAATTTTTCAACAAAACCACTCTTCGATGTACATTGTTTAATTCGTGTTTTTATTTTAAAAGGGTGGAAGCGAGAACTGGTGACCCGTAAAACACCCAACATTTCCAAGGTTTCAGATGTGTATTATCGCAACCCGCAGGGCATGAAGTTCCGGTCACGACGTGAGATTGGGCAATACCGTAAGTTGAGCCTTCTCTCATTCCTTGGGATGGTAGATATCATCATCCTCATTGAAATACATTATATTCTTGTCTTGAAATCACTTCATTAGTCAACTATTCTCACAAATATGCAACATCCAATTACAGAAATGTTTCCTGTTTTTCTTCTTTCCAGTAAAAGACCATAACATCACAAAGTACAAAGCAGAGACTCACTTCTGTTTTAGAGGAATACCATTTGGACTAGAGTTCGAGCCGTATGAAATTCTTCGTTCTGCCAACAAGGGTCCACATAAAGTAGGTTCCTCCATATCCCATAAACCTATCATTTTGAGCATGAAAAACCACAATAAGCTGAAAAAGTATTTGTTTCTGAACTGTTGGTGTGAGCCTCATTATTAATATACATGTTATTATTGTTTATATATTTATATTTGTGAATACTAAGTAATTCTAATACTCTGACAACAAAGCAGTTTCACGATATTATTCTGTTCTATATGACTGGCCTATCATGTGATTTTCTTCCATTACGACGTTTTTTTAAATCTAGAAACCTCATCACTTCCTGGATGGACTGGCCTCTCCTAATTATACATTAATTATACAAGTGTGTACACATTTTACAAGGTGTACTGAACTAATTAATAAGCAATGTTGAGGCAGAGGAGGTTGCATCTCATTTCTGGGCTTGTTAATCTCCCTTGGCTATACAGTTATTACAACCTCCACAGAATGCTTCTGTTTAGAGCAATTCTGAATATAGGGAGGTCATTTTCTGCAGTATGAATTATTTAAATTGCAGCCAAACCAACACAACTTGCCTCATTTGGGTTGGTACTTCTGGCAATAGACTCATTTGACAGTTGGTGCACCCATGTGGAATAAATAATGTTTTTCTTTTCTTTTTCTTATCAGCCTCAAAGGCAGCAGGGATGTGGAATGTACTCACCGACCAGTCCCTCTCAGCCAAGCACATCCACGGCTCAATATCCTGGCACTTCTGAGGAGCACTCATCTTCAGTACCTCAAAGGCAGCAGGAGGGATGGGGAATGTACACACCGACCAGTCCCTCTCAGCCTCAAAGGCAGCAGGAGGGATGGGGAATGTACACACCGACCAGTCCCTCTCAGCCTCAAAGGCAGCAGGGATGTTATACATACACACCGACCAGTCCCTCTCAGCCAAGCACATCCACGGCTCAATATCCTGGCACTTCTGAGGAGCACTCATCTTCAGTAAACCTTCAAGTAACAGACAGCGAACCCATGATAAAGGAAGAAGATATTACAGATGAAGAAGATATGATATTTGATGAGGAGCTCGAAATAGTGGGTGAGTCCTGTAGTTAATGTTATATTCTCTTTTTTCTAACTCCTATCACATTTCTGAACTATCTCAACTTGAGATAGAGGTTTATTTTTTTCACTAAAACAATAAAATAGGTCAGAAACCTCTCTCAGTTGGCATCACATGAACCTTGTCAGAAGGCTTGTCAGTTTTTTCCTTTCTCTATCATATGTTATTATTCTCATTAATAATGATTATTATAGCTTGTCAGAAGCGAAACAAGAAGCGGGATTTTTTCTCCACTACAAACGTCAAAGCGAAACTACAAAGCACCGCTCTGATATTAGATTATTCTCTATGGTATAATTCCTATTTCAAAACGAATGCCCGCCAATTTATATCTTTTTCACCTAAATTTACCTTGGATTCCACAGTGAAGGTTGTTCGAGAATATACAAAAAGGGATGAGCAAGACTGAAAAGGCGTAGGAAATTTACAGACAATTTACAAAATTACTCTAGGTATCAAGCTATACAAAATTAATCAGTTATCTTCTGATGAAAAAAAAAAAAACCACAGTTGTCCAAAGATCCATCAGAGGAGCTCACAGTCAAACGGACATGTTGAAAACGACACTTAACAGTCAAAACTCTACACACACTCCATGCCAATAGTAAACAAACGGCGATCCAGTGTTGCCAACGCAACAACAATTTCCTCTTTTTTTCCAAGCACTGGCTTTAAGGTGTCTCTTCTCTGCCAGGCAGCAACTCCTACGTATTCTTTTCAATACTGACAAGCTATAAAACAATTTGCTTTTGTTCTAAATTTGGGAGGTGTAATAATAATAATTATTATTGAACTAGGCTATATTTTGCATCCATTCGGCGGTCCTTATCAATTTTTGCGAGTCGATTCAGTGTTGACGTTTATACGGGAGAAAAATCGTACAAACTGGTAATTTCCCCCGCTTTTGGTTTTGCTTCTTCTCAGGCATACTGACTCCTATGTATTCTTTTCATTGCTGACAGACCTTACCCCATGAAAGAAGGACTCCTTTTTCAATGCTATAGAAAGAAGAAGAAAGAAGAAGAAGAAAAGAGGTTTATTCAGTTCATTTTTTCAGTTTATTTCAAGTTAAATGCAGTACATACATGAATCTTTGAAAAAAATAAACAATACGTTTTGGTATGAACCGTCAGCCGGAAGTACGGACCTTAGTATTTGCAGGACATTTAAAATTAGAACAAAATAATAATGATTTCTCTAATCATACAGTGTACGTAGAATAAAATAAAATAAGGGCAAAAAAGATATTTGAATAAGTGACGGAAATGAGAGGGCTCTATTTGCTCTAAATCTAGGACCTCTATGTGAGAAAGGGCAACCGATATTGCCACGCTAGTTCGCAGTACCTGACCACCCTCCTCCATTCATCAACACTGTCTAATAACCTAATCGCATGATCTCTGGAGAGGTCATAAGTTCCGAACACCTCCAAGCGGATCTGTGATAGAGTGGGGCAGATGCACAGGAAATGATGAAGATCTTCCTTCGCATGAAGACTGCACAGAGGACACTCTTCTGACGAATCTGTCGCGTATGGCTTACGATTCAGATTGACCAGCTCACAGCGGATCCTGAACATCCATTTGATAACCCTCATTTCCACTCCTGCGCATCTACTGAAGCTGGCACACTTAACCCCAGGGCACAGCTCCCTGTACAGGGTGAAGTTTTCTGAAGACCGAGCCCGGGCCCACCACTGGTCATGTTTCTCCCGACGGAATCCCTCCAGGACCTCTCCAGCCTCTTTCCTGAAACTCGCGCCATTGAATGAGTGCAGGGAGTTTTCCACACCGTACTTCATCGCCATGATCGCATATTCCTCCGCCCAGGAGATGCCCTTCCGAACCACCTCTCTTGCGACGATCTTGGTCAACCGATGGTCCGGCATGTTCATTACCTTAGTGATGTATTTAAGGTGGGATCCTAGGGTGAACGTATGAATAGTGTCGAGCTCGGTTTCCAAATGAATGATGTAGTTCGGAGCATGAGCGGGCAGACCGAATAATCGCTTCAGCCAGACCATCAGGACACCCTCTCAATGCTATAGTGTCTGTGTCTTGAACAACATAGATGATAAAGAGAGGAGTTAGAACAGCTAGCAAAAATTAACATCAACATGCTTATCCCGATTGATTTGATGTTCAATCAGGGTGAGTTTTGTAATCTTGTTCAATTCAGTTATCAGCTCTGTTTGAACTGTGAGAGAAATTTTCATGCCAAATTTCTTTGACCAGGTTCAGTAAACTTGCGATTCAAAACAACTTCAGTGTTACACAAAGCTATGCTGGAGCATTTACGGGCTTCATTTTCACCTTAACCTTCGCCACATTGCACAATCCCAAGTGAATCGGCAAAACAAAAGACATAAGATGGGGAAATTGTAAATGTGGAGGTTATCTCCTTGGTTTCCTCCTCGCTGCACGTTGTCCTGCTTTCTCGTTTGTGCGAACGCGCACTTGCATGGATGTAGCTTGAAGTGAGCTAATACAATCCAATTGCCAGGCTGGTTGGAGAGGCTTTAATGTGGAGTTGACAAGTAAGGGAAACGATGAGTGATGTGACCAGGGCGCATCGGGGGTAATGGACTGTATCCGAATTTCCAAAGGTGGTTTTATTCCGTATAAGTACTTGTATGTCACAATCGCAATAGGCAGCAGTGTCCAAACTCGACGTGCTTGTTCCCAATACTCGACTGGCCTGTTCCCAATACTCAACTAGCTAGCTCCCAATACTCAACTGAACACCGGAGAGGGCCCAGCGCTCCCTCCTTCGTACCCTAGCTTTTCCAGGAACGTCTCTCCTAACGCTCAACATTCTCCCCGCCTTGAAATTTCCAAATTTCAAAACAAAATCCAAAATGAAAATTTAACCAGAATAGGTACAACATTTCAAGTAAGTAAATAATAATCCAAAATTTTGAAAGAAAATTGAAAATACAATGAAATTATCCCTATAAGCCCAAATTTATCTTCTTCATGACGTTCCCCGAAGATTCAAGGGTTGGCCTGGTTAGCTCCATCAGTTGTCGTGTCGTCTTCTTGGGTAGAGACAGTCAAAATTGGGCACAATTTGATCAATGGGCGTCTGGTGCTACGACCATCCTTGTAGACTATGGTCGCCACGCGAGTGATGTTGTCCTTTCCAGGGTGTAGAGCAGTCACTCTTGCCATTTTCCATTCCGTGGGTTTCAGGTTTTCTTCTATGACAGCAACCAATGTTCCAACTGGGATGCCATCGTGTTGAATTTTCCATTTATTTCGCTGCTGGAGGGTGGACAGATATTCTTCGCTCCAGCGTCGCCAAAATTCTTGCATTGTTTGCTTTACTTTATCCCAGCGCCGAGTGAGTGAGCGCTGAATGATATCAGGTTCAGGGGGTAGGTTTATGGGTCCGCCGACAAGGAAGTGTGCAGGGGTTAGAGGAGTGGGATCAGAAGGATCATCTGAAAGTGGGGTCATCATTATCAATCCATCCGTTTTTGGATTCCAAGTTAATCCAAGAGTCTTAATACTGTCACCGTCCGTCAAATTAATGCAATAGTGTTGATCCATGCCCGTTTTCAAGTCATTCATCAATTCCGTTGAATTTGAGCACCATTTCCGTAGTCCCATACCCCGCCTTTTGAATAGGGCTTCCATCCGCGTTTGTTTGTACCGTAGTTCCTCAATTGTGTCGAAGTGAGATTTAATTCCGGGTTTGCCACAAATTTCTTTTCCAAATGGAAGAATCGCCGCCTGGTACCGCCAAATGAGTTTCCGAGAAGTTCCGGGGATTGTTTATACGGCAATGAAACCATGAACCGTCCGTCCGAATGAATTTTTGTGTTGGCCAGGAAATGCCTTTCGCACTCCTGATTTTCCGTAATCCGCCTTTGTGTTTTAGTTTGTTGACAGAATTTTGTTTTTCCGATTGTACCTCCAAATCGCCGAAATTCGCAGTTGTGAAGTAACAGGCCCGCTTGTTACATTCGTTGAAATAGTTATGTATCTTCTGAATCGAAATTTCACCGCAGATCACCCAGCCGAGAGCCGTTTTATGCAAATATTGTTCCGTAGTGTTGCTAATCGGGTGAAACTGGGTTTGACGCAAAATGTCGAAAAATATCCCGACTCCCAAAATTCCGTCGATTTTTCGATTGCAGTCATGGAATTCTGAGTCTGCCAATTCGAGCTGAATGAGAGTAGGAATTTTCCAAGCATTGCGAGGCACTGGTCGGCCGAGCAAACAACCGTGTGTTATTTCCCGCATCACATAAAAATTGGTACTTGTCGAATATTCTGTCACCGCCGAGTGGAACTTCGCTTTGATAAAACCCAACGTTTTAGTTTGTGCGTTACCGATTCCGAAAACATTAATTTCGTCTCTCTTCAGTTCCAACGAAAGACGATCCGCAAATTCCTCAGTGACAAAATTCAGTTCCGAAGCTGAATCCAACCTTCCGACAACCGGCTGGTTGTTTACATTCACAACCCTCACCATGCACGTGGGAAAAACCACAGTTGAAATGTTCCTGGAACTTGAATTTACAACGCAGGTAGTTGAGCTTTTACCAGATCTGGGAATCATGGGAGGGGTGTTCGAGGGCCTTGAGCTGTGAAGGTTCTCCGAAACCGAAAAACGGGAAAACGAGAGTTCATCGCCCGCAGCTGGATTGGGTTTCCTGTGACTGGACGAATTTGATGCACTCCCCGCCGTGCCAATGTTCCTATTCCCATAGCCATTATATTTCGAACACAATAAATAATTATGTGACCCAATTGTACATTTTGAACATTTTCGTCCCAAACAATCCCGCACCCGATGGCCGAACTCTAAACATTGCCAACAACAGGAAATCTTCCGTACCAATTCCCGTTGACCATCGATGGAATTGCTCAAAAATACTTGGCATCGGAAAACCGGGTGCCAATCCGAACCACAAATTTTACAGTTTTTTGATTTTCCTGTGGAAGCAGCCAAGGTCGTGGTAGCAGCCCGTTTCGTAATTTTCCCATTAGTTCCAGATTTTTTAGCGTCCGTACATTTATTTTCATACGCCTCCAAGTAGTTGTACTGTTGTACAATGAATTCATCCAATGCGTCGTAAGAAGGCATGGTTCGTGAAGCCGCCGTATTCTCCTCCCAAGTTTTGAGCGTCCGATTGTCCAATTTTGATGCAAGCAAATATGTCACAAAAACATTATTTTCCAAATTTTCCACTCCCAATTTCTTGAGTGAATTGATATTTTTCACGACGCTGTTGTGAAGCTCGCGAAGCCCCTTAGCCGATTGTAATTCCAATTTTTTCAAATCAAATAGATTTCTGAGATGAGTTTCCGTTAGTTTTTTGTCATTTTTGTAAAAATCAACCAATTTTTACCAAGCAAATCCGTAATTATCTTCAGTCACCTCAATGTCGTCGATCAAATTAGCAACTTCACCCTCCAATAGAGAAATCAAGTAATGAAATTTCCGCAAATCACTTCCACCCTTGGGATTTTCATGAATAACCACCCGGTAATTTTCGTAGAATTTTAGCCAATTTTCGGAACGACCGTCAAATTTTCCGATATCGATGTAAGGGGTTTTTACGCCGTAATCCTTGTCGTGACCGTTGTTGCAATTTCCGTGGGGTGGAGTTTGTACCGAATTTAAATTGTCGCCCCTCGCAATTTTCAATTGTTCCATGATCAGCCCCTGAATATTGTACCATTCCTCCTCGAAACTCACATACTCCTCGCCCTCATCTTCGTTTGCAGAATCCACGCCCTTCAGAGTTCCCTCAAGTGCAGCGGCACCGAGAGTTTCATCTTCCAAACCGACGTATTGAAAATAAGCTTCTTAAAATTTTTGTAAGAGTGGTTCTAAATTCCGAAGTTTCGTTTCCAACTGTGGGATGGTGAATTCTGCAGGGTCCCCGTAAATGAAATTTCCGATCTTTGTGAGGGAAGACTTGAGAGTTTTCAATTTGACCTTGAGGCTTTTCCGATTCATGTCACCGGTATTGAGGGGGAAATAAGGAAATGAAATTCAAAGGATAATTCAAGAAAGGAATGAACCTGACTCACCGAAATTCTCCGTAATGACAACCGCCGCCGTCCGTGCGAACCCAGGTGCTCGTTGGTGAATAAAGTCCGTGAAAGCGATCGTGTATCCAAAAGTCGTAATTAGCAAATCCAAATTATGCTAATCCGGATCCGAAGGACCAAAAATGATGTGACCAGGGCGCATCGGGGGTAATGGACTGTATCCGAATTTCCAAAGGTGGTTTTATTCCGTATAAGTACTTGTATGTCACAATCGCAATAGGCAGCAGTGTCCAAACTCGACGTGCTTGTTCCCAATACTCGACTGGCCTGTTCCCAATACTCAACTAGCTAGCTCCCAATACTCAACTGAACACCGGAGAGGGCCCAGCGCTCCCTCCTTCGTACCCTAGCTTTTCCAGGAACCTCTCTCCTAACGCTCAACAATGAGGATGCTGTAATTGTTAGCATGGTGATCATTACTCTGGCAGTAAAACCGCAACACACTATTCACATTTTGAGGATTCCCCCCACAGGAGTTAACTGAACTCATCGGGCAAGGTTCCATCATAACTAGTGGACATATCATCCCCTCCCCCCTTTTGCTGTCCTTAGATGGACCTTTCTAGTCATATACCTATGAGAGACATACATTTCCATCAAAACAGTAAGAGCTCAGACTTAGAGGTATCTCTTTTTCATATAGGACTTATAAAATTAATCTTAAACTTAATAATATAAACTCATCTTATACACTTTTTTTGTGCACTGCATGGATTCCATACATCCTCTCAGATATACCTTTTTCCCAACAATTAACCTCTTTGGTTGACGAGTGTGAACCTCTTTCTTCATTCATTTGCAGAAGATCCCATTCAACTGGTTCTACCAATTGAAAACGAACCATGTTCTTGCTATTTCTATTAGGTATGTAATAATGTAAATAATGATAATCAACATTATCAAGGGAGAAAATTTGAGGAAATTGTCCTTTTGAGCTCATCAAGGAACATACAAATTAGAGGAATGGCATAGATTTGCTGATTCCAAAACGGCTTAATCGATTTGACCCAAAATTTCAGCTTAAATGCTCTACTCTGAGGTAGATACACCCTACCCTTCCACAGTGGTTGGCGGTCAAGCAGAAGTAAATGAGTGTGGCACAACTTTTGCTCAAATTGCCTGCCGTTATGATCAATCGCGGATGTTTTAGCAGGTTATGATCAGTGAATAAATTGAAATGGGTCCCCAACCCAGAACCACCTGAGTTGGTCAAAGAGGCGTGGGAAATCTCCCTACTATTTTCTATTGATTCCCTTATGGGGATCGTGATGTTCTGGTACAATAAAAAAAGATGTATCAAACAATAGTATATTTCCAATTTTTTTTTTTTTCTTTTTATTTTTTTTATTTTTTTTTAATGGAAAACCCGATTGCGACAACTAGTTCAACAAACAAAATGCTTGTAGTGGCGCATGGCACAGTACATGACTTGGGGTAGGCCCAAGTAGTGAGATGGCTGGTATCTTATGAAATATTTCACTTACCCATGTATCAACCCCTTACTCGTACCACCTATAATACCATAATTCTTGCTTAAAACCATCCCTGTAATATCACAGTACTAACAATCGATTCCTTTCAGATTCGGTGAATCGTCCACCACTCAAAAAGCGGAAACGTCCTCGACCTACTGGTGCCAAGCGTTATTGCATCTGTGAGGAAAACCAGTTCGGAAACATGGTGTTATGTGACAATTTAAAGTGCAAGATAGGCTGTTACCACTTGTTTTGTGTAAAACTTGAAGGCATGCCCATTAGCCCGTGGTACTGTCCCCTCTGCCGAGGTTTGAACGCTCGTGAGCGCTTTTTACTTCCTAATAATGTTTTTTCCAAATGATTTTTTCAAATTTTTTATATGTTACTGGTGTGTTGGGCTCAACTTTTTGTGTTTTTTCACTGATTCATAAAAAGGCAGATCTTTGCTCCTGAAATTAGTAATATAAAGATTGTTGGTAGTAATAATGTTTTTTCAAATTTTTTATAAGTTACTGTGCCTGTGTGTTGGGCTTAACTTTTTTTTACTGATTTAAAAAGGCAGATCTTTGCTCCTGAAACTAGTAATAAAAGGAGAGTAGTTTGTAATAATAATGGTAAGAATGTTTTTTCCAAATGATTTTTTCACAATTTTTATAAGTTACTTTGCAGCTACTGTGTCTGTGTGTTAATTGTAAACTCAAACTATTATTGTTTTGAATTTGGCTTCCAAGTCTTTTTCTCATTGTTTGGTTATTCCTTCACAAATCAACTTGTTCTCATGCTCAAGGTTACAGGGGAAGTCAACGATCTCTGATCGTTGGTATGGGAATAGACTGGATGGAGTAAGGGCCTGTTTACCCGAAATGTTGGGTGTACTGAGCGAGTGCTTTTCCGGGAAGATTGTTGTAATGCCAAATCTAGTCCTAATTGGTTGCCTCTACAATGACCTCCTCAAGTCAAAAGCACTTGCACACCAAACATGTGAAGATGAAATACCCTTCCTCTACTGTATTGACATGACCTTATCCTGATGGACCCAACTCCTACCTAATGGATGGGGCTCTAGACAAGAAGCTTGATCTCATTCTTGCCTCAATAGGACTTACATTTTTAACTCGAGCGAGAGATTCATTTTAGTTCCCATTTAAGTATCAGTGAGATTGTATTTTGTTGATATGAGCTGTGATACTTTTTGTAAATTTGAATCTTCACAAACTTGGTGAGCTTTGATTTGACATGAAATATTCTTACCTTATATATCGTTGTAGGTACAGCCTAGACCCAATGCAAACGGATTTGAAGAGTATTGGGGAAAACAGACTGTATTGGTTTCAGGCTAAATTGAGAACCAATTCTGGGTGAGCCATGAGTCAGTCCCAGTCTTCATATTCATAGATGACCTAAGCAGTTACTATGGCGTTTCATTTACGAAAATTCAGTTCACTTCAAATAGGAAATGAAAAGCTGATATAGCCGATTTATCTGTGGTCTTCATTTGTATAGATACCGTGTGCTTCCATGTGTCTTGTGTACAGCTGTTGACTGAACTTCATAGGCAAACCCTATCATTAGACATCTCTGGCTTTGTCTTAACCTGTGTTGCTGTGTAAAATTTACGTCAGTGAATTTGGGACCAGATTACCCCGACACTGGTTCAAAAAAGGTTTCGGTTTGACAAGATATGATCTAACACTCATGAAGATTTTGAACTAGGTGGATTTTCTTCTATTAATTGGATCGAAACACTAAGCGTACTATCTAGAATTGTCAACCTTGTTGTTCCTCAGACTGGAAATTTTGAATTTTCTTTAATGCACCTACTTTACGTTTGTAATGAACTTCTCAACAACTTTCGAATCTAGCCAGGAGACCGCGTACTGATTGTATTCCTTCTTTCAAAGAATCCTGTACTTTACGCATTACCTCACAAGAGAATTTATTGTAGACTATTTATGTACATATTCTTACTTACACCTGATTCGTTTTTTTTTTTTTTTTTTTTTTTTTTTCATTCATTTTTAGTTCCTTTTGAAACAGCAATGTCCTAGCAGTATAACAAAAATACGCGTCTTCTAAGTGAGTATACATTCGTATACAAGGTATGCGAGTTGAGTCAGTATTTAAGACAGGTCTGGCTCAGTGGGAGGATAAATGAGCTTGGAAGCTGGAAATGAGGATTGCTCCTGTTTCCAGCCACTAGTATGAATTCCCCACCCACTGGTTTCTGTGTTATCATGTTAAAATCAGTCGCATATTCGTTTAAATAAACAAAGAGGGATTTTTGAGACTTTTTTACATTAACTATGAGGGCGTAGTTCAGCGATTTTTGTGCATGTCACGTTAGATGAAACATTTTTCCGATGTGACAATAAATGAACTGTTACGAAAGCCAAATACTTTTTTTTTCCTATACCGGTTGTTGTGGTCTGCCATTGTGCCGAGGTTGTAGAGAAGAGTGCTGGATAATGCAGTTGAGCGATAAGCCTATTCATTATTCTTCAATCATATCAAGAATCCAGTAAGATAGGGGGTTAATAGAGTTCTGTACCACACGTTATTTTGGCATTCTTATTCAAAATCGGGAGCTGAGAATAATTTATCCACGAATTTAAGGGCAGTTCCAGGCATCCTCAATTGGTGGGTTTGTCAGAATGACGCTATTTATACCTAAGAACATTGGGACACTCGGTAATTCTGTTGCTGAAACTGGCAGTTTTTTTTTTTTTTTTTTTTTTTTTTTTTTTTTTTTTTTTAAAGCAGAAGCGCATGTTCAATTGACATTGACAACTATGTAAGAACCATTTACGTGCTTTGGTTTTCTGTTATTTATGAAGTTAAAAATAGTGATAGCCAAAATTTTCTAGGAAGGAAATCTTTTACCAGAAAGAGCAATTATTTACCTAGGTACCTCTCTTCCCTGGCAAGTGCTTCTTTGTACTATGAGCGTTTCTCCCGTCCTTAGCTGTGCAACTAGCAGCTACAGGGTCAGTTACTGGGGTTGAAAGAAAACTACTGTTGATAAGTTACTTACTACTGTTGATTCGTTAATCTAAACTCATGCGACTCTACAGTCTTGCTTGAAGTTTTGCCTGATACACAGGCAAACCATATATTTTGCATTCCATTGAATGAAAACGGAAGGGACTGTCTGCACATTACTCTGCCTGGGTGATTTTTCGTAAAACACCTCAGCGATGGATGTTACTGGATCGAAGAGTGACCTGCTCAATGCAGGTGTCTGTGGTTAGGATAACCTCTCCTTTTTCTTTTACTACAGCAATGAATTGACATTTAATTGGAGCACTGCTCGGCACAACTCTTCTGAACTGCGGTTGGCAATAAAATCCCTGTCACATCCAGAACCATTTTCAGGAGGTCACTGTCCCCAAGTGCATGTGGGCAACCTTATGCTACTTCTGGGCTGGCCAAATGTTGTACTTTTCTCAACGGAGCGCCTAAGCGTAACATTGTCAAGAGCTGTTCCCAAGCTCTTTGGTGAGGTTCTATGGTCTTTCTAGTGACTTGCAAAAACCCTTTTCACAAAATGATACAATAGGATCCCTCATCAATCTTTCCCTCAACTCACCCCAGCCCTCTGCTACTTTTTTGGTTAGCATTGAAATTGCTCGCTTTATTTGGCGTTTGTGGACCCTGATAAGTTCATGAGGCTGTTGGCCGTGTGACCGCGAGAATGCACACCTCTGGGTGGCACTAACTCCCAGCAGAATGCTCCCCTCAGCTGAATAATGTTCTACATATTACGTAACTATGTTGTGGCTCCTGCAACTACAGGCAACACTTATAAAAGAGCGCCAGACCTTCCATTCTTATTATTTCTTACCGTTGACAGTTCGTATGATTTGGACAGTGGCTGTCAATATGATGTCCAATCAATTCATGTCCATGGTTGAAAAATTGTCAGTAGAAGTACTATTTTACAGCGGCATAGGGCCTTCTCACGCCAGTTAGACAGGGTTTGTTCAGCGGAACTTCTATAGTTGAGGCTTTAAAAAGGTCGAGCTCATCCTGTTGCAAAACTTCAAATGTAGTCAGGATGCTCTGGCCGTCTTACTAGTATTGACATCACAGTTTGGAGTTGAGGACTTTCTTCACTTTTCGCCTCCTACAACATGTGACGTTGATGAAAGTAATTTCAAAATACAAGAATATGGTAACAATTGCTGATTCCATGGATATCTTCATAAGTAACTCCGAGACGATGATCCACGAGCCTTGTCTGTAGAGAAACTCGGCGAAAACCGATTCAGCTTGAAGTGACTTTGCACGCCAGGCGTTTGTTGATACTTTGGTGGTGTTGCCGTTCTTGCTCATCAGTGGCATGACGTACCTATTTTCGATATTGCTAGCATGTTTTGATGTAGCTAACCACGACTAGACACCTGTAAGGATTATAATCGCGGATGACATAAAAGAGAAGTGGGGCCATAGTTATGGAGTGCACTATTTTGCTGGCAATGAGCGTCATTTTGATAGGAGTGGTTGAACAACAAGCAATGTAACTAGTCTGAAGCCGTGATAGAAGGAAAGGGTGCCAGTCCAAGTGGCCTCGGGTCTGGCGCCAAGCTGACGCAGCACCATAACGTTATGGGGGTGGCCGAGGTCGTTGAGGCGTTGTGATCTGGGGCTCGAGACTTCTCTGGTCAAGATTTCGAGGGTGCTGGTCCGAATCCAGCACCCCACTCAATAGCGGCAGTATGTATCGGACTATGGTTGGCCGGGGGCTTAACACAGTCGCGTGTCTGTCTGCCTCGCAATCGAAAGTTCTCACCTTTGGGCGAGAGAGCCTGAGCAAGGGCTTTTAGAACCCATTTGGCGTCCATTCTGTGAGAACCCAGAGGGAGCAGTGCCTAGTGCCCATCAGTTGGTTGCAATAGGAGAAAATAAATAAATGAAATAAAAAATAACTTCATGAATCTTCCCTTAAAGTGGAATTCCCCCCAAGTGCCTCCGGATTTGCAGCTGCAATTATGATAGTCAATCTCGGACGTTTGGCAAGTGTTGAGCATTCAAGACCAGTAAAGCCACACAATGCTCATGTATATCATGTTTAGTTCGCAAGACCCCAAGAATACTGCGTATAGTCAACTCAACAACTTGTCTGGGTTCATCATTCTCTGGTTTGGGGGGCCGAAGTGCGTAGGGGTCAATTATCATATTTAATTTCCAAAAGAGACATGGTATAACTAAGAGGCATGACCCTGAAGTGGCAAAATCTTTTAGTATGGTGTGACGCTTGATCGTTTCAATGGGGCAGGCTGGATATGCACCTATTAACTTCACCCTCGGGCTTTAGCTCCTTTAGATCGTGAGCCTGTGTTCTCGGGTTTGGTGGTGAGCCTCTACAAGTCCACAAGTAGCCTGAAAGAACGATGTAATGAAACCACCTCGGCGTGGTTTGTATGGACCATACCCGGGACTACTTTTGCCAACTCGCCTTTGCCTCAGCTAACCAAATACGTCGGATTCCTGTCGGCCTAACAGCACATTTTGTCGAACTACTGCCTAGTCTGATACTGTGTTCTTCTTCTTATAATACTGGGCATTGATGAAGCATTTATCATAGCTCCTCGCCCTGCTTACGGACGTTTTCGCCCTGCGAAGGAGTTTTTCGAGGACGGTCTGTCAATCAGCTCGACATGCATTCTTTTTTTTTCTTGTGAGGATTATGCTTGTGCATTTAGCAGAGGAAAAATAAAAGTATATAATTTCAGGTCTTCTAACATACGAAGATAATATATTATGGACTTTTCCTGTGACTGAGTGCATCACCTACCCATTTACCTTAATTTAGTCTAGACCTTATTCTTATATTTTTTAGTCAGTTATGGATTTTGGGCTATTATTTCATATTTTGTTTTAATATTTAAAAAAGGTCCATTCATGTAATGTTGCGTGACCCCTGGCAAAGGGGGGTAGAAAAAAGTAAGAATAGCGATTTTCGTAGGCACGTTCGCATGGGTGATGAAAGTTAGCTTTTTCTTCCATGGGCCCCGATCGGGAATCTTTCTCACAGGATCGAAAGTAGGCATTACTGTAGCGACCGTAGGACCTTACATAGCGACCGTTAGATCAGTGTGGAGTATGGTAACTCTTTGATATAACTTTTCGAAGTAAATGTATAGTATGTAATTTGAATACTCCAATCACACCTTGTTTCATGGACCTCGAAAATTCCTCTTTCTCGAGTAACTCTCCCATTTTCTTCATCTACAAATCCCTCGAGCTCCTTTCGGGCCTGGCTACACTGCGTAATGGCGTCTTGCGTCGGATGCGAATGCGATTTGCGATGTGACTAAACTCAGCAAAGTGTTAACGAACTCGTGCGAGAGCGACTACTGGGACCGACGCGGCTTTGATTAAGTTTTTTTTCTTTTCCATTTTATTCAAAGTCTTGTAAAAACCATCGAACTCCATCAACTCGCTTGGCGTCTCGCGTTTTAAGGTATCTCGTCTAATTGTCAAGTATTATGTCACATGTTTTACCTAACCTTACCTAAGCTGACGCCGCGGCTATCTGTTGCTGCCGGTAACTACATATTCCTGATTTTTGTTGTTCTTTTTATATGCATGTGAACATAACCGGTAAATCATTCTGGTTACGATTTCATTATTATGATTTCTAATAACGTCAGACGATCCTCGTTGTTGACTACGATCGTGTGACTCGAAAATGTTCCGGCGTGGGCTTGCTTTTTATTAAGTCTGATTTCGCTTATATTCATCAATTGCTGTTGTTTCTAGTAAGTTCCTAAGTAACTTGAGTAATGATATATCCCATCCATGAAGATTCCTGCATCAATCATGCATCAGTTTTTTTGTTCTCACCGACGAAAAACAGAAATGATTATTGAACGATGGAGTTTTGTGCACGTTATATATTCTAGGAGGAGAGATGTTGGTCTTCACGGCGTGACATCGCATCTCCTCCGTGTGGCAGTACATACCTATCTCTTGCAACATTCGACTACCGGCTCCCAAGTAAACTTTTTCGCGTTAACATTCCATTGAGACAAGTGATTTCTCGTATTTGATGAGTAATATTGGAGAAGTTAGCGATTCAAATAGGACTTTCAGGCCATTAACAAGTTTGTGTCATCCTTTGCTTTTCCTTAATTGTTCCTTTTCGGCGTTCAGTGTCGGGTGTCATTACCCGATATTTCAGCTTTCCGAACAATTTAGGTATTGAAAATAGGCTTTCTGGCCATTAACAAGTTTGTGCCATCCTTTGATTTTCCTTAGTTGTTCCTCTTTGACGTTCAGTGTCGGGTGTCATTGCCCGATATTCCAGCTTACCCAAATTAAAAAATGAAAAAAAAAAAGGTACGGCTGGCCTCCAAAATGCGTTTCATTATTGTTTGCTCCACTCTAGCGGCCTACCGAGGTTTCTATTTGTCCTCACACTTGATGCAGCCTGAGACTAACTATGTGACTAGAATACCCTAGGTGACTAGAAGAAAGCAGTTGACATCTTCAATATTGTTGTTATGCTTAAATCATTCTGTTTAAATGAATAATGGATCCGATCTCAATCAAAGTCACTGTGCTGCAACCAAGAAGAGAAAACTGTTAGAGCCGACCGTACTATTGGAAAGGCGTTCGCCTTTTCTTTTTTCTATAATATTCGTAAAGTAACTTCTGATTTTGTTTTCAATGGCCCTGAGCTCCGGAGCCTATTTGTCATGATCAATGATTTTAACAAATAAATATATATGCTGTATAATAATATATCGTGGGAGGGGAGATTCCGGTTCTTACTACAAAGTAAGCAATTTCGCATTAACATTCCACTAATTTGAATAATTGAAGAATTTAGCGATTGAAACGAATAATGAATTAGGTGGAAAGCAGTTAGATTTTCTCGACCCGTCCATCTCATTAATTAATATAAAGCATGAGTTTACCATTTATAGAAAATACAAAATACACTTACAGTGATATCACTATTCATAACTCATCAAATTATCCATTAGTTCACAAGCATGCTGCCTTCCATAGTATTAATCAATAGACCTTTGCCAATACCAATGAATGATCAAAATTTATCAGGTGAAAAATCAGTTATTTAAAGTATATAGCCGCAAGTAATGGATGTGAGGGTGCTCTCATAGATTCTATTTGGAATAAGGTGCTTAGGAAAAAATGTAGGGAAGGGGTATCAAATTCGGATAGAGAAATTGTTTTAGAACAGAAAAAATGGATAAGTATATATCTTATCTTGGGAAGATTTCAGATGAAATTGGGAAAATGTTATCGTCCAGCTAGAGGTTTCAAATTAAGGTTTAAAAATCAAAATAATCTCGTATAAAAAGTTTCATTAGGTTCAGTTATTGATAAGCTGGGGTTTATACGCTGAAATGCTGTTGTGGGCTTGAGAACGTTGGTCAAACTGGTAGGACATTTTGGGATAAGGTAAAAGAACATGAAAACTATTTCAGGGATGGCAAGGGTGATTCTGCCTCTGCAAATCACCTATGCGAATCCAATCACCAGATTTCCGTTTTGATCTAACAAATAAACATTATATAGAATTCCCTCATTTTTTCTCATGTTGTGTGTACTAGAAAAATTCGAAATTCTGATAGGTCTGGTAATATTCAGAAAGAGATGATTCCTCAATGTATTTCACCATTATTGGGTTCACTCCTGCAATGGCTTGGTTTTCTCTTTCATTATGTTATCCTCACCATTGTTTGAGCCTCCTTTTACGTTGACAGCCTAAATTGGAATTGGCCCCCCTTTCAAACTCCTCTCACCTCTCTGAGTCAATAGGATTTCATGTTCCTCCTTCACTGTTACCTTACTTTCACTTCTGCTAATATATAATCTGTATTTTCAAGATGAACCTTCAGATCATGTTAGTTTCTGATGATGAGCTGACCGTTGAAATTGATTTAACTAGTGCACTCAGTACTTTTGGTGGAAAGAGACTATCGTTAGATACCTTGGTTTTTATTAGCGATGGAAATTGGGCTTTCAGACCATTTACAATGTGTACGCCAACTTTTACTTTTCCTTATTTGTTCCTTTTTGCTGTTCACTGTCGGATGTTGTTGCCCAATTCTTCACCTTACCAAAATTGAAAAATGGAAATCCGAATTTCATTTTGTTGCATTTTATAGGCTAACGCATTCAGTTTGAGCAATGATATTGATCACTTTACACTGAGTCCTCCTTGCAACATCAAACTCATTATTGGTACTCCCCTCTTATGTTAGCCTTGTATATTACCTACCGCCCATCCTCCGTATTATCGTAATACATGTACCGTCATGTGGTGTGCACCATTGCAATTCATCAACTTAAAACCGAAGTGGGTTGTCTCTTGTTCTCACTGCACAACGGTGGTGGTCTTCATATTCTCAAAAGAGCATCGAAACTCCCTGGCTACTGTCCACTCTCATATTATCGGTGACAGGGACGACTCTGACCATGAAATCGTATTTTTTGCAATGTAGCATAAAATTAATAAGTACATTGATTTGGTTATAAAAGTACTTGTAGCCTCGTTGTTTGCTCTAAAGGTCTCATTTTGCAGAAATGAGATTCGTACGTCAAGTTGGTTGATGAATATTTTTTCCTTCCTCTCACAGGATGTCTTTACGGGGGAAATTGAAACCTCGCATCAAACCACGAATCGGCCCAAAGTTGGAAGACAACTTGTCAACAGCTGCAGAACTCAGCAAACCTGGAAGTGTCTCCATTACCACAGTTGACGGGCTCCAACATGTCCAAATAACTCAAAAATCTTCAGACATCGAGTTCTCCAAGAATGAGGCAACCGAGGCAGATGTGGCAGATGCTTCAGAAGATCGGACACCAACACACGTCAAAATACAAAGTGATGACAAAGAGATGAATACTGTAAAATCCATCCTGGGAAATGGTACACTGCCAGGCCTAAAATTGGATGAAAAATCCCAACCCAATGTGCAACTTTCTCGTTCTGTGGAAAAAAGCACAACCGATTGCATTGAGCATGAAGTCAAATCTCCCCCTCTCCTTGACGATGTTGCCCTGTCAGCTACCAAGGTCACTCCAGTACCAAAAAGCCCGCCACCTGTAGCTATGGAAGCAGAGCAGAAGGAGGATGGCTCGCCTGTAAAGAACTCTCAGCCGATTACCTCCCCAAGAAATGAAATTTCCAAACCTAGAGCATCAGAGACCAAAGATTATTACGCCATTGCTGCCCTTGACTACCTTAGACGACACGATCATGTCCTTGGTGACTCTGACATCCGGAGGCTCCTCATTGGAGAGAAAAACATGCAGGAGAAAGATTTAAAGGTCTCGACGTGTTCTTCATGCAATCCTCAAATTCTGGAGAACTGCTTGACCGCTCTCAAAGCTTACAATAGAAGTGAGCTCATCGCGCTCATTAAGAAATGGGGTGAGCGACAAAAGGTCCCTGCTTCAAATGCAAGTCTCCTGGGGAAACCTTTATTCAAGCCATCCTTGGGCAGGTATGTTCAATTTTGTTCACTACTGGGGGGTGTCTTACTGTCTGCATAAGATGCCCTTAGAATTAAAAAATAATAATAAATAAATAACATATTGCACCAAATATAAACCCATTAACAATATTACTCAGACTTATATCACTAAATTCATTCATCAGGACTTATTATTCTAGGTGATGATAACTAGGTCCCTTGTCTCTCTGAACGTATGGCAATCACTCCCTGCACGAGTTCATTGCAGTTTTGTGCGCCTGAGGCTACACGTCCAGTAGACTTTGCCATGTATAATTTGATTTCCCTTTTCAATGTCCATTGACTGACTCTATCAAGTTTTGCAATGGATTCGTTATTGCTATCAGCCTAATTTCATCCCAAGGGCTGTGAGGCGCTTGTTTATATTTATAATTTTGTTTAGGATAGATGTGAAAATCCTTTGAAGTTTGATTTGATGATCACTATTTTTTTTATCATGTCTGGCAACGGCAACAGTCAGTTGTTTGAACGTTTTGACAGTCGGATTTAATTTGAAAAAATAATTTTATTAAGCAGCTTCTGAGTCACAAAAACCAAATCCAGAAGACCAACTCCACTTCCTCCCCAACCCGAGACCCCATTGATAGCTGCACTTAGACCAGCGCCAAGTAAAAGATCCTTCATGCTTCCAAAGGCCGAAAATCCTGGAAAGATACCGGGCCTTTCTAGAAACAAATGGACTGCTGTGCCTTATTTATTAATTATTCACTCTCATTAAGGTGCAGATAGTTGTAAACCAAGCAACTGACAACAATGTTTAATTGCCACCTTTTTAAAACCTGAAAGAAGTATATGCGATTGGTACACAGTTTCACGTAGAACATTGTTATTATAATTTGAAGATTAAGGTTCCTGCTCTAATTTGGGCTTTCAACCAAAACCTCATTAAATCCGCTTGAGAGGATGGCGTGATTAGCCTGATTGATGTAACTGTTTTTTCCCCTCTTTCCAGACAAAGAGCCCCCACCCTGACAGCGTCTACGTATGGGAAGATGTCCCAAGAAGTCAAGGAAGAGTTGGCTATCAAATATGGCCCAAACAAAAAGTTGGACCCCTCAAAACTTCGAATGAGGGATTTTATATTTTTCAACCCCTCAGACAACAAAATGTAATTAATTTTTCTGAGATGTATTACACCATATATATACAATATCAACTTATATTTATGCTAACCACTACTCATGGATTGATTGAACGAATTTTCAGGACTAAACCAACAACATCGGCTGTTGATAACCAAAGGTGAGTTTTTGGAGACTTCTGAATGCATGATATAGAAAATGCGTCCAAACGTTACGTTCTTGCCTCCAGCGTAAAACCATCTAATTTTATTTTGTAATTCGTTTCAGTTCGCCGGTCATTGTTATCAACTCCGATTCAGACGATGATGAACCTCAACGGGGAGAGAAGAAGTAAGTCTCTTACTCATTGTATCTGTAATAAGTTGATCCTGAATGGTGATGACTTTGCTTTTAAATATAAAAGCCTAATACTGTCTACAATTTAGACTATTCTATTATGCTATGCAGCAGTTCATTTTATTCATTCATGACACTTCCAGACCAAAAAGCATCTGATTTGTTCAAAAAGCTTCTATAAAAATCACAGACAACATTGAAAATACATTCCATGTGCTTGCTGGTGGTCACAGCAAATATTGTGAACTGGCTATGTATGCAGCCAGCCTCCTGGAAATGTCAGAACAAGAAAAGGGTTCATGGCTGAGTGGTGCCTGAACCATTTCTGCCAGGGCTGCACTTTAATCACGTCCGCTTACATTTTATTCCGTATCTGTCATTTCGTTTACTAGATATCCTATGGTTTAAAACAAATCTACTTCCTTGTCTCCAGGAAGCTCTGACCTTGACAGAGTCATATGAAACGTGAACCTATCAGTATTCAATTGAGAACACAACACCTTCTCCCTTTCCAAGGTCTCTAAAACAGGATTAATGAATGTTCATGGTTCCCGGCATTTGTTGTATGGCAATTTTTGTCACGCTGACTGTTGGGCACCACACAAACCAATGACGAATAAGTGCAAATTCCATCCACGTCAGTATTAGTCTGCCCATTTATTGCCAGAAAGTGATGAGTAGTTTTGGGAAAGGAGGATAACCATTCAATTAGATGCAAAAGTTTTCTGCAGTCATACATCTCTAGCCATTCAGTATGATGATGCCACTGTATCTCTTGTTATCTCCATGAATATAACCTGAATTCAACTATCAATCATTATGGTTCCTACTGTGCTTTGATCTCTGCTCTATTATAGATCTCTGATGTTATGATTATTGATCTCTGATCTATTATAGACATTGTTGAAGTGCAGTGAGTTGTTTGCGGGGTTGAAATGATAAGTTACAACCCTTCAGGCAACCAGCTGATAGTGCCTTTTATAAGACTAATATGAATCCATATCAACCCGAATAATAGCTACCTCCGCCGCTCACAGATCGATTGACAACTTTTCAGGGGCATCCTCCCAGAGACTGACGGATCTGAACAGAAAATGTGAGTTTTTTCAAGATCTGTGATTGTCATTGATGTAGTCTTATTTTTTTCTTTGGACTGCACGTTTTTTTTTCCTTTTTGGAGTCATTTTGGGGATTATAGGAAATGTTTGGCCAATACACCTTTTCAACTTTCTCTTATATTTTGCAAGAATCTCTAAAATGACAAAATTGTGCAACCATAAGCAATTAACATCAACCTACTTATTTGAAATGAACGCCATTTTGTTATTCAAGATTATGGTTTGTTACAAGATAATGTGAAGGGTAGATTCCTAAATCAATATTTTTGATTGCGCGCCACCTATTCGATAAAATCACAAAGAGTTCTTATTTTCCTAAATTCTTAAAAAAAATTAAAATTGAAATTAAATTTATCATTTTTTCCTAAAATAATATATCAGTGTATTTCAACTCATAATAAACCCTAACTCAGCCGCTTATAGATTAATTAACAAATTTTCACTTACCATCCTACATCCACTGCTCTAGCTGAGTTAACAAGTTACTACTGACCAAGAGACTTGAGTTTTCAGAGAATTGTCAACGCGTCACGTTCGATTATTCGAATGTGTCTCTTCATTAATGCCTCCGGAGTCCTATCATTTTATGTCGCATTGGTTTCAGGGATGAGCCCATATTAATCAGTTCCGATTCAGATGAAAGCGTGCACTCGGCTAACATGTACGTCTACATAAATTGAATTTAATTTAATGTGTAACTATTGTAAAATACCTTTTACTCTCCTGCCAATGGACTATTTTACAGTGTCCCTAAATAGGACCCCCCTAAAAATTGTCAATTGTTAAGCACAAAAAACCTCAAAAATGGGAAAAAAGAAGAAAAAAGCGCAACAGTGCGCAATAAACATTTGTCTAAAATTAATAACCAGTAGTTTTTACTCGAGATTCTGGTGTTTCGCATGAAGGCCCACTCAGGAAGTGGTCTCCCTTGCTTTTTTCCAGTTTGCAATTCTGGTACAGTCTCAAATATCTTGGAAAAAAATTAAAGAGATATGTATTGGTCAATGGTGAAAGGATGATGCGCTCAATAACAGTGGCTTGGATGCACAGTTTGTACGGTGTTTTGAGGTCCCTATGGTGTCAAATCCCGAATGTAATGGAGTTTTCCCTCTCTAACGCTTTCCCTTTTCTTTTTTTTTTTGTTTTTTTTTTTTTTTTTTTTTTTTTTTTTTTTTTTTTTTTTTTTTTTTTTTTTTTTTTTTTTTTTTTTTTTTTTTTTTTTGAATTGCTTGATATATGGTATGATCTGTCTTCTGACATAGTACTATCTAAGTAGGCTATTTCTTAGTTGAGATAAGAAATTGAGAAGGGTATTGTTTAGTTTGGTTGTGTCAATGTATAAAATGGTTATTTTAGTGAAAAAAATTTGGTTTATCTAATGATATATTATCTTAACTGAATTTGAGATGTAGGATCCGTATTGGTGTTTTTCCTCTAAATCTTGTAAGGAGTTCCTGTGTTTTTTGCCCCCCCCCCCCCCCCCCATTTTCATGGTGCCCTCTTTGACCCAACGTAAATTTAGAAAAATTATTCCACAATGTCTGATTATGTACTGATTGAGTAGGGGAGTGTAAAGTGCCCCGGATCTATTTCAATAGTTTCAGCATCCAACAACAATAACAGTCTCTTCCACACTCATTCCGAGGAATAGACAACTACTGTGGAATAATTTGCAGCGTTTCTTCTTTATGGCTGGATTGAAATAATTTCAAAATTGAAGTATAACCTCTCGGTTTTCTGAGTTCCTAGTTCCTTTTGTATTTGAAGTGTGCTCTGCTCAGTTTTGCTTCAATACTTCCGTGTGTGAATTGAAAAACAAAAGTTTGAATATCATAATATTGAAATTTTTTCTAAATGAACGTCCTGTTTTTATTTGTTTATTTTTTTTCATGTTGTCCTTTTAAATTATTCTAAGCAGATTGTTTAGTTGGCATCTTTGTTTTGACCTAGACATAATGATACCTACACTGTCAAATTTTGGGGCTAATTGGAGAGTTTGAAGACATAGCTTGATTTAGCAATTTGGCATGAAGACAGCTTGATGTATTGCATGTGCATGATATATTAGTCAATTATATATTTATATATATTAATAAATAAAATATATACTCAATAAGCTGTATTGAGTATTTGAAATTTATTGAAAACATATCCTTATTTCAGGAACATATCGGATTTTATCAGTTCAAGTTCGGATCTGGACGTACCAGACAGCACAGAAGAAATGTATGTTGCTTGCTCATCCTTTTTTTTCTTCTTTCTCGTTTATTAATTTATTATAGGAAGTTGAAGGGATAAAAGCAGAATATATGAGAATATGAGCTTGCAATCAAAGATATTTTTGCAGATATGACAGATTCACGCAACTGTCCATAACCAAAATTTCCAGAATTTAGTGGAAAATATACCTCACATTCCTAGTTCTCTAAAATCCTCAAAGTCGATTTTCAGAAAACAAATGTCCATCCATTTCCTCCCCATATTTTATTTAGATTGGGCTGAAGTGTTTTACAGGCTAACTAGAGCCAGAAAGAGGTTCCTGACCAAAATTTCTATTAATTAACAAACAAGGGATTTGTGCTCTTCAAAAAAAAACCATATTCTCCAGTGCAGCAATCGGTTCAGTCCCATCTTGAAATTTGATGACAATGAAACAATACATACACATTGCCCAGCTCTCCAAAAACCTCTAAAACCCAATCTCAAAATACACATTTTCTCCCATACCACTTAGGCAATTCGACAGAGATGTTTCAAGAGTTCAACATACTCATGTACATCTCTTTTTCCCTAAGAACATCTCTTGATTGAACAACTTATTTATCAGTATTGAACTCTGCTAACTTGATAGGTTTATTGAAGCCAGTCATATGAATCCATATCAATTCTGAATAATAGCAACCCTTGCCGCTCAATGATCGATGCACAACTTTTCAGGAGCGAGCTGTCGACACAAACTCTACAGGCAGCCAGGCAGACATTACATGCCGGCGTGACTCACCCTAATACGTAAGTCTTTGACGAATTTTGCTGTGTAATGTATGAAATTCCGTCCCGTCATTAAGTACTCTAGAATATAATTATTTTATTTTACGTGGAATCAGTTCCATGGGGCGGACGCGCCATTGTCGTCAAAACAGAAACAAAACTCATTTTTTTCATTACCCCTGAAGTCTACTGAAAAATCTGTAATCTTGGTGAATTTAGGAAGTTTGGATTTTCCTTCTTTTCCTGATTTGTCATTAGAAAAACATTGTTCTATGAATTGAACAACCGATCAAAAGGGTCCCTACTGTGGTTTTAACTCTGCTGTCTATTATAGAAATTGTTGAAGTGCAGTGAATTGTTTGCAGGGTTGGAATGAAAAGCTACGACCCTTCAAAACCTGCAACCTGATTGTGCCTTTTCTACGACTGTAATGTGAATTCGTATAAACTTCGAATAGCTCGTGATAGCACATAGCTTTATTACTCACATATTGATTGAAAACTCTTCGAGAGCATAATCACAAATACTGATAACCACACGCCACGTGTAGTCTTTTTTCGTTGGACTGCTAGTTTGTTTGATCAATAATACCTTGAATAATAATAATAATATAATAATTATACCTATGTTTTCATGCAAAAAGTAGATTTCTCAGATTTGATCCAAACATTTTTAGTGGGCGTTTCAAAGCCTTTAAATCTAAATAAGTCGTCCGCCGTCCACGCCGATTTTGTTAGTCGATAAATTTCTAAAAATATGAAATTTAGGTCAGGAGTCCATCCCTGGCTCCAGTTGGTCCTCGAAACTTTTTAGTCCAAACTGACTAAATTTATCTAAATTGTTCAAAATGTGTTGTGATTCCATGGACTGGCTCAGCTATCTTAGGCCAGTCAGAAGGAACTCGTCCAGAATTGAAAAAAAAAAAAAAAAAAAAAAAAAAAAAATGCTTTAACCCTGATTAATATGTTTTTAATCCTGCAACGCCAAAAAGACTCCAGGTTCGCACAAATCAAAACCAAACCAAGAATAATATACCTAGGTTTATTTTCTAACGGGAGTTTGCTTTGACTGTATTATATGCCGAATGCCCTAGTACCTTGGAGTAGATCGAGTTTTGGTGTTCGGGCTGCGTCGAGGTGGCTGGGTTTCAGCGCAGGACAGTGCTCAGGCCAGGAGCTCTGCTGATTCCGGGACGATGTCGACGTGAATGACGAGAAATCCGCCGGAGGTTTTTTGCGAAATTTTAGATTCCTTCCCGCGGTTCGGATCCGCTGAAGTCAGCGCTCCCGTTGTCTTCCTTTTTTCCCTGGACGGCCAAAATTTGGTCCCACTTGTGTATTTCGAAAAATGTATTTTTGGCGATCTAGGCGTGTGGGGTATTGTTTTCGACTACATTTTGGAGACTGAATCCAATGAGACGGGTCCCGGAGCGATTGGAACCCACTGGAAGAGGTTATGAGTGAAAAATAGGTATCTATTCACCTATTTTGAATGTGTTTTCGAGATTTCTAATACCATCATGTTTCACTATATTTTGGACATTGAATCGATTGGAGTGAGTTCCCATGCTGCTGGTTCGAGTTTTGATGTAGTCATATAATTTTTTTCTTTGGACTGCACGTTTTTTTTCTTTTTGGGAGTCATTGTGGAGATTATAGGAAATGTTCTGCCAATACATACATCTTTCCAACATTCACTTTTTTTCAGAAATCTCTAAAATTACAAAATTGTGCAACCATGAGCAATCAACAACAACTTAACTATTTGAAATATTACGCCATTTTGTTATTCAAGATTATTTACATATAACAAGATAGTGTGATGAGTGGAGTTCTAAATCAATATTTTTCAATTTCGAATGTCTCTTCATTAATGCCTCTGGAGCCCTATCATTTTATGTCGCATTGGTTTCAGGGATCAACTGATCGTGATTAGCTCTGATTCGGAACAGGACGAGATCTCCGAGGAGACGTACGTTCTTAACTTAAATTTAACATTTCTATTTAAAGTGGTGAACTTCCACTGTCCAGCCTATGGACTAAGCTACAGGGTGCCCTTCAGAAGAACCCCTTTCAGAATCGTCATTTCTTGAGCGACAAATTAATGATTATTTTATTGAACTTCAATTTGTAACTAAATTTATTGTGATGAAAAGTCTCCAATATTAACTTCTACAGTACCATTGTAAGTAATGTGTCTGATAATGCTTAACATCGGAGATCCGGACTATTCACCATTGTAGGGCTGCAGGCTTAGACCAGACAGTTAACTATTTCATCATCTTCAGCGGGTTTTCCTATTGTTCCTTTTCTGACAATTCCAGAAAACGCTTCTGCGTTGTTCTATTAGCCCCTCTGCAAATTTTAAGAATGTTCCTACTGTTTTTTTCCTGAGCGCAGAAGAGAATTAGTGATTGAAACCCTAACAGAATGTGAATTACCGGTATCATTACTGGATATCCAGCCCAGTCATTTGTGAAGCTGTTCAATTGCCCATTCCGATTCTCCCTAAGTACCAATAAGGTGACTTGTAGCATTTTTCGCCAATAGGGAAACTGAATTAAGGGATATTTCCCACCATCGTTGCTTATCAATAACACCTTGATAGATGACTAATTGTCGTCATGCTCTATTTGCTGGTTGAAATTTCTATCTTAATATTAATTCTTCACCATCTAAATTGAGGGACAATACAATGTGAATGGAAAAGTGGATGATTTTTAGACATCTTTTATTAACTTCTTAAATTTGTAATGATAATATCCCCTGATTAACTCCTAACAATGCTTCTTGTTTTCTCAATGGGAAGTATTGGAAAAATGGAACATTGTTTTAAGAGGCTTAACTTTTGAAAGAAAACAAACTCCAATCCAATGTGCATACCAATGACGTTTTCTTGGTTTGTTAGTGTGTAATCGAAAAAAGAAATAAAAAATTGTATATATATATATATATATGTAATTTATTATTTTTCTTTCTATTAGGAAAACCAGTGAAGGTGGAAGTGATAACAGCACCAGCTGTCCTTCCCCGTTCCAGTTCCTCAGTGAGGAGTGGGATGAAGGCCAAATTATTCTGCTCCAGAAAGGCTTGGATATGTAGATTTTGTGATGGTCCCATTTGATAGAGCACAGAGCTTAAAATGAATCAAAACTTTGATGTTGTGGGTCTTCCAGCAGGAAGTGAAGCAAACGGAATCGCTGCAGCGTTTGGAAGCAAATATATTACAAGTAATTGCTTGGTGACTCCAAACAAAAGAAAAGAGTGGCTGAAAAAGATCGTGGAAGGTTCGAAGTCCATACATTTATTACATTAGGGGAAGTACAATGCGCAGATCATTCTGTCAGAAGGATATTTACCTTTATCAGTTCAAATTTCAAGACTCGTCCCATGGTATAGTCTGAACTAATATTTGGGATGCCAGACAATTAGACTATCTAATAAAAAATAGATTCCCTACCTAAGGATCAAGGATGATGGATCTCCACTTATCCCTCAAGTATTCAAGCCCTCACTTTAGTATTTTTCGTACAGAAACCTTGGAATTCTACCAAGCATTACACAATTCATGGG
>CM034007.1:11192888-11269341 GCA_019603395.1 Cyrtorhinus lividipennis
TATAACAAACGAACCATCTTTCGGAAGTGAAAGTGTCCGGCAAAATAGCATCTTTTATGGTGCAGAATCCCTAGTATACTAGTCCCCTTCCCCCAACAGTAAATTCAATCATTAATGTAATCATACAAATTATCATACAAGCCTATCGATTACGGAGTTTCAGAGTGATTAAACTGTGGCCAGGTAGGTATGAATTTACTTACAGAGGAATGCCTGAAATTGCCTGAACCTGAAATTTTCTGGATTCATGTATCTGCGACTTGAGAACTCATCAGGCAAAGGAAAGCCTACCAAAAATCACCCCCGCCGTGCTGATAGGGAGGAGGCAGTTACAGCAAATGCAGTGGTCAGCGGAAAGTCATGATCAATTGTAGGTGCCATTGGAGTTGGGGCGAAATACAGAGACAGTGACAGACGTCTTGTACCATACAGGACATAACAATTTTCTATACAAAACAACGAGGGGTCGTGCAAGGACACTACAAGGCTCCCACAAAGAATGAAAAGAATTGCAGGAAAACCAATAGCAGACAGTTAGGCTTCAATCAGTGGCAGAAGTTTGATCCTTCCTCTGGAAATCCGAAGTATGAGCCAACATTCCAACTGAGGAGGAATTAATAAAGATTAAGAAGCTGGTCCAAAGAAGGAAACAAAGAGGAAGCAAACATTGACGGGAGTGCAGTTGTGAATGGTACAAACCCAGCACTCTTCTCATGCCAGAAGAAAGTTCTCTGGGACGTACAACCAGCAGGCTATAAACAGCCAAGTCTTCCAAGCATTCCAGAAACAGGGAGTTGGCATAAGCCCAAGAATAAGTTCTCTGGGACGTACAACCGAGTAGGCTATAAACAGCCAAGTCTTCCAAGAATTCTAGAAACAGGGTGTTGGCTCAAGCCCAAAGAAGAAGTTATCTGTGACCTACAACCCAGCAGGCTATAAACAGCCATGTTGTCCAAGCATTCCAGAAACAGGGGGTTGGCATAAGCCCAAAGAATAAGTTCTCTGGAATGTACAACCGAGTAGGCTATAAACAGCCAAGTCTTCCAAGAATTCCTACTCTGAAACAGGGGATTGGCATCAAGCCTAAAAATAAGTTCATCTGGGACCGTACAACCAGGCATGCGATAAACAGCCAAGTCGTCCAAGCATTCCAGAAACAGGGAGATGGCTCAAGCCCAAAGAAGAAGTTCTCTGTGACCTACAACCCAGCAGGCTATAAACCAGCTCATGTCGTCCAAGCCATTCCGAACAGGGGAGGATGGCATCAAGCCCAAAATAGAGTTCATCTGGGACGTACAACCCAGCAGGCTGATAAACAGCCATGTCGTCCAAGAATTACAGAGAACTAGGGAGATGGCATCAAGCCCAAATGAAGAAGTTTCTCTGGAACGTACAACCGAGTAGGCCTATAAACAGCCATGTCGTCCAAGCACTTCCTAGAAACAGGGAGGGAGGCATCGAAGCCCCTAAAGAAGTTCTCTGGGACGTACAACCCAGCAGGCTATAAACAGCCTAAGTCTTCCAAGAATTCTAGAAACAGGGTGTTGGCTCAAGCCCAAAGAAGAAGTTCTCTGGGACCTACAACCCAGCAGGCTATAAACAGCCATGTCTTCCAACCATTCCAGAAACAGGGTGTTGGCTCAAGCCCATACTTGAATAGAAAGTCCAAAAGGGTAGACTCCAACAGTAGGAGGATGCTGAATCATGTGCTGCCCAAATCACAATGTACATTCACACAGAAGGTTCACTCAATGTAAAAACATTATCATGGCTGCCATAACTAACTCATGTGTTGTTTGTCTGTAGAAAACCCATACGTGAAACAACTTAAGATTACTCTAGGCTACAGACATTTTGGCAGCGACATAGGCGTTAGTTACAGTGGACAGCCACTGGGATTGCTGCAAACCAAGAGGGATGTTTTTGAAGCTGAGTGAACCTTCTGTGTATTCTGTGCCAGCTCAGGGCAGAACAATCCTCCATTTGTTGAGTAAAGAGCTGACCATTTAGTTGGTTAATCGAAACGAGATCTCTGGATTGGGAAGCCAACTTGGAAAAATACTGTTAGTGGACGTCATTGAAAGGTTTTCCTCCGAATAAACTGCCACAGATTCGGTCGTTAACTTCAATTTTCAACATTTGTCGGCTTTCACCTCAGATTGGCGTTGTTACAGCGGTCTTTTCGGTCTTTCAACCCTTTTAAACTCATAACTGACCTCTTTCATCCCACTCGGCCTTTTTTTTTTCTTTTTTGTTATATCGTTTATTACTTAACTTATTATTATAATTTTTTTCAGGTGTGATGGTGACAGAGAGACAAGTTGCACTGCTGGTGACGTCACTCTTGGTCACCGCATATTCGGTTTCTGCTCAGGGCAACAGAGAATCATGGAAGAACAACCTTATAGACGTCAGTATGCCCTGGTTCCCCCGTAAGTCGTTTCAAAATTTTATTTTAGAGCGTTAATTTGGGCGTAATCGCTTTTGATAAAATCTCAGGATGACAAATATAAAGAAAAATTATTGCGAACATTTGAATTAAAATACAGCAAACCAAGCCACAATGGTTTATTTATAGGCCTGTGTCTACGAGGTCTTTAAACATTTCGAACCATTTTCAAAGTAATTCGACCCTAACCTGCCTCCATATGGAGAGATTGGGTTGAAAATATAAGTAAGGACCAACATGTACCCAAACAGATTTGTGTTTGTGGCTCTAATGTCAGGTTTCCTGAAGCATTGACGCCACAAGCCAAAAAATGTTTGTTCGGGCCGGAATGCAAACCGAAAATTTTGAATTCGTAATCTACATGCTTAATTTTTGATCTCGTTTATCATGTTTTGGGATACAAATACATTCTCATTAAGAATATATATCCCGTAATAATTATACGAATAAACGGGTGACAACGAATTGGTCTTTACTTGTCTTCAGCCTGATAGTCTAGGTGAGAATCGGAAATTGAAAAATGGTTGTTCGAGGCTTTTGGAAAAATGAGGCGTATGAGGGTGAATTTTGGACGTTGAATCGAGTGAGATCAGCCCCGAAATAAATTACCGCGCACCCGAGGAGAGTCAAAATGACTAATAAATCTCGATTTTTGGAACTTTATGTGAACTAGTGAGGTATCATTTTCCACTAAATTTTGGACGCAGAATCCATTGATGGGTCCCGGACTGGTTGGCGCCCACCGGAGGTGGGTATAGGTCAAAATGGGTACCAACCTACCTATTTCGAAAGTGGGTTTTGAGATATTTTGGTACCTAGGCTTGTGGGGTATCATTTTCCACTAAATTTTGGACGCTGAATCCAATGAGACAGGCCCCATGCTCTTGGTCCGAGCAATAACCAACCCTTATGCAATAATTTGCTGCGTTTTGGTTGGTTATTCTTTGAATATTCAACCTACGTTTTCATGCAAAAAGTCAATCACTCCGATTCGGCCCAAAAAAATTTTCTGGACGTTTCAAGGTGTCTAGATAAAAAATTAGCAAACGTCCATCCACCGTCTGCAGTCCACGCGGACTTTGTTCGTAGTAGGGGTCAAAATATTGTTGCGAGCTCGCACCTGCGCTGGTCAAATGGGCTGCCAGCGTCGCAAGGTCAACGACCTGTGGAAGGCTAAGGGACTGTTCTCGAACATTCGCGCGTCATATCGAATTGGCCGGAACCTTCCCGTTTGCTCGAGACAACAGGTCGAGTTCCCAGAACCAGGGAACGTTCTGGAAGGTACTCGACCAAGAGGCAGCAGGTATAAAACGGACCCAGGAACGCCACCCAGTTCAGTTCAGTTTGGAGTCTGAGTATAGATGCTTCGTGTCATAAATAGTGTTATAAATAGTGCGACAACCGTGTATTGTGCTTTGTGATTGTGTAAGTGCGCAAATGTGAACAGTGTATTTAAGTGAACGATTGTAATAAATTATTTACTAAAGAATATAAATCGTTACAATATGTATTTCTAAAAATGGTTTTTTGAGATTTTTTGCAACCTAGGTGTGTGGGGTATCATTTTCCACTAAATTCTGGACGCTGAATCCAATGAAAAGGGTCCCAGAACGATTGGTGCCCTCTGGATGAGGTTTGGGTCAAAATGGGTGCCTATCTACGTATTTTGAATGTGTTTCGAGATTTCTGGTACCTAGGCGGACGGGATATCATTTTCCATCAATTGGAGTGAGTCCCCATGCTCCTGGTCCGAGCAATAAGCGACTCCTGTGAAAGAATTTGCAGAGTTTTTAACTTGAAAGAACGGTTTGTTTAGTATCGCTGAGCGTTGTCCTGATATTTTTCCAATAACTGACCACCTCAAGTCACCAGGCGCCGCATTAATCATCGAGAAGGGAAAGGAATCCGCAGTTCGCCTGGAGGAGAAAAAAAAAAAAAAACAACAAAAACTGGGAACAGCTTACGTAAAGTAAGCTCTCGAGTGTATCAAACTCTCCTCCCAATGTTTTTCTGAACACAACTTGAGGCAGCCTCCGGGATAAGATAAGCTCATGTTGCAACGGTTGGCCGAAGACTCCGGTTCGAACTGGCCACTTAACCCCCTCTCAGGCTCGTGCACTCTCTCTGCCCTCGATCGAGGTTTTTGGGTAAAGTTCAGGCCGTCGAACGACCTCTAAAGGACGTTTGATGCAACATACGCGTTCCGGGTTCTCGTTTCGATTGCACTTTTCTGTCGATCTGAAGTGAAACCTGTCGTTGAGACATCGCCGCCGAATAAATCTCGATGCTCTTTTGCATTGAACGCGACCAGAATTGCTCAAGCGATTCAAGTTGTGGTGAAATGTTTGATTTTAATTGCTTCAAACCGGCAGGTGATTCCTTCTTGTTGACAGTTGAGTTCAAACGTCGTGAATCGGTCACCTCTCGTGTTAACGAGCCAATTACATGCCCTGGGCTGAATCTTAGGCTGATTCTGTGGGAAAGGTTGACAGGGTGAAAGACGAGCTAACCTCACAGGTCAGGATTTACGCTACGATTTTTGGAGAGCCCATGATTCCTTTCAAGGTCTACGAGATGAATCCTGAAAACCCAAACTTATTCATCAAGTCTATCCTTATCAAATCAAAAAATTAATGATAACCATAAAACGCTGCAAATTCTTTCACAGGGGTTGGCTATTCCTCGGACCAGGCATTTCAATCGATTCAGCGTCTAAAAATTAGTGGAAAACGATACCCCACACGCCTAGGTGCCAGAAATCTCGAAAACACATTTGCGAAATGGGTAGATAAATACCCATTTTGACCCATAACCTCTTCCAGTGGGCTGCGATCCTTCCGGGACCCGTCTCATTGGATTCAGCGTTCAAAATTTAGTCGAACAAAACACCCCACACGCCTAAATTGCCGAAAATCCATTCTTGGAAATACACATTTTGATCCCTACACCCCCTAAATTTGGTCCGATCAGGCTGAATAATTTTGAGGACCAACTCAAGCTGGGAACGGACCCCTGACCCAAATTCCAGATTTTTAGAAAATTTTCTACTACCAAAATCGGAGTGGATGGTGGACAGAAATTTGCTTATCTTAATCTAGACACCTTGAGACGCCCAAAACAATTTTTGGGATTGACGTTTTGCATGAAAAATTTGTCGATTATTCAACGAATAACCACTCAAAATGGAATAATCATACTCCCAATCTCTTCAGGAGCTATTAGGGGTTAATAAAAACAATTTGAAGTTCATCAAAAGAGCAAAAACTAGTCAGTGGGGAATCAAAGCCACACATGCTAGCAGCACCGATTTTCAATAACAAGCGCTGCTACTTAGAGTGCGTCAAAACTGATTTTTTTTGGGGGTTTCAAATAGAGGTTTATGATATCAGCAATGCATTCCTTACATCCCTTCAGTAGAGGAGAAAATAATTTTCATGATAGAGGAAATTTGGAGTTAATTCTGGTGATGTATTCTCTCAAAGTCACTTTGCAAGCTTAATGGTGCGTCACCAAATTCCGAGAATCCCTACTGCTCACACGGCTGCTTCGTATTTCGTATGAGACCCTTGTCCTTTCGCAAGTCTTCAATATACGCCGACCTCGACAATGTTGACAAACCCGCATACTTACTTGGACTGACCGGTTCGGCGGCCTTCCTGACCCCCATTCGGGCAAAGCTCTCCGCCATTGCTGAGCGGCCATTTGCTATGAAAAACGCTGCAAATGATTCCACAATGGTTGATTATTCCTTGGAGCGAGATTATGGGGAAAACAGTGAGTGTGGAGTGTCCTGGACTTATTCCGATCGATTCAGCGTTTAATACTTAGTAGAAAATGATACCCCACATGCCTAGGTACCCAAAAATCTTGGAGTCCTATTTTTGAAAATAAATCAATTGGTACCCATTTTGACCCATACACACCTTCGGTAGGCGACAATCAGTCTGGGATCCATCTATATCGTTATCTACTGAATGAAATGGGTTCGAAATCGGAACGATTGGCACCCACCTGAAGAGGTTATGGGTCAAAATGGGTATATATCTACCTATTTCGGCTGTGCGTTTTCGAGATTTCTCTTACCTAGGCGTGTGGGGTATCATTTTCCACTAAATTTTGGACGCTGAATCCAATGAGTTGGAACATGGAACGATTGGCACCACCGGAAGAGGTTATGGACGCTAAATCGATTGAAATGAGTCTCCTTGGAATAACAACCCCCTGTGAAAGATTTGCAGCGTTTATCGATCTAGACATCATGAAACGTACACTGTCAAGTGTTGGCGCTAATTGAAGAGGCTCTGGCATGACTACATAAATTGATTAATCAATGAACTAACCAACCTAAACTGTGTCCTCCTCGCCATGGCGAATGCAAAGAGGGCATTTCCCTTTTATCAACAAGTTTGGCCACAAAACACTGAATCATCAAACTGTTTTCCAAAAACGAGTACCAGACTACCTAATTTTTTGTGATAGTAGTGTTTCCCTTGACTTTCCAAAGAGCAAGTTCAAGTAGAAGGGTGACTCATTCTCTTATGAGCTGTTATGTTTGTAAGCCTGGCTAGACAAACACGCTTTCGCCTGCTCTCTTCCAATTGCGACAAAATGTGCATGGACCTGTGTCAGCTGGACCTGGCCTGTCGCAATTTCCAGCAAACAGCTATCATTTGGGTGGCCTCCATAGTTGACACTATCTACCTAATTTGGAAGTGGGGTTCGGGATTCGTGATACTTAAGCATGTGGGGTATCATTTTCCACTAAATTTTGGACGCTGAATCCGATGAGATGGATCTTGGGACGATTAGCACCCACCCGAAGAGGTTAAGGTTATTTATCTCAACCTCCATGTGAAACAGAGCTCTGTACTAAGTAATTTGGGTTGTGCAAAATGTAGCAGTAAAGAGCTTCAAAAAAGCAATTCGGTGGCCACTTAGCCCCTTTAATCTATTAGGGATTTTTAAAATATGTCCATATGGGACTCATAGGTTCCAACACTTGCTTATTTTTGGCATTTTTTGGTAGCTGACTGCAGAACACTGAACAAACACTGTGGAAGGCATCACAGCTATGATAAAGATTGGAAGAAGAAGAGGAAGAAGAGAAGGCAGTTTGGCCAACCCTATTACCTTTCCTACAATTTGCCTGAAATCCTGGCCTAGTAATAATTTATTACCACCTTGCATAGTGATACTAGTTAGCAGGATCCTGATGGCAATGTGCAGTACCGAGTACTGCCAACTTGATAGATAATAATCCATAATATTATGCAGTATGGTACAAATGGACGTGATAGAGATAAGAAGATTATCAAATATCAAGGTTCTAAAGAGGAGGAAGAATCTGTTTGTCTGACACGCTACCAAAAATCCAACCGGAATCAGGGGATGAGAGGTAGGGGTCAAAATGTTTATCAAAAATTGGATATTTGAGATTTTTGGCAATCTACGCCTGTGGGGTATCATTTTCCACTAAATTGTGGACACTGAATCGATTAAAATGAGTCTTCATGCGCCTGGCCCGAGTAAAAACCAACCCATGTGATTTCTATTACAGAAATAGTATAAAAACTAGCTATTGTTAACTGATAATTTGTATTTTATTTTTTCAGAGACGGCGGAGGTCAAGTGTTACGATGAGCTTGGATGTCTCAACCTGACCAAAGAGTGGTACCACATCATCAATCGTCCTTTCAACGTGTTCCCCCTCCGCCGAGATCTCATCGACGCCAAATTTCTACTTTATACGAGAGCAAACGCCTTAGAGGTAGGTGTCCTGACGATGAGTCAAAACCTGGTATTCTTCTAAAAACGCTGCAAATTCTTCTGGAAGTTGCTTCAGGAGCTTGGGGACTCATTTAAATCGATTCAGCGTCCAAAATTTAGTGGAAAATGATACCACGAATCCCGAAAACCCACTTCCATAACAGGTAGATAGATACCCATTTTGACCCATAACCTCTTCGGGTGGGCACCAATCGTCCCGGGACCCACCTCATTGGCTTCAGCGTCCAAAATGTATTCGAAAATGATACCCCACACGCCTAGGTACCACAAATCTCAAAAATTCATTTGTCTAAAAACGTATAAAACCGTGTTTTTTGAAGAATGGATTTTCGAGATTTTTTTTCGAGTTAGGCGTGTGGGGTATTTATTTCCACTAAATTTAGGACGCTGAATCCAATGAGTCGGGTCCCGGATTGATTGGGACCCACTGGAAGAGGTTATGGGTCCAAATGAGTATCCATCCAGTCATCTTGAATATGGTTTTTTGATATTGCTGGTACCTAGGCGCTTGGGGTATCATTTTCCACTAAATTTTGGACGCTGAATCGACTGGAGTGAGTCCCTATGCTCCTGGTCCGAGGAATAACCAACCCGTGTGTAAGATTTTCAGTGTGTTTTAAGATGCGATCATCCACTCGAGTGACTGTCACAATACGCTCTGAGAAATAACGTTGCCGACTAAAGTATTCACAAAGGCCGGAAAAGCATCTCCTCAAGGAAGACGCCGATCAACAGAAATCCGAAGTAGCCTTGAACAGGAATCACTCGTCGCTTCCCACTTGACAAACAGGATTCGAGCGGCAACAATAGGCGAACCCGGTCTTCAACCAGAAATGCACCGGCTTTGAGTGACTTCCGGTAAAATGCTCATTGTTCTCGAAGAACTGGTAAACACACACCAGCCGCAAAAAGAGAGACAGAAGAGAGAAAAAGAGAAAGCTGAACTGCCGTAAATAGCTAAACACACGGCTCTGAAAACAACCTTTTGTTCGAAAAGCGTTGAGAAACGTTTGCTAAGGTCGTGAGCACTCCAAAACCCTTCCGCAACTGTTTGTGATGCCCCAAACACTATTGCGACTTATAAGACGTCAATTCAAAAATTCTTCTTCCTGTTAAGATTCTTAAAAATGAAAACGCTGCAAATTCACAGGGGTTGGTTATTCCTTGAACCAGGCGAATTGAGACTCATTTGAATCGATTTGGTGTCCCCAATTTAGTGGAAAATGATGCCCCACACGCCTAGGTTACAGATATCTCGAAAACACACATTCGAAATGGGTAGATTGATGCAAATTTTGACCCATAACATCATCCAGTGGGTGCCAATCATTCCAGGATCCATTTTATTGAACTCAGCGTCCAAAATTTACCGGAAAATGATACCCCACATGCCTAGGTACCAGAATCATCGGAAATCCACTTTCAAAATAGGTAGATATGTAAGCCCCCAGGCTTGCTGCCTCCAGAAGGCCAGAAGAGCATGCGCCAGGATGCGCGCGCAGCTCCTGCCCAGACGTCGCATTTTGGAGAGAGGCCCAGCGCTCACTCATTGCCCAGGCGCCCAACATGTCGGAGTCATTTATATTTTGTAACCTGTCGTGCAAGTGCAACTCACTCAGTCCATCCTGGCTTTGTCCTGTGCTCGCTCTGAAGTGACCTGCTACCGTGCTAAAGTCTATGGAAGCTGTAACATTGTGTTCCCCATGAGATAAAGGACTCAAGTTAATTAAGGACAGCGTGCCCCCTCCAGTTTTCTCTTCATCGACGCCGTTTTCGTCAGCCGGTATCGTTGCGCTTGCTCATTAATTGTATTTCATGTATCATGTATTAATTGTATTTTTATGCTCCACATGTTGTCTAATGTACTTTGTCAAATTACTTTGTCCTATATCAATTGTAGACTAGGTTGGTGCATATCCTCCTTTGCAACGTGTCCTTGTTTTTAATTATAATTCATTTTGTTTCAATGTATTTCATGCTCATCCTTGGTATCCCTAATTAACGCTCAGTCGTAAGTCTTGGACTTACATCCCGTATCCTCTCGCTAGGTCCCTTCCAAATTCTCCGAAGAAACCCGAATTAAATTATAGTAAATTCAAACACATTTTAATTCGAGAGAGGCTTACATACATATCTGTTGTGATGATTTTTAACTCCTTGCAGATGTGAAATTTGATGTCTTTTTAAACCGTTGGTTGTTGATCGTTAAAACCCAAATTTTCTTTGCTCCTCAAGAAAACGACAGCAGCCTTTGCCACGTTATAAATACTCCACTATCACAACGTCCATCCACACTGAAGTGACGTTTCGTGACGGACCTTTCGTCACCTAACCTTGAAAAAGGCAGTCAAAATGGATTTGTTCATTCGCGATAATTCCCACGACCGGCGAAGTGATTTTGGTCCTTTCGAAGTTCCGTCATGGCGTCTTTGAAACAGACAGACGCGGTCCATTTGGTTGAAAGGTGATGAGGTCCTATTCAAGCAGAAGAACATCCACAAGGAGCCGACGTCGCAACGTGTTTCTTCATCTGAGGTCCTCAAGAGGTTCGTGATTACAAGGGGTTACAATCAATCCTGAACTACTTTACCCAATTCTGGCATTACGAAATTCGTTTGTGCTTAACGAGTGTAATGACAAAATTTAGGTTTTCAATCTTGAGAAAACTGTAGCACCACAAAAGAGGCACCTAAACGTCAGGCTTTCTCCCCCATATGAATTTGTTACTCTGGAACAATCTCTCCTAATTAAAAACCCAAATTCTTTCATAGGGGTTGGTTAATCCTCGGACCAGGAGCATGGAGACTCACTCCAATCGATTTAGCGTGTAGAATTTTGTGGAAAATGATACCCTACACGCCTAGGTACCAGAAATCATGAAAACCCACTTTCGAATTTTGACACATAACCTCAAAATTTTCTGATCTTGTTCAAAGGATGTAATGTAGAGTGAAGAGCCATGCCCCTTGTGCAGTTGAATCTGTTTGGTTCTCAACTCCACAGACGTTTCTGCGTCCTTCTGAACAGTATGGAATCCATTTGCAATGCTCTTTGTCATGCAAAACCCTTAATGCAGGTGGCAGTGCACCCCCAGATGCTGATCAGGGGCACCCCCAGATACTGGGTCCAAGATGGATAAACTTAGAATGGCACTTGTTTTGTAAATGCCCAATGGCTGACCACCTCCACTGCAAGGGTTGCTTAACACTACCCTTTGCAAACGGTTTGGCAGGATGAGGTAAAGGCATGCCATTTCCCTGTCAGCATCCATAATTTAATGGCTATCCTAACAGAACATGCGTTTCCTTCGATACTCAAGATTAAAATGTTGAGGCAAACTAGAACATGAAAGTAAGTGTTGGGTAAACCCACAATCAAAATTATTTGTTTGATTGGAAGGGTTGCGAATGTGTGTTGACTATGTGCTCACCGGGTGATTGAAGTGTCTGGCAAAGTTGTTGAAATCAACTGAACCCCCAATGATTTCAGGTAATGACGATTAATAAGCAGATTAATTTTATTTGGAATTCAACCAGTATTAGAGTTGGCAATCGCATGTGTAACGCTCATCAGACTTGTATTTTACTATGTCAAAAATGCAGTTTCAAATTCCCCTAATCGTCAGCAAACTTCTAAAAGGAATCACCTCTGAAGTCCTAATTGGGCACACGGCTCCAAGGCCTGCCAATTGACAAACGGGCATCCCATTCGAGTTTAATGAATCGATTAAGGCGCCAGCCTCGCAATGACCTACTCGCCCTGTCCAACCCCCTATGGGCCACTGCAGAGTCAGGGTCGTTTCAGACGGTTGAATCTAGTGCGTGCTTTGAATTTTCAAAATTTTCGACTTTTCAAATGCGTCTCTTAGAGCCCAATTCAATCTAGTGTGGAGTATCATTTTCCACTAAATTCTGGACGCTGAATCCAATAAAAAGGATCCCAGAACGATTGGCACCCACTGGATGAGGTTATGGGTCAAAATGGGTATCTATCTACCTATTTCGAATGTGGGTTATCGAGATTTCTGGTACATAGTCGTGTCGTGGGGTATCATATTCCACTAAATTTTGGACGCTAAATCGATTGGAATGGGTCCAGGGACCCGCCACAACCACTGATTTCCCATTTTCCCCATGTTGAAGAAATGAATTTCCATGCGCCTGGTCCGAGGAATACCAACCCGTGTGTAAGAATTTGCAGCGTTTTTAAATTGGGAAAAGGAACTACCTTTTAAGGTTTGAAATGGATAGGAAATTTGAATAAGGCCTTCAGAAAATCTGAAACTTCATAAATAGTGTCCTTGCTGCAACCACATCCACCCCCAAATTAGACAACATGACAGCAACGAACAGCCGAAAACCACGAGTTTTTGCAATGTGATACCAATTTGGGTTCTTGGACCCTAAAAGGGTTGTAGCATTCTTCACCAAAGGGAATCCATACTGTGATAGCAACATGAAACCAGCATGAGTTCGCGGCCTTGGTGTTCTGAACTGTAGGAAATTTATTCAGTGACAGCAAACTGAGAGTTAATATTTCAATTGTAATCTGTGATTGTGTTGATAACTCAAATTCAAATCAGTGACAGCACTAAATGGGATCTGCAGACCTAGAAGGGTTGCAGCATTCATTATCGAAGGGAATCTATATTTGTGACAGCAACATAAAGCAGAATACTCGATGAGTTTTCGCAACCATGTTCTTGCCTCCAGTTTTTAGCAGCTCGTTGGTTATTCACTAAATGTGTATTTCAAAATGAATTTTCGAGATTTTCGGCGATCTAGGCGTGTAAGGCATTATTTTCGACTAAATTTTGGACGCTGAATCCAATGAGACGAGTCCCGGGACGAATGGCGCCCACCCAAAGAGGTTGTGGTGTAAGCCTCTCTCGAATTAAAATCTGTTATAATTTTAATTCGGGTTTCTTCGGAGGTTTTGAATGGACCTAGCGAGAGGTTACACAATGTAAGTCCAAGACTTACGACTGAGCAATTAGGGATACCAAGGATGAGCATAAAATACATTGATACAAAATGAATTATAATTGAAAATAAGGACACGTTGCAAAGGAGAATATGCCTCAACCTAGGCTAGAATTGATACAAGACAAAGTAATTTGACAAAGTAAATTAGACAACATGTGGAGCATAAAATACAATTAATTCATGATACATGAAATAAATATATACTTACATGAAATACAATTAATGAACAAGCACAACGATACCGGCTGACAAAAATGGCGTTGACGTCGAAGGGAAAACTGGAGGGGGCATGCTGTCCCAAAGGTACACAGCGAGGCTTAATTTGCTTGAGTCCTTTATCATCTCATGGGGAACACAATATTACAGCTTCAGTCGACTTCAGCACGGTAGCAGAGTTCACTTCAGAGCGTGCACAGGACAAAGCCAGGATGGACTGAGTGAGATGCACTTGCACGACAGGGTTACAAAAATATATATGACTCCGACATGTTGGGCGCCTTGGCACCAAGGGGCGCCTTGACAACGACTGCCTGGTTGGGCGCCTTGGCAACGAGTGAGCGCTGGAGCTCTCTCCAGAGCGCATCCTGGCACATGCTCCCTCCCTTCTAGCCTTCTGGAGGCAGCAAGCCTGGGGGCTTACAATTATATCCCAATATTCCCTCTTGAAGGATCAACCTCAAGATAAACCATTGATAATATACCAATCATTACCAAAATTAACACAATTCACCAAAAATCCACCACATTTCAATGTTGCAGGCTCAGGTGCTGAAGTGGGAGAATCCAAAGACGATTGAACGATCAAATTTCGACTCGAAAAGACTGACTAAATTCATCATTCATGGCTTCATCGATACTCCACTCAGCAGTTGGGTGAAGGTACGGCATTATCGTTTAATTTGCCATCCATTAATGGAGTTTCTCTCGTTTATCAGTTTTTATTTTGCTGTCGCAGGAGATGCGGTTGGCGCTGTTGAAGCACAGGGATTACAACGTTATTGTAGTTGATTGGGCTGGCGGGTCTCTCCCTCTGTATACTCAAGCTACAGCCAATACTCGACTTGTTGGCTTGGAGATTGCAGCTCTCATTAATTACTTGAAGGTAAGCCTACCTTTAGGAGCACTAGTAAAATACAAAGCCTCGTGGCAGTCCAAAGTAGTCTTGGATTTACAGTAGCATCATACTATTTGCGTTATACAACGCCTAACATGTACCCGTTCCAATTTAAACAACTTTTTTCATCCTGACTCTCATTTGCAGGACAACCACGGATTGAAACCTGAGCAAGTCCACCTTATAGGGCACAGCTTGGGTGCCCATACTGCTGGTTATGCTGGAGAACGCGTTCCAGGTGAGTTCAATACTGCCCTAAGCAAGATGCCTCTTGAATGAAGCACCAAGAGGATATTACAGGTGGCAATGTAACAATGGCTATGATGAATCCCTTATAACACCTGTTTGCGAATTGAAGGATCTCATGACGTTCACCACCATTTTTCAGGTCTTGGAAGGATAACTGGGCTGGACCCTGCTGAACCTTACTTTCACGGCATGCCTGAAATTGTCCGCCTTGATCCTGGCGATGCAGAGTTGGTGGATGTCATACACACAGATGCCACTTCTATACTGCTGTTAGGTAAGGCTTGAAATTCTCCTACCAGGGATTTTAGGTGGTTAGACATTCTGAAGGGATACTGGAGTATATTTGCCGTCCAGGCTGCTTAAACTAAAGCCCTTCGACGTTACCTACTTGCAGGGTATGGAATGGTTGAACCTGTTGGTCATGTAGATTTTTACCCCAACAACGGCAAAGCTCAACCAGGCTGCGACATCACAGAGAACCCTCTCCCTCTCACCCTAGTCAGGCAAGGTAAGCGTTCATTAATTCATTCAGTTCGTAAGATGTTTCAGATTGTATTCTCAAATTAAATTTTACGTCTATTTGTTGCAAAGGGATTGAAGAAGCGTCGAGAGTGTTGGTGGCTTGCAATCATATTAGAGCCATTAAACTATTCATCGACAGCATCAGTTCTCAGTGCCCTTATTTGGGCTACCGTTGTTCTTCCTATCAAGCCTTCACTCAGGTAAAAAATGCTAATTGCCCAGAAGAAAAAGGGATGATGGGATTCTTATGCCCACTCCAAGGTTGTAGAGGAGCATATCGGCTGTTTTGATTTGATGATGTGTAACGAATTTGTTTTATTTATAGGGGAAATGCTTCAGCTGTGGAGCGAATGGCACCAACTGCGCTGTAATGGGGTTCCACACTGAGAAAATGCCAGGTGTTACTCCTGGCGGCAAGTACTACATCAGTACTGGCAAAGACACGCCATTCTGTCGTGAGTTTTTTCAGTCTCAAGTTCGTCTAAAGTGACTCGTTGTTTCAGTATTTGTCTGACAATATTGTCTCGTGTGCAGGGCATCACTACAAAGTGACGATAGACTTGGCAAAGCCTCCCCGCGCTGAGGCCTGGGTCCAGGGCTTCATGAGGGTCAGCCTCCATTCGGACAATGGCATCATCAAAAACCTTGATCTCACGCCAAAGTAAGCCTCTCACCAGGACACGATTTCAGTTAGGTCTGAATAACGTGTTCCCAGGGCCTCTTTAGGGGATGGCACTCCCAACTATAGCAGGCCTGGTTGTTAATGGTCTTGTTAGTCGTTGTTTCTGGTGGTGCCGTCAACAACGCAAAATTTCCACTGTCTGCTTGTTAAGAGTTGACTGATTGACATGACGCCTTCATCCCGTGCGGGGGTTGGCACATTTATTTCAGCGGCTATGAGAAATTGGAGCATGGGACGTCAAAAAGCTTCGTTGTCAGCCACACAGAAGACATTGGGCCAGTGAAGCGGGTGGAGTTCTACTGGGAGTATGACATGAACGTTCTCCAACCTAGGAGCATTTGCTTCTTGTGGTGCAACGACCATTTGTACATCAAAGACATCAAGGTCACCAAAAGTAAAATCAACGCGAGATCGTGAGTATTTAATATATTTGGGCTGCAAGAACATGGCTGGCCGCTGTAGCGTTGTTCCTATGCTGCAATAAACATGGCATTTTACATTTCCCAGCAGCAACTGGGTTTCTTAAAATCCAGTCCATTTACTGATAGCCTCCTATTTGAACAGTGACTACATGGCTTACAACCTATCCTGACATTGGTCCATGGCTTACTGCATACTCCCTGAGCAAAAATCCTGTGGCATCTTTCCCTTTGTGGCAGCAATCACATAGCTTCTTACCCATCCCTGCAGCAACCCAATGGCTTCCTACGCGCTCGCCATGTCCTTGCTATGCTCAGTAAATTATATTATTATTTACAGTAATACATCGCAATACAACAATATCGATTTCCAGGAAACGAGGCATCGACGTCTCTTCAAAACTGTGCACGCCAGGTCGTCGGGACTTTGCTGACGTCGCCTCCCGCTCAACTGCGCTGTTCCTCGACGACTGCGAACTTGCCTGACCAACGTTGCTGACAATACTTTTATCTTGTGCCATCTTTTGGCAAAATTAACAAGACCCAGACTCTTTTATGCCTCGTGTTGGGAATTTTATGTCAACTTTGGACATATGCTACCCATTTTGTTATATTGTTATTCGGTAGCAGTTTTTTTTCTCAATATTGTTGTCTTGTTCACGTTTGCTAACTTAGCTTCTGTTAGCACCTTTTGCAAGACCATAAACTGATACTCTGGTTTGCAGAAAACTCCACTACCAGAAGCTCAGCGCCAGATATGAGGTTTGCAAGTCAACTTTGAGTTGGGAAGGCGATAGATGTCTCTGAATTTCTGATTTGCTCCAAATGGCGGACTTTTGCCATCAGAGCAGAGTTGAAAATACTCAAATTAATATTCAGATTTGAGTTTGAATGTTGATTTCAAAATCTGCATTCTATGCAATTACAAAGTATTTCAAAATGTATGAATTCTGCAATTATTTCAAGTATGTGAAATTGACGTGGTTTTTCACAATTCAGACAAATTGTAAAAACAAGTGATTAAGTTTCCTATTTTGTTACCTCTCTTCTGTAAGAGAGGATTACTTTTGGAAATTTAAAAGTGAGAACTCCAGAGTAATAATCTACTTGAGATTATATTTCAAATTTACCATAAAACTACAATAGTTAATAATTTCTTTATATTTAAATCAAAAATTTACGGATTTGCGAGAGAAAAAAAATTAATTTTATTATGTTACTTGTTGACAATTGTAAATAATGGCGTTGCTTGAATATTTCAACGCCCTGAGACCAAATTTTTCGAAGTCGAGGTGTAACGAGGCGGATGACTAAAAAACGCTGCATCGTGCTGTTTGGTCGCTGTCTGCGAGCAGTAGCTGCTGTTGTGCAATAAAGGGCTTTTACGTCATGTGATGATTACTTACTCCTTTGTCGACTTAACAACTAGCAGATGTAAGGCTGACATTTAAGGGTGGGCAGTGTGCTCGATACATCAATCGTATCAATTGTCTTTTACGTCAGCCAATTAGGCGAGTTTTTTGCAGGTTTAGAAGCAATAGTTGAGGAACAACCTAGCCAAACACTGAAGAAAATCGCGGAACTTTAGGAACAAGGCGTTAGCTCAAGTACTGTGGAAGCTGTACTTACAATACCCACTGTTGAAAGGCGATATGTCTCCTAGATGTTGGATCTCAGAGTCGTTAATTACAATATTGTACCAATGCCCAATTGTCAGGCGATTTCTTAAACGAACTCCGAGAAAAACTGTAGTAGGTACTCATGTAATGGATTCCTACTGGTCTGAGGATATTGGGAACTGGTTGATTCAGGTGCATTCTATGAAACTGAAGAGTCTTAGAAGAGGGCATACTAAGGCACAACTACATATTACTACCTGCCTGACAGCCAGGCGATGATAAAGGCCATCACAGCACCTAACATCTCATCTAAGGTGGTGAAGGACTGTGAGCAGGCCTAACCTTCAATAGCTGTCAGAGTAGGCAAAAAATCTGCAACGACTTGATCAGAAACTAAAAGCTCAAACTATTTGTCGCAAACTTAAAATACGGAATATCGAGTTCTAATAGATAATTAAATAAATATATTTAATTAGATAATAAATAAAATATATAATTAGATAACTACATAACTAATACAAGCGTAAACGTGTAACCAGTTAACCAATAAGAAGATAAGAACTGGAGAAGCGATGACGATGGAGAATTACCTGGCCGAGAACAAAGCATAGAGAAGATATGCGGCGGCGTTCACGATACATTAAGAAGAGATTAGTCTTCGTATTATCGTCTACCTCCAAATTTTTAACGCTGAATCCACTGTTATGGATCCCGGCTGGATTGGTGCCCTCTGGAGGTGGGTATGGGTCAAGATGGGTGCCTTCCTACATTATCTTGAGTTGGTTTTCGGGATTCGTGGGTATATATTGGACCTGAAGCGTGGGGAAAATTGTATGAGTAGACTCATTCCGATCGATTCAGCGTCCAACATTAAGTGGAAAATTATACCTAGATCCCGCAATTCTTTAAAACCCACTTGTATGTAGGTACCCATCATGACCCATACTCACTTCCAGAGTGCATCACTCGGTCCGGAACTCTTCACAATGTACTCAGCGTCAAAAATTCAATGGTAAACGATACATTGGTGGAAAACTAACCCCTTCTTCATGCTGCATCTCTTCTCTATGCTCCGTTCTCTGCCACGTTATCTAGCGTCGTCATCACGTCTCCTGTACATGCAGGTTAATGCGTAGGTTGTTGGCTGATTTACCGAATGTTTCATTCATTATTAAAATTTGGTATTCCGTATATTTTCAGTTGGCGATTAATAGTTTGAGCAGTAGTATGTCTCCGCTGTACCACCAGCTAGTTTTCAATCGAGTCGTCGCAGATTCTTTGTCTACCCTGACAGCAATTCAAGGTTATATTTTTTTCCTCTCCTTATTTTGTGAAGATACTAATGGGCTTCCTCGTACGGGTCTGGACCGAAGAACAGTCCCCCTAGGTCAGCACTATTGTGAAATTGTGTTGAGCTTCAAAATCTCATCAAGACATTTATATCAGGCTGCAGAGATACAAATGCTAATAAAAGCGCTGCAATCATTCATCATTCCAATTGATTCAGGGTCCGAAATTTAGTGGAAAATGATACCCCAAACGCCTTGGTACCAGAAATCTTGAAAACATATACAAAATGGGTAGATACATACCCATTTTGACCCATGACTTCATCCGGTGGGTGCCAATCGATCTAGGACCCATTTCATTGGATTCAGCGACCAAAATGTTGAGGAAAATTATACCCCACACGCCAAGGTACCAGAAATCCCAAAAACACATTCAAAATGGGTAATATATGCCAAATTCGACCCATAACTTCTTCCAGTGGGTGCCAATCGTTCTGGGACCCATTTCATTGGATTCAGCGTCCAAAATGTAGTAGAAAATGATACCCTACGCGCCTAGATCGCCCAAAATCTCGAAAATCCATTGTTCAAAAAACACATTTTGACCCCTACCCCGCCCAAATTTGGTCCGATCGGGCTGAAAAGTTTTGAGGACCGTCCTAGGTCGGGTACAGACCCCTGACCCAAATTTCAGATTTTTAGAAAATTTTCTACAACCAAAAACGGCGCGGACGAGGGACGGCGTATGGTCATTTACCTTTTTTGATCTAGACACCTTGAAACGTCCAGAAAAAAATTTTGAGCCGAATCGGAGAGGTTGACCATTTGCATAAAAACGTAGCTCATTCAGTAAACAATAAGATTTATTCAGGAACGGTTGAAAAAAGTCTTCAAAGAGTTGTTGTACACTTGTTCACACAATTTGTCTTCGTCCACGTCTTTAACGGCGGCGACAATTTCCAAGATTTGGACGATGGCCACGGGTTCGTTGCGACTTTTGACCATGGCGTCTTTTGACCATTTTTCCTTTTTGACTGAGTTGAATTTAGTTTTTACGAATTTGTAACCCGCGTGAGTGGGTCGAACCTCGCACCAGGGGGCGTCCGTTTCCAGGTGAAGTGACTCGGTCGGGATGGACGAGACGACTTCGAGGTTATTTTGAGTTTTGAGTGAACAGCCGTTCAAGCCGATTTGAAGGCCGAGTTCGATGAAATTTTTCGCGTCTTCAGCGGTGCCGTCGAACGAATGGACGACTCCGGTTGATGGGTACCGGCGCATAAGAGCGGTGAAGTCATCGTGGGCGGCTCGGCAGTGAAGAAACAACGGAATTGAGAGTTTGGACGCGAGTTGGAGCTGTTTTTCAAAGTATTTCAACTGAATTGTTTTATCGCAGAAATGGAGGCGATCGTAGTCCAACCCGCACTCCCCCAACGCGACCACTTTGTTCGCGTTGGATCTAATAAGTGCTTCCATTTCGCTCAAATAATCCTCCGGATTGGTCTTTTCAAAATCCGAAGCGTGCGTTGGATGACAACCAACAGTGCAGAACAACCGCGAATCACTTCTCGACATCTCCAACGCTTTTCGACTGTCGTCCAACGTTGTACCGGTAATGACGATCCGCTCAACGCCGGCGCTCCAACTTCGCTCCAAAACGCGATCCAAATCCGGAACGTGTTTGACAGACCCGTGGTAACTTCCTTGGAACATCGGGTCGGTCAGATTTGCGGCAATTTCGATGAATTTTCGACGCATCATGGAAGTTTTTTTTGTTTTGTTTTTTCGAAAAATAAAAATACAGTCCTTTTTGTAGATTGTACGAAGTAGTTGAAGCACTTTCAACCTTATCCCAAAAGTAATTTGACGGCGATAACCAAAACGTTGACGAAAATCAGAGGAACTGCAACAAACGCAAAATCAAAATTGTTAATACAAAGAGTAAAACGCAGCAAATTCATTCACAAGGGTTGGTTATTCCTCGGACCAGGAGCATGGAGACTCATTTATTCAACATGGGGAAAATGAGGGGAATAGTGGGTGTGGCGGGTCCCGGACCCATTCCAATCGATTTAGGGTCCGAAATTTAGTGGAAAATGATACCCCACACGCCCAGGTACCAGAAATCTCGAAAACACGTACACAAAATGGGTAGTGAGATACCCATTTTGACCCAAAACCTCTTCCAATGGGCGCCAAACTTTCTGGGACCCATTTCATTGGATTTAGCGTCTAAAATTTAGTGGAAAATAACACAACCCCACAAAAAAAAGAAGGTCAAAGTCCATGACCTGTGGGGTTTTATGTTTTTCAGGTCGCTGATTCCGAATCTTTTGCCAGTTTTTTTCAGATCAGATCGCTTTCAAGGTCATTTGAAGGTCAAATGGAGAAAATATAGCTTAAAAAAATATTGCTTAAAAAATCTGAAAAAAATCAGACATAGGTTTCTTAGAACGCTGAATCCAAATCCAGTGTCAGTTGACCTTCATGAGGTCAAGGTCAAGGTCATTTAAAGGTCAAACCAACAAAATAACCTTAAAAAAAAACAAAAAAATTGTAAAAATTTATGTATGTGTTTCAAGGGTTGCTAAATCCAAATCCAGGGTTGGTTCGATCATGTCTGGTTATCTGAAGGTCATATAAGGTCATTTGAAGGTCGAATTTTAACAAATTTTTTTGAGGTTACTTTGTTGGTTTGACCTTCAAATGACCTTGAACTAAACCTCACAAAGGTCAACCTACACCGGATTCAACATTCTAAAAAACCTATGTCTGAATTTTTTCAGATTTTTTAAGGGATGTTTTCTACATTTGACCTTCAAATGACCTTGAAAGCGATCTGATCTGAAAAAACTGGCAATAGATTTGAAATCAGCGACCTGAAAAACATAAAACCCCACAGGTCGCTTTCATGGACTTTGACTTTTTTTTTGTAGGGTTGTGTAATACTCTACATGCCTAGATCGCTGAAAATTTCGAAAATACATATTTTGAAATACACATTTAGACCCGTAAACCCCCTCCCCACTCCCAAATTTGGTCCAATTGGGATGAAAAATTTCATAGACAAACTAGAGCCGGAAACGGGTCCCTTTTCATGAAAACGTGGGCTGATTATTCAAGGAATAACCAACCAAAAAGTGAGCGTGGAGTGTACAGGACTTATTCAAATTGATTCATTGTACATTTAGCGGAAAATGATACCCCACACCACTAGGTGGAAGTCAAAAATCTCAAAACCCATTTTTGAAATAGGTAGGCCTAGGTAAGTACCCATTTTGACCCATTCCCAGCCCCAGTGGGGACCCATCTCAATGGTTTCAGCGACCAAACTTCTAAAGAAAATGATACCCCAGATTCCTAGTTTTCAAGAAGCCCCGAAAATCTTTTTTTTAAATACATTATGTATCATCATTTTTTCAATCCATAATTTTGGTCAAGGACCTCTCTTAGGCTCTAGTTGGTCCCCGAAACATTTACAACCCAATAGGACCAAATTTGGAGAGGGTTTGGGTATAAATGTGTATTTTGAAACTCGATTTTTGGGACTTTTTTAAGAACTAGGCGTGTGGGGTATCATTTTCCACTAAATTTCCGACGCTCCATTGTAATGAGACTTGAGTCACTCGATATTCCCCCATAATCTTACCCGTTAGAAGGATACATAATCGACTAACGTGCAATTCACATCGACGATCAACTTACATCTCATAACAGTGCGAATGGAGGAGATAAGATTGAGTATTTGCGCTTTGGCCGAAGGAGATTCACCAAATCCTTGAACGTGCTGTTGCCCAGTTCGCCAACCCACTGAAACAAAGCCGAACGTAAACCTCAAACATACCAAATTTCCATCAAAACATATCAAAAGCAAACATTTAAGAGCTCACTTTTAGCTAGAAACCTCTCCTCATGAAGAACGCACACCGCGTTCAAAACCAACAACGTAGCTTCAAACAAATTCCACAATGTAAACGCCATTTTCGGCTGTCAATACCTTCTGAATGTTGTTTATACAGAAACGACCTCAAATTTATGTAAGGCGTAACCACATTTCACATAAAAATTTGTGAAATTCGACAGAATCGAAAACGAGACGGAATATTATCATATCAACACGTATTCACGTTTGGTTGTTCATTTCTTCGTAACTGTCCTGGAAAGGTGATAAGCTTCTGACGTACAACTAGTACTTAGGGTCGCTATGATTGTCAAGATTAGTTCCGCATCGAAATCTGATTGAATTTCATCAAATCTGCACCCGGTATTATCTTTATTAATTTATTTTGCATTGTGATTGGTAAACCACGCTGATTACACATAAAACGCTGCACGTTCTTTCCCATTGCATCGAGACTCATTCGAATCGATTCGGCGTCGAAAATTCAGTGGAAAATGATACCCCACACGCCTTGGTACCAGAAATCCTGAAAAAACATTCAAAATACAAATTTTTATCCCCCCCTTCATCGATTTTGGTCCGATCGGACTGATAAGTTTTGAGGGGTGGCAGAAAAGAGAGGGCGACATGGTGGAGGGTAAATATATCGACTCCTCCACACAACAATCGATAGAAAAATATCGATTATCAAGTCAAAATGACGATTATCTCGTCTCGTTTCGAATATTCAGTCAAAATGGCCGCCTCGTCCGGGAACGTTTGTCGTTTCGTTCCCCAAAATCAACAGATTTGACGGGCGTGTTTACATTATTTGTTTTTTTTTTAGGGAAAATTTCAACAATTGCGTACATTTTCCGGGAGTTTTTGTGTTTGAAAAGTGTTTAGGACACTGACACTGGATTCGCCGCACGCCATGACGGATAAGTAAGTGCACCGTTTGCGACTTTTAACCTTTTTGTTTCAACTCAAATATGATTGTTTATTGAAAATTAGTAAATTGGGTAGAAATTCGACGGAAGTCGATTCTTAATAGCGTTCAGTGTCGGGTGGTGGCCAGGAAGGAGGTTTCTCTCGTAGAAGAGGGGGCGCACCAAGAAGGTTAGGAGATGGCGTAGGTATCTTGTTCACCAACAAATCAATACTACACACCCTCCGAAGACCACTCCTCTTGTAGTTTATCCTTTCCTGTGTGCTTAGTGCCGAATTACCGGAAATTTTCGATAAAATTTCTCGCCGAAGTTCAAAAATTTGACTCCCAAATCGGCGCAACCCCCCGCGGACCACACCCCTTACATTTCGAACTCTATTGACTTATATACTCATCACTACCTTATAAGGAGATGAATTTCATTCCGGGAAACCCCTAAGCCGATTTTCCTCAAAAGCGCGTGTGCCGATTTCGCCGATTTCCCCTCAAACCGGTTCATTGCGCGGTTTTCCATCAAATTCGTCAAATGCAAGGGAAATTCTATCGGATTCACCATTGACTTGTCGTTCAACAAGCAAAATAAATTTCCCGGAGGACCACGAGTCATCCCCAGACATGGGGCCCCAGTAAGAGAGTTTTCCGTTCATTTTTCTTAGTTTTTAATTCCTGTTCAAGTCGATAAATTGTTTTTTATTTTAGTTTTGAATCTACTTAATACCAGTTGCCTCTCCTAGGAGCTCTTCGGTGATAAGGTGGACTCAATGAGTTACATTCAACTACAAAATGTCCGAAACTGTTCATCAACCATTTGCATTTTACTCTGATTGACTTATCGTAAACGTATATTCGCGAGATATTTCGGATTCTCACCAAAGCCACTATAGCCATTTGTTTGTGTTACAAATCAATTAATACAATGTTGATACATGATACAATTGATGCAATTGATACAATCAATTGATACAATTGATACATGATACAATTGATACAATCAATTGATACAATTGATACAATGTTGATACATGATACAATTGATGCAATTGATACAATTGATTACATGATACAACTGATACATGATACAATTGATACAATTGATACAATCAATTGATACAATTGATACAATCAATTGACACAATTGATACAATCAATTGATACAATTGATACAATCAATTGATACAATCAATTGATTCAAATCAATCAATCGACTTGGATGTGCATTACGGAGTAGAAACATTACTATAAGGAAGGGTTTAAGAAGAAAAACGACTCGAATAAGTTTGGTTTTATCTTTAAATCTTTATCCACATGTTACATGTATTGAAGATTCATCTCAGATCAACTGGTTATTGAAATTACGCCGAAGAAGGAAGAAATTAACCATCGAAAATACTAGAAAGAAGTAAAAGAAAACCTGTAAGGATTAAAAAGTATCGGTATGTGCCTAAAACATTCGGTTAATAGTAGAATCATCATGGAAAAAATGACTTGAACTCGACACTGATGTTTCTGGTCAGCTCATGGAAGACTTAAGATTTAAGTAATCCATGAAAATTTAGATATGATTGAGTTTTCTGAGCGCCCTTCAGAAACTATAAGGAGAGAAACTGACGGTTCTACGGTCAAATCGTTTAGTAAAATTAAAAAATAAATAAATAAATACTGATAAATTGTGGCAACACCTTCATGAGTTGTTAAGAGATAAGTGGTCTACAGTGAGGCTCCCTTGAGGAAAATTGAAACATCATTATTAAAATGACAAAACCTTGAAATTTTTCAGAAAGCGAAAAATCTGTTTGTTGCGAAGAGAGCATTGAGAAGCCGAGTCTTGTGAAGGAGAGCTCAACGTGAAAAAGAAAGCACTGCAAATTCATTTACAGTTGGTTATTCCACGGATTAGCAGCATGGAGACTCATTAAAATCGATTTAGCGTCCTAAGTTTAGTGGAAAATGATACCCCACACGCCTAGATTGCCAAAAAATCTGGAAGATGACATTCGAAATGGGTAGATAGATCCCCATTTTGACCCATAACCTCTTCCGGTGGGTTCCAATCGTTCCAGGACCCATTTCAATCGATTCAGGGTCCAAAATTTAGTCGAAAATGATGCCCCATACGCCTAGATCGCCAAAAATCTCGAATATAGACATTCGAAATGGGTGTATAGTTACCCATTTTGACCCATAAATTCTTCCAGTGGGCACCAATTGCTCCAGGACCCACCTAATTGGATTCAGCGTCCAAGATTTAGTGGAAAATGATACCCCACAAGCCTAGGTACCAGAAATCTCGAATATAGACATTCGAAATGGATATATAGGTACCCATTTAGACCCATAACCTCTTCCAGTGGGCACCAATTGCTCCAGGACCCACCTCATTAGATTCAGCGTCCGATTTAGTGGAAAACGATACCCTACTTGCCTAGTTTGCAAAAATGTCCCGAAAATCGAGTTTCCAAAAACACATTTTTACCCAAACCTTCCCCAAATTTGGTTCGATTGGGCTTCAAAGATTTGATGACCAACTAAAGCCAAAATAAATTCTCTGATCAAATTTAAAACTACGCTAAAAATATCCAAAAAAATCATACAAATTTGTTTTGTTTGAACTATTCATTTTTGGTTGGTTATTCCTTGAATAATCTGAACCTATATTTTCATGCAAAAAGTCAATCTCTCCTATTCGGACCAAAATTTTTATCTGGACGTTTTGAAGTGTCTAGATCAAAATTAGCAAATGTCAGGGACCCGTTTCTGGCTCTAGTTCGTCCTTGAAACTTTTCAGTCCGATTTGATCAAATTTGGGAGGATAGGGGTGGAATTGGTCAAAATGTGCATTCGAAAAATGGGGTTTGTGATCTTGGCGATCCAGACGTGTGGGGTATCATTTTCCACCAAATTCTGGACGCTGAATCCAATGAAAAGGGTATCGAAACGATTGGCGCTCATTGGAAGTTGTTATGGGTCAATATGGGTGTCTATCTACCCATTTTGAATGTGGGTTTTTGAGATTTCTGGTACATAGGCGTGTGGGGTATCATTTTCCACTAAATTTAGGACGCTGAATCCAATAAGACGGGTCCTGGAATGATCGGTGCCCACCAGAGGAGGTAACGGGTCAAAATGGGCATCTATCTACCTATTTCGAATGTGGATTTTCTATATTTCTGGTGTCTAGACAAGTAGGATATCATTTTCCATTAAATTTTGGACGCTGAATCGATTTAAATGAGTCTCCATGCGCCTGGTCCAAGGAATAACCAACCCCTTTGATAGAATTTACAGCGTTTTTTCCTATATTGGAACAGCAAGATCCCAGTTAAAATTTATAAAGAGAAGATACATAAGATATTCGGAGGCACTGCCGTGTAGATTGACTCCAGTTGGTTGTCTTAAATGAACGAACGAGTTTCTCTGTGGACAAACTCAACATCTGGCGTTCTCCCACACGAAGACACTTGGCGAGGCGGTGACAAGCCTGCGACTGTTTTCAAAGCACAGAACCTGAACAAGTCTTTTCTATAAAGAGTCTTCATGTCGACTGAAGGTCATTTCGCGGGAAAATTTGGTGCTACTGATCGCGTTGGTCACTTTTGGCGTTGAATTGCCGGTGAGTTATGATAGATGAGGGGCGCTAAGTTGTTGCGCTTAAATTAATTAATTAATTTATTTTTGGTGGGTTAATCCTTGAATAATCAACCTATGTTTTCATGCATAAAGCCAATCACTCCGATTCGGCCCAAAAATTTTTTCTGGGCGTTTCAAGGTGTCTAGATCAAAATAAGCAAATGTCCGTCCGCCGTCCACTCCGATACTTAACTAAATTTTTTAAAAATCTGAAAATGGGTCAGGGGTCCGTTCATGGCTCAAGTTGGTCCTCGAAACTTTTCAACCCGATCGGACCAAATTTGGGTGGGGTAGGGGTAAAAATGTGAATTTTGAAAAATGGATTTTTGAGATTTCTTGCAATCTAGGTGTGTGGGGTATCATTTTCTACTAAATTCTGGACTCTGAATCCAATTAAAAGGGTCCCAGAACGATTAACACCCACTGGAATAGGTTATGGGTCAAAATGGCCATCTATCACCCATTTTGAATATGTGTTTTTGAGATTTCTGGTACCTGGCGTGTGGGTTATGATTTTCCACTAAATTTTGGACGCTGAATGTCTCGGAACAATTGGTGCCCTCTGGATGAGGCTATGGGTGAAAATCCAAACTTTTCAGCCCGATCGGACCAAATTTGGGCGAAGTAAGGGTCAAAATGTGTATTTCTATAACTGGATTTTCGAGATTCTTGGCGCGTGTGGTATCATTTTCCACTAAACTTTGGACGCTGAATCGATTTAAATGAATCCCGGTCCAATTGGCACCCACTGGAAGAATTTATGGCTACCTATCTACCCATATTGATTATGTGTTTTCGAGATTTCTGGTACTTAGGCGTGTGGGGTATCGTTTTCCACTAAGTTTTGGGCGCTGAATTCAATGAATTGGGTCCTGGAACGATTGGTGCCCACCGGAAAAGGTTATGGACGCAAACGGACATTTGCTAATTTTGATCTAGACTCCTTGAAACGCCTAGAAAAATTTTTTGGGCCGAATCAGAGAGATTTACTTTTTGCATTAAATGAATTTTGCAGTTCTCAAAGGAGGCCGATGTATCAACAAAGACCACATTCGCACAAATCGCTAATAGTCAAAAATTTCCGGCTCAACAGCCTCATGAGATTCGATTTTGTAAAAGTGATCTACATTTTGTCGGTCTAAAGGGTTGTTGGTGCATGAAAAGGATCCTTGTGTAAGACGACACTATCAGGAACCGCCACAAAAGGGGTGTTACGTGTGGGGTCGTCCAAATCCTTTGAAAGACGAGTCAGTACCGGTCGAGGGTGAAAATCACGCGTGTGCGATTACTAAATTCGTCTCGTGGTTGACGAATCCACCCAATTTTATTGTTTAGAGGATTTCTTCTCATCACAATAATTCAAAATAAATTTATTTTAAACAGTTTTGAAGCTGCTAAAAGTAATCCAACATCCAAAACGCCTCACTTTGTGTTATTCGTGAACAAAATTTAAATTACAGTCAAAATGCAATACGAATCCCACACTTTTGAGTCTAAATCGATACTAATACGCTCCAGATCAATTTTGGCAAACAGAAGCTGGGTATAAATGGAAGGCTAAGATACTTTTGGGGAAGTTCGGTTTCATTTTGCTGTAAATTTTGGGTTCTATATCGATTGAAATGGTTTTTGGGACGATTGCTGCACTTACGTGCAGCACCGATGGGCGTTATTAATGAAGTTTCAATACGAATTTTTACTGTTTTTGTTAATTTTTTGAAATTGTTTGCTTTACTCCTGCTGAGCGTGAAATATAATAAATTAATTTTTCTTTTCATAAATACAGGAACCAAAATGAAAAGTGAAGAATTGCCCCACAAGGCGAAGTCCACAAGAATCCCGAAATGACACTTATGAAGGCAGCCATTTTGAACCAAATCCTCTTGCAGTTGGTGCCAGTTGGTTTGGGACGCATCTTATTGGATTCAGCGACCAAAATTTAGTGGGAAATGATACTTCACGTGCCTGGTTACCAAAAATCCCGAAAATTGAGTTTCAAAAACGCTGGAAATTCACAGGGGTTAGATAATCATCGGACCAGGAGTATGGAGACTCATTTGAATCGATTCAGCGTCCAAAAATTAGTGAAAAACGAAACCCTACATGTCAAAAAAAGAAGGACCCATTTCCAATTGATTCAGGATCAAATTTAGTAGAAAATGATACCCCACACGCCCAGGTACTGGGAATATCGACAACAGACATTCGAAATAGGCAGATAGATCCCCATTTTGACCCATAACCTCTTCCGATGGGTTCCAATCGTTCCAGAACCCATTTCAATCGATTTAGGGTCCAAAATTTAGTCGAAAATGATACCCCACACGCCTAGCTCGCCAAAAATCATGAAAATCCATTTTTCTAAAAACACATTTTGACCCTTATTTTCCCCCAAATTAGGTCCGATCGGGCTGAGAGGTTTCGAGGACCAACTAGAGCCAGAAACGGGCTCCTCTCCCAAATTTCAGATTTTTAGGAAATTTTTTGTTAAATATTTGACCACTCGGGACAGCCCAAATCGCTCCCTGCACCAACTACCTACCTAGCGGGAGGAGAATCAACTACTGAACCAGTCATATCCTTACTTCGTTGAGATGTGATCTACCTGTCTTGATAGAAGAAAAACCTCAAGAAAATATAGAAGAAATATTACTCTCACATAAACAACAAGCAATACTAATTTATAATGTCATATCAAAATAATGAAGTTCACCTCGCAGTTGTCAACACTGCGAGGCCTCCTTGTTTTCTCTCTTCTGACGCTTGGCGTCTTTCTGGTTGTGGCTGTGAGCTTGTTGAGATCCAAGAATATAATAATATGTTCAATTATCAAATCCAGTATTATCCATATTCGTAGATCAAATAGGTAAATAAGAAGTGGTTTGTTACATGTGTATGAAATTCAGAGAAGAAACACTGATAATTTGGCGTTGCCTACCACCAAAATCGACGGCGGACGGACATTTAGTTACTTTGAAACTTATCTAGATACCTTAAAACGTCCAGAAAAACGTGGGGAAAATGGTGGAAACATGGGGTTTGGTGGGTCCTGTACCCATTCCAATCGATTCAGAGTCTAAAATTTAGTGGAAAATGATACCCCACACGCCTAGGTACCACCAGTACCACCTAGGGGTCACCAATCTTTTAGGGGTTGTCTTCCCTCAAATGAATCATCTGACTCCAAATAGTGTTTTAAACAGTTTTATTCCAAATAATATATCAACTAACAATGAATCACCAAAATATCAGCTAAGAATTTCAAAATCAACCTCGTAACAAAACTAAAACTAGTGACTCTCTTTTCGTTAAGGTTATGGCTGGCATCATTGGCTTGTTTGGGTTGTTCGGCCCGTTGAGCCCTATTTTTGCTTATTGACAAGGTTTCTAATCAAAAATTTGAATTTTGTACTATACGAGACAAGTACCACTGTTGGAAAATAGGTGAAACTAGTACAATCAACAAAAAATAAACAAAATAGTTGTCATACACTTTGATGTATCACTTTTCTTTTTGACTGGATTATTTCAACAATGGTCATAAAATTTTGATGAGGCATTCCGAGCAGATAGATAAGGTTTATTAATCGTGTTGCTGATCATTAGTTATTGTATCGACAACACGATTGGTTGCACCATTGATAATTGCAAGGGAATATGTCATGTTTTATGCAGATATTCATATTGCTCTGGTAAACTTAATTTGCCACGTCCTGTGACGTATTAAAATCTTCTTAGACTTGTAAATAGGTGAATAATAGACTTGTGAATAATAGCTTTTGGTTGGTTATTCCTTGATTAATCAACCTATGTTTTCATAAAAAGATCAACCTCTCCGATTCGGCCCAAAATTTTTTTTCTGGACGTTTCAAGGTTTCTAGATCAAAACAATCGATATATCACTCCATTGTTGAGGTTATACACACCTATCAATAATTGAAGTACCGCCCCATATCTTAAAACCCTGCAAATTATTACACACGGGTTGGTTATTCCTCGAATTGGGGGGGGGGGGGAGTGGATGTGGCGGGTCCCGGACCCATTCCAATCGATTCAGGGTCCAAAATTTAGTGGAAAATGACACCCTACTCGCCTAGATCGCCCAAAATCTCGAAAAATCCATTTTTCAAAAAACACATTTTGACCCCTACCCCGCCCAAATTTGGTCCGATCGGGCTGAAAAGTTTCGAGGACCAACTAGAGCCTGGAACGGGTCCCTGACCCAAATTTAAGATTTTTAGGAAATTTCCTACTACCAAAATCGGCATGGACGGCGTACGGCGGACAGACGTTTACTTATTTTGAAACTTATCTAGACACCTTGAACGTCCAGAACAAAATTTTGGGCCGAATCTGAGAGATTGACTTTTTGCATGATAACATAAGTCGATTATTCAAGTAATAACCAATCAAAATCAGTTCTACGGACGCATAAAAGGAGACAGTTCATTTTCAAAAGCTAGAAGCGTCTATTAACGAGGGGTATCCTCTCAGCGGAATATAGGATTACTTGTTAGCTCATTTGTGCCTTTTGCGTCGACTCCGAGTGAATTTTTCTTCGCTTCGTCGAGGTCGAATTAATCAATTATATCCGCCGAGGCATGAAGTGTCCACTCGGTATTATGAGTGCGGACTACTAGTCATCGACGTAAGTAGAGCACTCTTGTGGGACTAAATGCCGATAGATTTGGTAGAATGACACAATTTGGACTCATCGGAGTCATTAATTTCGATTTTGGTTGGTTATTATATGAATAAATCAATCTTTGTTTTCACGCAAACAGTCACTCAATCCGATTCTGCCCAAATTGGGGGGGGGGGGGGGGTCGTGATGTGATTTCTGAAAAATGGATTTTTGGCGATTAGGCGTGTGGGGTATCATTTTCCACTAAATGTTGGACGCTGAATTCAATGAGACGGGTCGTGGGACGATTGGCGCCCACCCGAAGAGGTTATGGGCCAAAATGGGTACCCATTTTGAATATGTTTTTTCGAGATTTCTGATACCTAGGCGTGTGGGGTATCATTTTCCACTAAATTTTGGACGCAGAATCCAATGAAAAGGGTCCCGGAATGATTGGCGCCCACTGGAAGAGGTTATGGGTCAAAATGGGTACCTATCCACCCATTTCGAATGTATATTTTCGAGATGATACCCCACACGCCTAGCTCGCCAAAAATCATGAAAATCCATTTTTCTAAAAACACATTTTGACCCTTATTTTCCCCCAAATTAGGTCCGATCGGGCTGAGAGGTTTCGAGGACCAACTAGAGCCAGAAACGGGCTCCTCTCCCAAATTTCAGATTTTTAGGAAATTTTTTGTTAAATATTTGACCACTCGGGACAGCCCAAATCGCTCCCTGCACCAACTACCTACCTAGCGGGAGGAGAATCAACTACTGAACCAGTCATATCCTTACTTCGTTGAGATGTGATCTACCTGTCTTGATAGAAGAGAAACCTCAAGAAAATATAGAAGAAATATTACTCTCACATAAACAACAAGCAATACTAATTTATAATGTCATATCAAAATAATGAAGTTCACCTCGCAGTTGTCAACACTGCGAGGCCTCCTTGTTTTCTCTCTTCTGACGCTTGGCGTCTTTCTGGTTGTGGCTGTGAGCTTGTTGAGATCCAAGAATATAATAATATGTTCAATTATCAAATCCAGTATTATCCATATTCGTAGATCAAATAGGTAAATAAGAAGTGGTTTGTTACATGTGTATGAAATTCAGAGAAGAAACACTGATAATTTGGCGTTGCCTACCACCAAAATCGACGGCGGACGGACATTTAGTTACTTTGAAACTTATCTAGATACCTTAAAACGTCCAGAAAAACGTGGGGAAAATGGTGGAAACATGGGGTTTGGTGGGTCCTGTACCCATTCCAATCGATTCAGAGTCTAAAATTTAGTGGAAAATGATACCCCACACGCCTAGGTACCACCAGTACCACCTAGGGGTCACCAATCTTTTAGGGGTTGTCTTCCCTCAAATGAATCATCTGACTCCAAATAGTGTTTTAAACAGTTTTATTCCAAATAATATATCAACTAACAATGAATCACCAAAATATCAGCTAAGAATTTCAAAATCAACCTCGTAACAAAACTAAAACTAGTGACTCTCTTTTCGTTAAGGTTATGGCTGGCATCATTGGCTTGTTTGGGTTGTTCGGCCCGTTGAGCCCTATTTTTGCTTATTGACAAGGTTTCTAATCAGAAATTTGAATTTTGTACTATACGAGACAAGTACCACTGTTGGAAAATAGGTGAAACTAGTACAATCAACAAAAAATAAACAAAATAATTGGGAAAAAAGTTGTTGTCATACACTTTGATGTATCATTTTTCTTTTTGACTGAATTATTTCAACAATGGTCATACAATTCTGATGGTCTTGTGGGCATTCCGAGCAGATAGATGAGGTTTATTAATCGTGTTGCTGATTATTAGTTATTGTATCTACAACACGATTAGTTGCACCATTGATAGTTGCAAGTAAATATGTGATGTTTTATGCAGATATTCATATTGCTCTGGTAAACTTAATTTGCCACGTCCTGTGACGTCATAAATCTTCTTAGACTTGTGAATAGCTTTTGGTTGGTTATTCCTTGATTAATCAACCAATGTTTTCATGAAAAAGATCAACCTCTCCGATTCGGCCCAAAATTTTTTTTCTGGACGTTTCAAGGTTTCTAGATCAAAACAATCGATATATCACTCCATTACTCTAGTTGAGGTTATACACACCTATCAATAATTGAAGTACCGCCCCATATCTTAAAACCCTGCAAATTATTACACACGGGTTGGTTATTCCTCGAATGGGGGGGGGGGGGGAGTGAATGTGGCGGGTCCCGGACCCATTCCAATCGATTCAGGGTCCAAAATTTAGTGGAAAATGATACCCTACTCGCCTAAATCGCCCAAAATCTCGAAAAATCCATTTTTCAAAAAACACATTTTGACCCCTACCCCGCCCAAATTTGGTCCGATCGGGCTGAAAAGTTTCGAGGACCAACTAGAGCCTGGAACGGGTCCCTGACCCAAATTTAAGATTTTTAGGAAATTTCCTACTACCAAAATCGGCATGGACGGCGTACGGCGGACAGACGTTTACTTATTTTGAAACTTATCTAGACACCTTGAACGTCCAGAACAAAATTTTGGGCCGAATCTGAGAGATTGACTTTTTGCATGATAACATAAGTCGATTATTCAAGTAATAACCAACCAAAATCAGTTCTACGGACGCATAAAAGGAGACAGTTCATTTTCAAAAGCTAGAAGCGTCTATTAACGAGGGGTATCCTCTCAGCGGAATATAGGATTACTTGTTAGCTCATTTGTGCCTTTTGCGTCGACTCCGAGTGAATTTTTCTTCGCTTCGTCGAGGTCGAATTAATCAATTATATCCGCCGAGGCATGAAGTGTCCACTCGGTATTATGAGTGCGGACTACTAGTCATCGACGTAACTAGAGCACTCTTGTGGGACTAAATGCCGATAGATTTGGTAGAATGATACAATTTGGACTCATCGGAGTCATTAATTTCGATTTTGGTTTGTTATTATATGAATAAATCAATCTTTGTTTTCACGCAAAAAGTCACTCAATCCGATTCTGCCCAAATTGGGAGGTGTGGGGGGGGGGGGTCGTGATGTGATTTCTGAAAAATGGATTTTTGGCGATTAGGCGTGTGGGGTATCATTTTCCACTAAATGTTGGACGCTGAATTCAATGAGACGGGTCGTGGGACGATTGGCGCCCACCCGAAAGGGGTTATGGGCCAAAATGGGTACCCATTTTGAATATGTTTTTTCGAGATTTCTGATACCTAGGCGTGTGGGGTATCATTTTCCACTAAATTTTGGACGCTGAATTCAATGAGACGGGTCGCGGGACGATTGGCGCCCACCCGAAGAGGTTATGGGCCAAAATGGGTACCCATTTTGAATATGTTTTTTCGAGATTTCTGATACCTAGGCGTGTGGGGTATCATTTTCCACATAATTTTGGACCCTGAATCTATTGAAATGAGTCCCACGCGCCTGATCCGAGGAATAACCAACCCATGTGAAAGAATATGCTGCGTTTTTATTTCATTTTTGGATGATTTTCCAAGCATTATGTATCCGTAGGTCGCCAAAAGTCCACCATTTGCAACAAACTGCATGATTCTCTGAAAATCTTCTTGTGAGCAAAACAGAAGGGATGAACGATCTTGCTGAAAGGAATTTGATTTGATTGACCTTCGGTCGACAACGGTGTTGAGAAGATGGAAAGTAATTGAGACACGAAACACGCCGAAGGTAATTTGTATTGGCAACGACAATAGATCACAAGGCTTCTGAACAGAGTGAACAGAAGGGTCTTCAACGGGGGCAGAAAAGACAAAAATGATGGACGCCAATTTTTGAAAATAATCAATTTCATCATTGTTTTAATTATCTCATTATTACGTCGAGAACTGGTGAAATGATCAAAGCTTGCCGTGTACACAGAAGCTGATTTCATCTTCAATGGATAATACAATCGTGTACAATTTTTCCGGTATTCCAATTTTGATTGTTATTCAAGATCAACTTATGTTTTCAAGCAAAAAGTCAATCTCTCCGATTCGGCCCAAATTTTTTTCTGGACGTTTCAAGTGGCCTAGATCAAAATTAGCAAATGTCCGTACGCCGATTTCGGTAGTAGAAAATTTTCTAAAAATCTGAAATTTTGGTCGGAGACCCGTTTCCGGCTCTAGTTGGCCCTCGAAAATTTTCATACCGATAGGAGCAAATTTGGGGCGAGTGGGAATCAAAATGTGTTTCTCAAAAACTGAATTTTCGAGATTTTCGACGATCAAGGCGTGTGGGGTATCATTTTGGACTAAATTTTGGACGCTGAATCCAATGAGACGGGTCTTGGAACGATTGGCACCCATAGGAAGAAGTTATGGGTCAAAATGGGTATCTATCTACCCATTACGAATGTGAGTTTTCGAGATTTCTGGTACCTAGGCGTGTATTGTGTCGTTTTCCACTATACTTAGGAAGCTGAATTGATTGGAATGAGTCACCAGGCGCCTAATTAGAGGAATAACCAACCCCTGTAAATGAATTTGCAGCGTTTTTGTTGGTCATTCCTTGAATTGTACCCGTCTCATTGAATTCAGCGTCCATAATTTATTCATAAATGATATTCCACACGCCTAGATCACCGAAAATATATTTTAAAGAAAAATACATTTTGACCCCTACTCTCCCAAATTTGGTCCGATTGGGTCGAAAAGTTTTGAGGACCAACTGAAGCTAGAAACGGGTCCTTGACCAAAATTTCAAATTTTTAGATAATTTTTTTACTATTAAAAACGGCGCAGACGGTGGACGGACATTTGACTTCTTTGATCTAGACATCTTGAAACGCCCAGAAAATTTTCTTTCAGCCGAATCGGAGAGATTGACTTTTTGCATGATAACATAAGTTGATTATTCATGGAATAACCAACCATAAGTCATGACGGTATGAAGATTTTAATTGAAATTCGACCTGGAGAGAGGATTTACAAGTCGTGGGACGGTTGGTTGGAGAGACTATTTGGTCCATGGCCACAATGTAGTTCTCAAAAAGGCGATGAATACAGACCTGCAGAGAAAAAAAGGGGGGGGGGGGGTTCGCCAACGATTAGCGCCAAAAATCTACAGCAAATTGTCGACGCTTGCAGCACAGTGTTGGAGTATAGATAATGGATACATTTATAATAATAAATTTTTTTAAGTGATATTTTGTACACAAATTTGTCATTAGTTGGTAAATTTGTATTTATTCATCCTCTTTCTGTTGCAGGGTGGAATGGGTGGAAATTATCGAGCCCAAAACGAAGGAGCATATGTACGCCAACCTGGCGACTGGCGAGTGCGTCTGGGACCCACCTGCCGGCGTCCCTGTGTGAGTATATCATTATCTTTTTCATTCATTATCTTATCGAGTATATCAGATTATCATCTGATCCTTTTTGGAGGAATTTATCACCACCTTGCGTCCAAGAAGAAATCAGAAACCATTTGCTATCGAATCGTGTATCCACTTGTGGAAATATCCTCGTTTTCAATAATCATCGTCTTGAAAGATAGTCTCACGGATGAATTTCATTGCTTCACGCTTATCACCAATTAGCGAGCTGCCGACGGTGCGTTTTTACCGGTTGACGGAACCAGAGCGTGGTCGTCAACGATCCGGGACCTTCTAACTGAGGAATCCTCTCTACTCTCCCTGACAGAAAGATAACAAGAAAATGCTGCAAATTCATTCACAGGGGTTGTTTATTCGTCGGAACCAGGCGCATGGAAACTCTTTAAAATCGATTCACGGTCCAAAATTTAATGCAAAACGATACCCCACACGCCCCAAGTCGCTGCAAATATCAAACATGAGGAAAACAGAGGGTGTGGCGTGTCCGGGACCCACTTTAATTGATTCAGCGTTCAATGTTTAGTGGAAAATGATACCCCACACGCCTAGGCACCAGAAATCTCGAAAATCCACTTTCAAAATAGGTAGATAGATACCCATTTTGACCCATAACCTCTTCGGGTGGGCTTCAATCGTCCCGGGACCCGTCTCATTGGATTCAGCGTCCAAAGTTTAGTGGAAAATGATACCCCACACGCCTAGGTACCAGAAATCTCGAAAACACATTCAAAATAGGTATATGGATACAAATTTTGACCCATAACCTCTTCTGGTGAGCGTTAATCGTCCCGGGACCCATCTCATTGAATTCAGCGTCCAAAATCCTCTTTTCCTCTGTTTATTAGAATTGCACCAAGTTATTTATTTATTAGCAATATTTTTGTGACTTAAGTTAACTAGGTTACATCTTTCAAGTACATTGCTTAGCTTATAATTATTTAATAATTGATTTTATTGCCTTTGCATTAGCAAACTAATTCATGTGGTTTCGTGCGTTTAATCCTTCTGAGGATGTGAGACCGTAGGTTAGAACTCATGAACTTGTAACAGTTAATTGAACTTTTAATAACTGATCAAATGGATGTTAATGGATACAGAAATTTATGAGCACAGTGATATGAACACGTTGAAAAGAGAACTGCAAGTGAAAGGTTTCCTTGACGGCGGAAGGTTACCCCGTTAGTTCGTAGAACGAGTGAGCGCTGATGTCGCTGATGGGTCATCTAGCACGAGCAAAATGGTCCTACCCTGGTCGACCCAAACGGCGGGTAATTTGAACTGGCGGTTCCTTGGCGTATTTTGAGGGAGGCCTGGGGCCGAACAGAGGAGATCATTGACGTTAAGAAGTCGAATGTTTGCTTCTAAAACCGAATTGGTGTTTTGGTATCAGGTTCTGTTTGGTGAAACCTGAACCAATCTCTTATAAAGGAGCTTTTCGAATAATTTTGATAACACAGGCAAGAGGGAGATGGGCCTGTATGACTCAGGTTCTTCCTGAGGTTCCCTGGTTTAGAAGTCATAATTACCTCTGCTATTTTCCACATTTGTGGCACATAAGAGTGCCTGATGGATGTTGCTCTAGATAGTCTAGATCGTTGTTGTAGAGGTGATACAATAATGGGCCAAGTACGCTCCCCTGTGGCACTCAAGCATTGGTCATTTTAGGTTCCGAATAGGCATATTCATGTTTTACGTGGAAATATCGATCTGATAATAGGATCTTAAGAGCTGTGCATACTTTTGGAGTTTATGATTTAGCCCTTCCTAACGTCAAGGAAGATGGCAGAGCATACTTTCTGCTCTTCAAGAGCTTTTTCAATTATAGCTTAGTTATAGCTCAATTAACACAGGCAAGAGGGAGATGGGCCTGTATGACTCAGGTTGTTCCTGAGGCTTCCCTGGTTTAGAAATCGTAATTACCTCTGCTATTTTCCACATTTGTGGCACACAAGAGAGCCTGATGGATGTTGCTTTAGATCGTTGTTGTAGAGGAGATATAATAACACAGGCACACACAAAAAAAGTCAAAGTCCATGAAAGCAACCTGTAGGGTTTTATGTTTTTTGGGTTGCTGATTTCGAATCGTTTGCCAGTTTTTTCAGATCAGATTGCTTTCAAGGTCATTTGAAGGTCAAATGGAGGAAATATAGCTAAAAAAATATCGTTTAAAAAATCTAAAAAAATTCAGACATAGGTTTTTTAGAACGCTGAATCAAAATCCGGTGTTGGATGACCTTCATGAGGTCAAGGTCAAGGTCATTTGAAGGTCAAACCAACAAAATAACATAAAAAAAAAAAAAATTTTTTTTTTAAATGTATGTATGTGTTTTGAGGGTCGCTGAATCCGAATCCAGGGTTGGTGCGATCATGTCTGGTTATCTGAAGGTTGTATAAGGTCATTTGAAGGTCTCGTAAAAGTCTCCTTATTTCTGAGCCATCAAAAATCCCTTCTTTCAACGTGGCACCAGATTTATATTTGAACTTTTTTTCCAAGTATTTAAAACATTGGCATCTAAGGCTTTCACAAATTGCTTCAAAACCTATATATATTATAATATATATAGCATACTTTCTGCTCTTCAAGAGCTATTTCAATTATAGCTTAGTTATAGCTCAATTAACACAGGCAAGAGGGAGATGGGCCTGTATGACTCAGGTTCTTCCTGAGGCATCCCTGGTTTAGAAATCATAATAACCTCTGCTATTTTCCACATTTGTGGCACACAAGAGAGCATGATGGATGCATTTATAATTTTTGTAAGCCTGGCAATGACCTTCCTCGGCAGATTATTCTTGACGTGTGATGAGGTCGTATCCTGGTGCTTTCTTGGGATTGATCTCAGACTGAATCGTCTTCTGAGCGTCCAAAATTTATTAGAAAATGATACCCCACACGCCTTCAGCGCCAAAAATTTAGCTAGTCGAAGCGCTACCTGATATCCAACGTCTAGTTAAGCTTGTCTCTCCGTTAAACTTTCATGCTCTCACGACATTTCTCTTTCTTCTTTTTTTCTAAACAGAAAGAAGACTGACAACAAACAGTGGTGGGAGCTGTTCGACCAGAACACAGGACGTTTCTACTACTACAACGCCACGTCGCAACGCACTGTTTGGCACCGCCCGCAAAACTGTGATATCATCCCTTTGGCCAAACTCCAGGTACCTACTTTGGTGAAATTCGTATCGAGAATGTTTATAATTCGCATGGACTTAACTTTTTCTTCGGTAGTATTCAGATTTTGTTTTGTGTGTGCCTGTGTCGACAAAAAAAAAAAAAAAATAAAAAAAAAATAAAAAAAAATAAAAAAAAAAAATAAAATAAAATAAAATAAAGTGAAATAAAATGAATCAATTTAAATCCAGAAAAAATATAATAAATAAAGAAGATAAAATTCAACAGTTAAAGACGATGATAAACCATTTCTACCGATATCCCTGACGACTCGAAAAAATAAATTAATTAAAATGAATCAATTTAAATTCTGAAAAAATATAATAAATAAAGAAGATAAAATTCAACAGTTAAAAACGATGATAAACCATTTCTGCCGATATCCCCAAAGACTCGAAAAAATAAATTAATTAAAATGAATCAATTTAAATTCAGAAAAAATATAATAAATAAAGAAGATAAAATTCAACAGTTAAAAACGATGATAAACCATTTCTGCCGATATCCCTAACGACTCGAAAAAATAAATTAATTAAAATGAATCAATTTAAATTCAGAAAAAATATAATAAATAAAGAAGATAAAATTCAACAGCTAAAAACGATGATAAACCATTTCTACCGATATCCCTAACGACTCGAATATTTTCGAGATCACTGCAGCGATTATAATATAACTTTCTCGAATATGCAATTACCGCCCAAGTGGTCGTCCATGCTGATCGAGTGAAAGTGGGAGCTTCGGTTGGTAGAAATGAACGGATTTCAAACGGTTAAACGCTCATTTGACGCTAATTGTAGCGTCGCACGAAGGTTTTCCATTCGTCTCGTCGTGCTTGCATATTCATTTGAGGATTAAAAAAAAAAGCTGCATTCATTCGTAGGGGTTGGTAACTCCGCGGGCCAGGCGCATAGAGACTCATTTCAATCGATTCAGCGTCCAAATTTTAGTAAAAATGATACCTAATAGGGCCTTGGTACCAGAAATATCGAAAACAAACATTCGAAATGGGTAGACAGGTACCCATTTAGACCCATAACTTCATCCAAAGGGCTCCAATCGTTCCAGAACCCATTTCATAGGATTCAGCATCCAAATTTTAGTGGAAAATGATACCCCACACGCCTAGGTACCAGAAATCTCGAAAACTCATTCAAAATGGGTAGATAGATACCCTTTTTGACCCATAACCTCTTCCAGTGGGTGCCAATCGTTCCAGGACCCATTTCATTGAATTCAGCGTCCAAAATTTAGTGGAAAATGATACCCCACACGCCATGGTGCCAGAAATCTCGGAAACCCGCTTCCGAAATGGGGAGATAAATACACATTTAGACCCATAACTTCATCCAAAGGGCTCCAATCGTTCCAGAACCCATTTCATAGGATTCAGCATCCAAATTTTAGTGGAAAATGATACCCCACACGCCTAGGTACCAGAAATCTCAAAAACACATGTCCAAAATGTGTAGATAAATACCCTTCTTGACCCATTACTTCTTCCGGTGGGCGCCAATCGTCCCGGGACCCATTTAATTGGATTCAGTGTCCAAAATTTTGTCAAAAATTATACCCCAAACGCCTTGGTCGCCAAAAATCTTGAAAATACATTTTTCGAAAAATACATTATGACCCCTACCGCACCCAAATTTGGTCCGATCGGGCTGAAAAGTTTCGAGGACGAACTAGACCCAGAAATGGGTCCCTGAAATTTAACTTATTTGATCAAGACACCTTAGAACGACCAGAAAAAATTTTCAGATAGGATGATTATTCAAGGAAGAACCAACCATAATCGCTAATAATACGAATATAATCGCGAATGAATTTCATAACAGTGAAATCTTCAGGCTGCACCATTATGGTCGGGGGTTGCACCAAAGAAGAATCGATTCTCAGCATAACAAACCTGAATTCTTCCAATAATTTTCCCTCATGTCCAAGAATGCTTTTGTTGTAGGCAGTGTCTGATGTATTCACCAATGAAGCAATCCTTTATACCATCTTGACCCCCCCCCCCCCCTACGCCCCTCTTGTATTGTACATCATAAAACCCTCTGGATTTAATTTAGTTGCATCTTTATGTCTCTTCATCTATTCTTAACCATCTTTCTGTTTCATATTTTGCATAAAATATTTCTGCCTTTTTGCTATTTGTATGCAAGTTTGTTCTTTACTCAAATATAGTATTACTGATTTTTTTCTTATTCATAAGGTTTATTTTATGATTTTTGTTCATTCTCATTTTCCTGTTTTTGTTCATTAAAGCCTTTATCTCATCTTATGCCCGCCCTCGCATCGTTCCAGAGAAATACAATCGGAAATAAAACCAATAAGCGGCAATTCATTGGAAGATATTAAAGTCATTACCCAACGAAGAGTTTTGGTTGGTTATTCCTTGAGTAATCAACCTAAATTTTTCATGAAAAAGTCAATTTCTCCGATTCGGCCTACAATTGTTTCTGGACGTTTCAAGGTGTCTAGATCTAAAAACGCTGCAAATTCTTTCGCAGGGGTTGGTAATTCCTCAAACCAGGCGCATGGAGACTCATTTCTATCGATTCAGGGTCCAAAATTTAGTGAAAAATGATACCCAACACGCCTAGATCGCCGAAAATCTCAATAACACACATCCCAAATGGGTGAAAAACATCCTTCAAAATACCCAATTTGACCCCTACTCACCTCCGGTAGGTACCAATCGTCCTAGGACCCGTCTCATTGGATTCAGCGTCCAAAATTTTATGGAAAATGATACCCCACACGCCTAGATCGCCAAAAATCTCGAAAACCCGCATTCGAAATGGGTAGAGAGGTACCCATTTTGACCCATAACCCCTTCGGGTGGGCGCCAATCGTTCCAAGGTCCGTCTCATTGAATTCAGCATCTTAAATTTAGTCGAAAATAATATCCCACATGCCTTGGTTGCCGAAAATATCGAAAATTCATTTTTCAAAAAACACATTTTTACCCCTACCCTTCCCAATTTTGATTCGACCGCACTGAAAAGTTTCAAGGACCAACTAGAGCCGGAACGGACCCAGATTTCCGGTTTCAGATTTTCAAAAAAATTTCGGCATGGACGGTGGACAGACATTTTTCTTTCTCTTTTGATTCAGACGTCATGAAACGTTCAATTCCAAAAATTGGGGCCAATTGGAGATATTGATTCAATGAATCACCAACCAAAATGGCGCACCAAATCTGCTGCAACCCCCCATCCCCTTCACGACCATGAAAACTCCAATTTCGCTGAACACTAATATTTGCAAATTACAACGGGCAACTCGTAATTTGTTTTCTCTCAAATTAAAAACTAAACGTCAAAAATTCATTTGATTTTCTCTTCTAAAATTGATCGCCCCCCCCTTTTTTTGTGTTGTAGACGCTGAAACAAAACACTGAGCCAATCGTGAACGAAGACGCCAACGACAGTTCGACGTCTAGTTCAAGAAAATCGAAAGAAAACGCTGCAACGCAAACCCCGGGACGCTCAATAAGAACCCTCCCCCCCACAAATATAAAATTGAATGTGAGTAGATTTTTTCCAGATTTATTTTTTTAACAATATTTTGTTCTGTTTCTTATTTAATTTTTTTTGTTATTTTTACGATAATAATTTTTATTTGTCAAATTTGTTTTCCTATTTTTTAATCGTTTTTCTCGTTGATATGACGTCAGTAGATTTTAAAAGTCGGTATGGTATGAAGTGCATGGTAATTCGCCATGTGGCCTTCTTAGATTTTAATGCTCGTGTTTGTCTTGAACGCGATACGACACGTTTTATCGTCTTTTAATTGAGGAACTGAAAGATTAAGGGATACAAGTAGGTCGACGATAACATCGTTGAATATTTTTTCAAAAAAAATTTGACTAATTAGTTAACAGTTAGCATGTAAATGAGTATGTCTTGCGCAATATAAATGTATCCAACAATTTTTCAAGTCCGTTGACCATTTCAGCTTCTATTTGTCCGTAATAAGAGGGTGTTCACCTAACATAGACAATTTAAATTGGTCTAATGTCTTATATAAAGGCTCACTTCTCTAGCTGAAGTAGTCAAAATGACACCTGGCAATGGAGTTCCTCTCAAAGCTGTTGTGAATCTAGTCTTGTGCCTGCAGCATGCCATAACAGACGTTACTTGCCCTGTGTCAATGGGGTGTACCCATGGGTTTGTAATAAATAAATAAATAAAATAAAGAAGGTGTCAGATACGTCAGAAGTAATATGTGGATTTGGATTTTTCTATGCAGTAACGATGAAAAGTGACGTCACAACCCTCGTGGAAAGGAAAAACGCTGCAAATTCCTTACAGGGGTTGGTTATTCCTCGGATCAGGAGCATGGAGACGCATTTCAATCGATTCAGCGTTCAAAATTTAGTTGAAAATGATACCCCACACGCCCAAGTGCCAAAAATCTCAAAACTGCAGATTCAAAATGGGTTGGTAGATACCCATTTGGACCCATAACCTCTTCCGGTGGGCACCAATCGTTCCAGGACCCGTCTCATTGGATTCAGCGTCCAAAATTTAGTGGAAAATGATACCCCACACGCCTAGGTACCAGAAATCTCAAAAACCCACTTTCGAAATGGGTAGATAGATACCCATTTTGACCCATAACCTCTTCCGGTGGGTGCCAATCGTTCCAAGACCCGTCTCATTGGATTCAGCGTCCAAAATTTAGTGGAAAATGATACCCTACACGCCTATATCGCCATAACCTTGTAAATCCATTTTTGCACCTCCCAGGGTGCTGCGCTCTAGCGGACAGCCGTAGACAACTGAATCTTTCCTCCCCTTTGGTAATAATTGTAAACAAGAAGAACATAAGTTACTCCAGATTAAATACTGACCAAGGCGCTGCCGCAGGTGTTTTTGAAACCTAATGATAGTGATAACTCAGAAACCAAGATTGTCTCAATAGGTGCGGTAGAGGAAACGCTGAACGCTGACGTCATAAATGCCCCTTTCCACATGCTCCTTATTTTTGGAAATAGTGGGTACACCCCATTCTTTCTGATCTTCAGTCAGACTTTTCTGATGGATTTTGAGCCTGCCTGCTGGAAGAACCATTGCTTCAAGATAGTTACAAAGTTTCTCTTGTCAGCTTACTGCCTGACACCTCATCATGGAGCATTTGGCGTTACGTTGTTTGTCGTTTTATACATTGTCCTTGGACCAAAAACCCAATTTGTGCCATTTTTATTCACAATCGGCCATGGCGTTGCAGGATAATTCTCGGGCATGGTATATTATATTGAAAGAACGCGAATCCTCCAAAATTTGTGTTCAATTACATTTCTCTACTCACCTACATTCTAAAACCAGGATATATTTTGTGGGAAGGCGGCTGGAAATGCGAGCCGTCAAGTGGCGGACAAAGTCAGCGAAGAAGAATCAGCAGGAAGTCCAAGAACGTCTAGGCCGCACCATCACCACCACCATCATCACAGGTGAGAATGATTGTATTTATTCTTGAGTAAGTTGTCCCTACATTAATGCGTGTTTCGTTCTCGCAGCATTCTTCCTTGGAGAGTTTATAGCAACCGTGGTTAGCTATGTCTGGTTGAAGTAACAGTAGTAGCAGCGCTCTCCATGTTGGCAATGGAGTTGGAAGACCATTCCAAGTAGTGGAACTGGACTACTCCTCCATCATGCTATTCTCCACTCCTCGGCTGGTTCAAATCATACCTCTCAGGTGGACAACAGCGGGTCAAGGACCGTCATTTTCATCCTGGCTGTAGGTTGAGATGGGAACTCCTCGAATCTGTTCTCATGGCCATAATTTGTACTCTGTACATCTCCTCCATCCCTTCGATCCTCCTGCCTGGCTCACCAGCGTGTCGTATGCTTAAAAGATGAGCTTTCATGGCCTTCAAGATGTTGACCATTGGCTTACGTGCACGACAGAGCGAACAGGTGCTGCAGACTCCTGCAAATTATTCTGGAGCCCAGCGGGATTATTATGTCATATTAAAACTGTGGTTGTTGGCTCCTTGTAAGCTGTATCGTCCTTGTGACGTCTATAGAGATTTTTCTTTGTTTACCAGTGTCATCATATTTATTCTCATTGCAGATCTGGGGATGCTACAAGAAGCAGCCGGCGGGGAAGTCAGAGCTCTTGGAGACGTAATGCTCAATCTCAGGTAACATTGGTGAGCAATTTTTTTTTCTCAGAACTTTTTGTTTTATATAATCATATTGCCAGCCGCTCCAAAACTAGTTTAACAACTTGGGGTATCTGACGTGAGCAGACAGTGGTGTACTTGAAGATACTGGCTTTCTTACTGGTTGAGCAGAGGCCTGCTCAAGTTAGTGATTCATAGGATGATTGCCCTCTGTGTTTGCCTGAATACACTACACGTTGCTGCTTTACAAAAGCTTCGTTGACTCCATGACACGATGATGATTTAATTTTCCTCTTATCGCAGGATTCTGGGAGGTCGTCTGATTCGTCGAGCGTCTCCTGTCGCCATCAAGACAATTCAATTACCCCTTCAACAACGCCAGGTGGAGCGACGACGCCGGCGCCGACCAAACCATCTTTGGCGCCTTCTCCGTCGACGCCGCTGCTTAAAAAGAGATCACCAGGCTCCAGCGCCAAAGCCAATTCCTTCGATACGAATATAAGTGAGTCGTTGGATTAATGAAGTTATTTTCACCCAGTCGTTGATTTGTCGTTGGTTTGACGGTTTGAACATTTTCCGCAGGTATTGGAGGAGGGTATTCCCTTGGGCAGGAGAACCGGTCTACGAGTCGTCCTCAAAGGATTTTGACGGGTTCGGCGTCGAATCATGGAATCTCTCGGTCGCAGTCTTTCGCTCAGAGGCAGTCGACGAGTCAAACACCAACGTCGACTGGGGCGCCGACAACGCCTGGGCCGTTGGCTTCGCCATTGGCCACGTCGGCGCCCCACCAGGTTGGTCCGTTGGGCTTGGACGAAGAGGAAGATTCGATGCACGAAAAGTACTTTTTGACTGGAAGAAGTAGCATGGACAGCCCGGTAAGTGATGCTGATGAGTAATTACAACGTACGTTTCTTAACCTGTGGATCAAATACTCTTGACTGAACGTCTCTTAGATGGTCACTTAGTACTTCATGATGCTCTGCCAGTCCATCTATCAACCCTGCTTTCTGTTACAGATGGACAAAGAACCTTCTGCCTTGAAAAACCTCTCAGTTGCTAAGCTGAGCCCAGAATACTCCAATTTCATTCCACCTCCTCTCAAACTTCCAGATTCGAGCAAGGCCTCACTCAGGTGAACATCATCCCTAATTCTAGGTCGTCTTCAGAGAACTCCAATGCCCTCTGGCTTCAACATTTTACAAATTTTCCTTCTTTATCTCTAGGGACGCCAACAGCGACGTCGAAGAGACCAACGGCGCTTGGGCCAACACGAGTAAAAAAAGCGAAAGCAATTCGGACCAAGGGATTTCCGACCAAGGATCGACATTGGATTCAAAACGGCTCAATTTGGCCCAATTGGGCCAGACTGGAGACAACATCGATCGTATAAAGTCGATCGAAGAATGGAGAAGCAACGTCTCTTTGGAACCTCACATTCTCCCTCTGCATCGATACATCCTTGAACAGGCCAAACTTTCTGGTGAGTCTTCAGGATAATCTAGCTTTATTACACTAATTTCGACTCCCGGATGGGCTGCGGTTGGACAACAAATGCGCAATTTCTTGTATTTATTTTCTCTTGGTCAGTAACAGCGTGTTTCTCTTCTGCAGGTTGCTACAGGTTCGGAGAGTTGCCGGAAGAGGAGCTTGATGACGACAGTTCTGTCGATGAAGACGACGAGCTCGGTGGCGGCGGCCGAGGTGGTGGTCGTTCGATAGATTACGACTCCGACGAATTCGCCGACGACGAAGGCGCTGTTTCTGCCCAGGTATTACTCCATTTTGTTCATCTACCGAAAGGATTTCGTCGTTTGTGAAGTACGCCCGTTTTATTTGGAGTAATTCGACGCCGACGCTTTTCATTAACTGTGACTTTGTTTCGGGTTTTTATGTTCAGGATGATTCCTCGTCTCGAGAGTTTGTTCCCGACGAAAGGGACGATTCAGCGGTCAACGAAAGAGAACGAGAACGTGAGCGAGAACGCGAACGAGGGCGCAGCTGGGGTCGGGGACACATCTACGTCAACCATCCGCCACCTCCACCTCCCACGGTGTACGTCCATTCAACGTCTCACTATTCTGGTAAGTAACGATCTGTAGTGATTTTAGTGGCCTGACAGCCAGCAGGTGAGTTCCGCAAGCAGGCCGCTGTGTCATGTGCCCAGAAATCCAGCAAGCGTGCTCCACCAAATATTTAGGTGGGGAAAGAGAGCAGTGAATGAAATGGAATACGTTGGTGAAGAGGCTCAAAAAACCAGCATACGTCTGTAGGGGGTTCCTACGTTCTGCAGCCAGTTGGTACCCGGCCTTGGATAAAACTAAACGGCTTCACAAGTTTCATTTGGCTGCTGATTTATGTTGGGCACCTATTCACAAAATGAATCATTTAATGAAGTTTCTCTTTGGTCACCCGGGTAATAACACGAACATCGTTCATACGCAGGCCACAAAAAGAGGAAAGGTAAAGTGGCAAGAGAACATCACAAAGGGAAACACCGAAGACAAGTCAGGGGAGACATCAGTGAGACGAGAGCGGAGGGAAATGGAGAGCAGCTCAATGTCATGCTCGGCCGGCAGGTTAGCCATTCTAGGAAGTCGGCAGAGAGGTCGAGAACGCATGTAGTTGGTGGACGAAAATGGCACAGCAAACAAATTGCAGGAGTGCAGGCCAACTCGGGGCATCAGCAGGTCAAACTGGGCAAGCAAGAATTGGGTATCAATGCGCCCAGAGAAGCATGAAGGACGTGTCCGCAAGGGGCTGAGCAGGTGAAACTGGTGACCAGGGCACTGTAGTTCACATCCTCCCGACAGACCCCAAGCTTGAAGGCCTGGTAACGAAGGAACGCACGGTACAGCCTGTTGAGCTGATCCGCATGGCATTCACATGAAGGGAACCAGACGTCTAAAGCATACTCCAGGTGAGGTTGGGCGTATGGAGAATAAATTAGAATGACTTCTGGACACTCCACACTCATAGTTTTCTCCATCATCTTGAGTAATAAACCATTTTGGAAGAATTTGGAGCGCATTTTGATGCCGCAAAACCTGCTCAGCTAGCTTAAAGAGATTTCCAAACTAGTAAGTAAAGAAAAGTTTTTGTGCCAAGACCACGCAAGCCTTGAGGTGAGCTTGAAGGCCGCAATGGCCTTTAAATCTGCCTGGCTGTCTGTGAGTATGATGATTCTGACGCAGGTGAGCCCCGTCGGTGGATCACCTGGCACAGGTAGCAATGGCAAGGACCTGATAGACAGTGACGAACCGGCCAAAGGGGGCAGTCCCCGGCCCCCTCACCAGCAGGCCAGCCCGACCATCCATCAGTGTACGCTGTGAGCCCTGTGGAAATACGGGTGAACCACCCTCCCAGAGCTGTTGATCATGAATGAATGAACTTTCACTGGTATCTGATAGTTGGTCTCCTCTGGCATTACATTAGAGACCGTTAGGGCGGACTTGTCTTTGACGAGAAAATACAAAACTATTTCAGTTCTGTGTAAAAATCATTTCTCCGTATAACAGCCTCCTCTTCTTTTTAGATGCTGCTGACTACGCTGACTCTGCTCTCATCGACCACACTTCGAGCCTTTACTGCAACACCCGTGTTACTCCTCACACTGTTCGACCTATCACCGGTGGGTTTGTCTGTTGGATATGTATATAAGGTGTCCCTTGAGTTTTTGAGTTATGTTGGAGTTAGTTGGTGACTGCAACAGCGCAGTCATGGATGGGAGCTGTTCCATTTTGGTTGGTTATTCCTGAAATAATCAACCTATGTTTTCATTTTAAAAAAATCAATCTCTCCGATTCGGCCCAAAAATTTTTTTTTCTGGACGTTTGAAGGTGTCTAGATCAAAATATCCTGCAAATTCTTTTGAAGGGGTTGGTTATTCCTTGGACCAGGAGCATGGAGACTCATTTCAACTGATTCAGCGCCCAAAATATGGTGAAAAATGATTCCCCACACGCCTAAATCGCCAAAAATCTCGAAAATCCGTTTTTCGAAATACACATTTTGGGTCTAGTTGGTCCTCGAAACATTCCGGCCCGATTGGACCAAATTTGAAAGGGATATGGGTTACAATGTGTATTTTGAAAAACGGGTTTTCAAGATTTCGGGCGATCTAGGCGTGTGGGGTATCACTTTCCACTAAATTTTGGACGCTGAATCCAATGAAATGGGTCCGGGAACGATTGGCGCCCTCCGGATGAGGTTATGGGTCAAAATGGGTTCCTATCTACCCATTTCGAATAACCTTTCGAGATTTTTCCACCCATTTTCCCCCTGTTCGTCATTTTCGACGACTTGGGCGTGTGGGGTATCATTTTCCACTAAATTTTGGACCCTGAATCGATTGGAATGGGTCCGGGACCCGCCACACCCACTGTTTCCCCCCATTTTCCCCATGTTGAAGAAATGAATCTCCATGCGCTTAGTCCGAGGAATAACCAACCCCTGTAAAAGAATTCGCAGTGTTTTTAAAACTCATTTTTGGGATTTAGGCGTGTGGAGTATCATTTTCCGTTAAATTTGAGACGCTTAATCGATTAGAATGAGTCCTGGACACTCCTCAATGAGTAATAAGGACACTCAAAGCAGTTATGAACCATTTTGGAAGAAATTTCTTTGCATTTTAATTCGGCAAAACTTGCTCAGCTAGCCTAATAAGATCTCTAAACTAGTAAAGAAATGTTTTCTGCTAATTCCTTAAAATTAAAAAAAAAAAAAAAAAAAAAAAAAAACTATTTGGGGATTTGTAACATTGTATTTTCACCAATTTTGGCGCATTTTTGGCCACCATTTTCAGTCTCCAAGAGACGGATCTTCTTTCACAAATCACTTTTTCATATAAAAAAGTAATATTTTTGACTATTTCATTCGTTGAATGAGTTCAAAAGGGAATTCTAATTTCTCATCGTTATTTTGTGAAAATATGCATGTTGCTCTTGTGACAAAGGTTCTCCTAGAAATTCCCTGGAATGCTGCTTAGGAGTCTTTGTGACCAGTTGTATTCATGACCCTGTGATCCTGAACGCTCTTGTGTTCCATCGAATCGAATTCATTATTTTCTTCAAATCTTGTCTACGATGTGTTCTTCATTTGTTTCGTCTTTCCCACGTTATTTCAATGTAAACTAGATCCTACGTGTAAATATCTAGGTTTTGTGTTGTACATTTTGTGTGTTTTTCCAGGCACAGGCACGGCTCCCCTTGAAACCCAACACACCTCTTTGAAAAGAACCAAAGAACCCGTCGCGGTCCAACAGCCCTTGTATTCTCCAATTTTAGAAAGATCGGAGGTGAACATGGTTTTATCATTTTCCCTTACGCTACCTATACCGTTAAGGTTGTAGATGCACATGCTAGTGTTGAGCTCGACAAGTTTTTTCTAATTTTGAATTCTCATAAGCTATTCAATCTGCTTGCTTATGGTGCCTGAATCACTTTATTACCAGAGTGGTGGTGGTTCCCCTTTGCCAGCTACCCCACGATTTGCTACCCCTACAGCAGCCCGCAGTTTTTTTTAATATCCTGGAAGTGACCCCATGACTTGCTAGATATTTTTTCCGCCCCCGTATAATGCCACCAGAAGATATATATTCTCCAATATAATTCTACAAAATAGCGTAATAGGTACCCAAAATGTGTTTTCAAAAAATGGATTTTCGGCGATTTAGGCGCGAGGGGTATCATTTTCCACTAAGTTTTGGGCACTGAATCCAATGAGACGGGTCCCGGGACGATTGGCTCCCACTGGAAGAGGTCATAGGTCAAAATTGGTATCTATCTACCCATTTTGAATGTGGATTTTTGGGGTTTCTGGTACCTAGGCGTGTGGGGTATCATTTTCCACTAAATTTTGGACGCTGAATCCAATGAAACGGGTCCCGGGACGATTGGCTTACGCCTGATGAGGGTATGGGTCAAAATGGGTTTCAATCTACCCATTTTGAAAGTGGATTTTTGGGGTTTCTGGTACCTAGGCGTGTGGGGTATCATTTTCCTCTAAATTTTGGACGCTGAATCCAGTGAGACGGGTCCCGGGACGATTGGAACCAAACCGAAGGGGTTATGGGTCTTCAATTTGGCTATAATTATCTAAGAAATTTGATATTAACTGAAAGAGATGCAGGTCTCTCACCCATATTCCTTATTCAGAAAAAGTAGGTACGCTCACCATTTTATTTTATCGCATCTTCAGTATGATCTCGGGCTCCATCACCCCCCCCCCCCCCACTCTGTTTGAACCCCCTTGCCAGCACGGTGTTGATTTTTTTCCCATCGTGCATTTAAATTATATCCCTCGGTATTGTCCTAAAACGCCAATCGCATATATTTCCCCGTTGCAAAAATATAATTCAACTTCTGAAAATAATTAATTTGTCTATAAAACTTAAGAGGACCATGTATTCCAATGGAATAACGGTCTATGAAGAGGTACGAAGTACAATACAACCTCTAAATTGTAAAATAATAAATCTAAAACTCAATCCTACCCTCGAAACGCTATTTCTTTGCATTTGCCACCTCATTTTGTGATCACAAAAATCGCACAACTGGTCGTAAAATCGCCACCAACCCCTTTTATAAGACTTTTATTTGCTAGTTTCCACGCAATTAACGCACTAACGCCATTTACGAGGCTCTTGAACGCTTATTACGCACGTTTTCTTTAGTTTTAATTTTGTTGAATTGATTCAGTTTATTCGTAGTTGTTCCATTTTGCTCTGCAGGCGGTATTTTGGTTGATTTTAACGTTAAAAGTAATTTCCGTTGTCAAATTAACGTGATAATTCTAACCTTTCTGGCCCGAAAGCGCCTAAACTACAAGAAAAGTCTATAAAATCGGTACATATGATTTATAATTCAACGATTTCTCAACATTTTTTCCGCTTTATGAGCAAATTAGGAATGTATTTTATTGTTTTATTCGTATTTTTCGCTTCTTTTTTGTTCCTTTGACTCTGACTCGGTGTTTTTGTTTCCTTTTTGGTCTGTTCGTAGTACTTTTATTTCTATTATTTCCCAAAACCATCTAACGGCCGAGCAAACTCAGCTCAATCGTTGCCCAACTCACCTGGCCCTATGTCTGCAACCTTACAGTACGAGCATGTAAGTTTTTTTTTTTCCTTCTTTTCATTTTTAGTTGTATTCAAATTTACTTTGATTTGTTGGTAAACGCGAATTCTTGCTGGATTGTCGTTGAAATGTTTGATTTTTACCTCTTTTTGCTTGGTTTGACCGTGTAAATTACGTTTTTTCAACTTTTTCAACCCAAAATTGGTCATTTCAGTTGTCAAGGTTGGTGCTTAACCGTGAAAGGAAGCTACCGAGCGATTCAGACATCGAGAAATACGCCCAGGACAATCTCAACGTTCACAAAAAAGGCATTTTTAGGAAAAAGTTCTCTGTCCGGGAACTTTTGTCTTGGTCTAAGGTAAGATTTTGGTCAGAATTCAATCAACATTTCGTTTCCTGAAAGTTTCCTAAAAGTTTTTTTTTTTTTAATATTTTTTTTTTTTTTTAGGACCCTATAAGGAAACCTATGTTAGTCCTCGACGATAAAAATCTTAAAAAAGACGCCGCCGAAATGTTCAAACTCGTTCAAACGTACATGGGCGACCGCAAAGCAAAACAGGGCTCGACGCAAGAGGGCGCCCTTTTGGACATTTGTCAACTAGCTCATCAAAAAGCCGCTCTTCGGGATGAATTGTACATTCAAATTTGTCGTCAAACGACTGAAAACCCTAGAAAGTAAGTGGTAGTTCAATTTGAAGTTTGAAATTCGCTCAAAATAATAGTCAAATACTTGATATTTTCCTCCCGAATCGCCCAGAAAGGTCATGAGAAATGTACAAGGGGAAGAAAAGTTAGGAGGGGGGTAACAATACTCCTTGCATTTGATTATTACTGTGGCGTTTAAATGAGGTTAGCTCCATCACTCACTTACATGTTCAAGTATAATCTTCAAACGACTCTTTTTCGTCACTAATAATCGTTCAATCCATTTTTTGATGACTTATTCAATTGATGAGCCGTTTTCGTTCAAATCTTCTATTTAAATGTTCATTTTAAAGCAAATTATTGTGACACAAAATGGCTTCCGAGCGTCTTCAGCTGCCTAATAACACGGATCCTACTAATTCAAAACGTTTTATACGCGCCCAAGTAGCAAAATAACGTACAGAAAATTCAGAATTTAACCTATATTTACATTGTATTACAGAGATAGTTTACGAAGAGGATGGGAGCTGATGGCAATTTGCCTGTATTTCTTCCCCCCTTCGCCAAAATTCCAGTCGTACCTAGAAGGCTACATGAACACAGGTGAGTCTCAAAATTAGTAAATTTTTTAGAAGTCACCCCAGCGGGAAGTGAATATTGGACTGAATGTTTCCTAAAAGGATGTGAAATAAATACTTAGGATTAGAGGTACTCGCTCAAAACAGTTCGATAATATCGCAAGTTTTGACGTTTTTTCCAAACCTCTTCAGATCATAGAATGTTCCGGCATTTACTAAAGAGTTCTGAGTAAAGACAAATAGGTTTTTACTAGAATAAAGAAAATTACGTTTCAAATTCTTTCTCAAGGTTCATTATTCCTCGGACCAGGCGCATGGAAACTCATTTCTATCGATTCAGCGTCCATAACCTCTTCCGGCAGGCACCAATCGTCCCGGGACCCATCTCATTGGATTCAGCGTCCAAAATTTAGTGGAAAATGATACCCCACACGCATGGTCGGTGCCAATCGTCCCGGGACCCATCTCATTGGATTCAGCGTCCAAAATTTAGTGGAAAATGATACCCCACACGCCTGGTCGCGTGTCTTACAATAATCGCATGTCGATTCGAGGTATCGAAAGCACCGGTACATCGATTGTTATGAAGTGCCTACTCTTATCTTAAGCATTACCTCAAAGTATTCATATACGTTCGAAGTATCCAAATGTGATTAGTTCGATGGTAATTATTTCAAAATTGCCTAAATTATACAATTATAAGAACTCAGAGTGAGTTCTAAGGTTATAGAACCTCCCCTGCTGTTGGAGGCAATATGTAATGTATCGCAGCGCCCCCTAGCAATGTGAAGTGTAGTTGGTGGATTTACAATGATATTGTTTGAATATGTGATATTGAGTGGACATGCTCACATGAGCCTGACTATTTCTAGCCTTTGAGTTATCACCCGTTATCTTACTAAACCTAATCTGGGAAATAAGTAGGTAGATTCTCAGTTTCATTTTATTTCTGTATAACTATTTAATATTTACATTCAGTTACTAATCCCAAGCTGCTTTGGAGATTTCACTCGCCTTTGAGTTTGATGATCCACCCCATAATAGATTTTCAAATTTGGCATACGCCCCTGAAAATCCCGAAAAGACATTTTAATAGTACATTTCAAATTATGCAACCATTGAAAACTCCTTAGTTGAGGTTAAAACAAAACGAGAAACGCATCCGTGATGATAAGCTGATGATAAACTGTCGAACCTCTTTTGGTTTATTATTCCTTAAATAATCCACCTGGGCCGTTTTTGGCTGTAGAAAATTTTCAAATGGTTAACATTTTGGTCTGTGAACTCTTTATAGTTGGTCCTCGAAAATTTTCAGAGTGATTGGACCAAATTTGGGGGAGGTAGGGATCAAAATGTGTTTTTCGAAAAATGAAATTTTTAGATTTTCGGCGATCTATGCGTGTGGGGTATCATTTTCCACTAAATTTTGGAAGCTGAATCCAATGAGACGGGTCCCGGGACGATTGGCACCCATTGGAAGAAGTTATTGGTCAAAATGGGTATCTAGCCACCCGTTTCGAAGTTGGGTTTTCGAGATTCCTGGTACCCAGGTGAGTGGGGTATCGTTTTCCTCTAAATGTTAGACGCTAAGTCGATTAGGATGAGTCCAGAACACTTTACACTCACCAGACGCATAGAGAATCATTTCAATCGTTTCAGCGTCCAAAATTTAGTGGAAAATGATACCCCACACGCCTGTGTACCAGAAATCTCGAAAATCCACTTTCGAAAAGGGTAGATAGGTGGTACCCATTTTGACCCATGACCTCTTCGGGTGACGTTATTAATTCCGTGACCCGTCTCATTGGATTCAGCTTCCAAAATTTAGTGGAAAATGATACCCCACACGCCTAGATCGCCGAAAATCTCGAAAATCCATTTTTCAAAAAACACATTTTGACCCCTACTCCACCCAAATTTGGTCCGACCGGGCTCAAAAGTTTCGAGGACAAACTAGAGTAGGAAATGGGTCCCTGACCACAATTTCAAATTTTTTGAAATTTTTCTACTTCCGAAATCGACCTTCAAATCTTCGATATTTCGGATATTTGTTGAGGGTTTTCTTACCTATTCACCACCTTGCATGCACTTTTGCAAAGTGTGAATCTCGTTCGCCTCTGATTCTTTGTACGTGTCTGAAATTGACGTGCAAACGCTGTAGTTGGTTTCAATTTCATACAATTTGAGCTTCTTGAATATATCAAATCTGTAAAACGATAAATAATCGTATTAGTTGAAATGGTAAATAACTTTTTGGTGAAAGGTTACAAACGTTGCAAAGACTTGCCTTTGCATGAGAGCCATGATCGATTGTGTTCGCTGCTGAGCCAATTCCACCGCTTGAGACAAACATTCGTCTTGGACGTCCAAATCGGCGCAGGGTCCGGTCAAATCGACGATGGAGGCGTGTTTTTCTGCTGTTTTGACCAATGCGGAAAGTTGTTCTTTGATTTGGGTCACGCAACCGTCAGCACGGACGAAACATTTTAACAAATTCTCTTTGTATCCGGCTCGAATCATTTGGAGGTTCCTCTGATGAGAAAGGCATTTTCTAAAAAGTAAATTTGACAAATTTATTGCTTATGCCAGCAATTAACGAGAGCGCGAGGAATAAATGGCAAATTACTGCATTCAGTATTCTTGCAAATTTAATTAGCTACAATATCATGCTTTTTGTGAAGGATCTCAGAGAAACAGTTCTCGAGATACTGACAAAAACCTTCAAAAGTTCCGTTTTCGCCCTTTTCCGCTACTGCTCCGAACGTTTTGGATTTTGGAATGAAGGCTAAAAATGCAATGAACTACTACAGCAGTCCTTGCCTTCCAGGATGATCTAGCAAACGACTGAAAATTTCCTCCCCTTGGTCTTGTTATCGATGTAAGAACGCTGCGAATTCTTTCGCAGGGGTTGGTTATTCCTTGGACCAGGCGCCAAGATGGCTAGTGAGTCAAAAATAACGTTGCTGGCTTCAGCAAGGCGGCGAGAGGTTTGACTGCTGTCGTTGTCAGATATGCTGGCCACTGGATGGCTCTTGACCAGCGTCTGTGGACGCCCTAAATGTCCTTTCAATCACAGGGGAGGCGTCTGGAGACGCCCTGCTTATCATTTTGTCTCTTAAGATGAGAATGTTGTCCCCCACTCATACAAGGGGACGAGTTTGGTGTCTGTATGAGACTAGCTTTTTAACAAGCCATAGAAATGTCGCTCTACTCATTTCCCAGTTCCAAATATACGCAAAGTCGTTCAAAACGCTGTGTCTTGAGAATGTTCTTGGCAAAATATGATGGAGCGGCGCTAGTGAGTTCGGATGGCCGCCAAGACGGCTTTGGAGAGTCAGAAACGTTGTTGGCTTCAGCAAGGCAGCTAGAGGTTTGACTGCTGTTGTTGTCTGATATGCTGGCCACTGGATGGCTCTTGACCAGCGTCTGGGGACGCCCTAAATTTCCCTTCCATCACAGGGGAGGTGTCTGGGAACGCCCTGCTTATCATTCTGTCTCTTAAGATGAGGATGTTGTGCCCCACTCATACAAGGGGACGAGTTTGGCTTCTGTATGAGACTAGCTCTTGAACAAGCCATAGACAATGTCGCTCTACCCATTTCCCAGTTCCAAACATACGCAAAGTTATTCAAAATGTTGTGCCCAGTGTTGAGAATTTTAGCAAGATACAATGGAGCGGCGCTAGTGAGTTTGGATGGACGCCAAGATGGCTTTGGTGAGTGAAAAATCACGTTGCTGGCTTCGGCAAGGCAGCTAAAGGTTTGACTGCTGTTGTTGTCAGACATGCTGGCCACTGGATGGCTCTTGACTCGCGTCTGGAGACGCCTTAAATGTCCTTTCCATCACACTGGCGTTGTCTGGGGACGCTCTGCTTATCCTTTTGCTTCTCTGAAAATGAGGATGTGGTCCCCCACTCGTACAAGGGGACGAGTTTGGCTTCTGTATGAGACAAGCTCTTGAACAAGCCATAGAAATGTCGCTCTACTCATTTCCCAGTTCCAAATATACGCAAAGTTGTTCAAAACGCTGTGCCTTGAGAATGTTCTTGGCAAAATATGATGGAGCGGCGCTAGTGAGTTTGGACGGGCGCCAAGATGGCTTTGATGAGTCAAAAATGACGCTGCTGGCTTTAGCAAGGCAGCTAGAGGTTGAACTGATGTTATTGTCTGATAAGCTGGCCACTGGATGGCTCTTGACCAGCATGTGGGGACGCCTTACCTGTCCTTTCCATCACAGGGGAGGCGTCTGGGGACGCCCTGCTTATCATTTTGTCTCTTAAGATGAGGATGTTGACCCCCACTCATACATGGGACGAGTTTGGCTTCAGTATGGGACCAGCTCTTGAACAAGCCACAGACAATGTCGCTCTACTCATTTCCCAGTTCCAATTATATGCAAAGTTGTTCAAAATGCTGTGCCTTGAGAATTTTCTTGGCAAAATACGATGGAGCGGCGCTAGTCAGTTTGGATGGGCGCCAAGACGGCTTTGGAGAGTCAGAAACGTTGCTGGCTTCAGCAAGGCAGCTAGAGGTTTGACAGCTGTTGTTGTCAGACATGCTGGCCACTGGATGGCTCTTGACCCGCGTCTGGAGACGCCCTGAATGTCCTTTCTATCACACTGGCGTTGTCTGGGGACGCTCTGCTTATCATTTTGCCTCTCTGAAAATGAGGATGTGGTCCCCCTCACAAAGAAGGGATGGTTTGGTTGGAGTTTCGGACGGCTTTGGAGAGTCAGAAACGTTGCTGGCTTCAGCAAGGCAGCTAGAGGTTTGACTGCTGTTGTTGTCAGATATGCTGGCTACTGGATGTTTACCTGCGTCTTTGGACGCCCTAAATGTCCCTTCAATCACAGGAGAGGTGTCTGGAGACGTCCTGCTTATCATTTTGTCTCTTAAGATGAGGATGTTGACATCCACTCATTCAAGGGGACGAGTTTGGCTTCTGTATGAGACTAGCTTTTTAACAAGCCATAGAAATGTCGCTCTACTCATTTCCCAGTTCCAAATATACGCAAAGTTGTTCAAAACGCTGTGTCTTGAGAATGTTCTTGGCAAAATATGATGGAGCGGCGCTAGTGAGTTTGGACGGGCGCCAAGATGGCTTTGATGAGTCAGAAATGACGCTGCTGGCTTTAGCAAGGCAGCTAGAGGTTGAACTGATGTTATTGTCTGATAAGCTGGCCACTGGATGGCTCTTGACCAGCGTCTGGGGACGCCCTATATGTCCCTTCAATCACAGGGGAGGTGTCTGGAGACGCCCTGCTTATCATTTTGTCTCTTTTAAAGATGAGGATGTAGTCCCCCACTCATTCCGCAGTTCCAAATATATGCTATGTTATTCAAAATGCTGTGCCTTGAGAATTTTCTTGGCAAAATATGATGGAGCGACGCTAGTGAGTTTGGATGGCCGCCAAGACGGCTTTGGAGAGACAGAAATGACGTTGCTGGCTTCAGCAAGGCAGCGAGAGGTTTGACTCCTGTCGTTGTCAGATATGCTGGCCACTGGATGGCTCTTGAATAGCGTCTTTGGACGCCCTAAATGTCTTTTTCACCACACTGGCGTCGTCTGGAGACGCTCTGCTTATCCTTTTGCCTCTCTGAAGATGAGGATGTAGTCCCTCTCACATACAGGGGACGAGTTTGGCTTCAGTATGAGACTAGCTCTTGAACAAGCCGGGTTTGGTGAGTCAAAAATCACGTTGCTGGCTTCAGCAAGGCAGGTTTGGCTGCTGTCGTTGTTAGATATGCTGGCCACTGGGTGGCTCTTGACTGTTAAAAAACCCTCAAAGGAAAGACATGGACGTCAGTGACATGACCAGTCCTGTACTCTCCCAAACTAGTATTGCGGGTGGGGGGAAGCCCCTGGCCACTGAAGCAGCGCTGGGGCAATGCTTCAGGACACCCATTCCTGCCTTAAGTGGCTGTCCCCTTGCTGCTTGCAGCAAGCGGGAGTAGCATAACCCGTGGGGTGAGCACTCCTGATAAATTGTGGCTCACTCCCTTGAACTGGGGTGAGAAATTAATTGGACACTGTATCAAAAGCCCAAATTTCCTTACAGACAATGAGAATTATTCGTCTTTTTCACATGTTTTCTACCACATTAATCATAAAAATTTGAATTCCACTCACTTGGTCGCCTTGTTTCCCTCTTTCTCGTACCACTCGTACATCTGGAGCACGTTGTAGTCCGTGTGACCTACCGTAGCCTCATGTTCTTTTTTACTTCTGTATTCTGTCAAGGCGTCCTCAACTTCTTTGGTCGTTGAGGCGATGCCCAAACGCACGGAAGTGACATAATTTTCAATCAATTTCGTCACTTCTTCAAATTTCTGTTCACCCCCTGCGGCCAACTTAAAAAAATTCATCTTTAATTAGACTTGACTTTGATTAACTTGAAATAATTGAATTGATAACAATTTCATAAATTTAAGTTTAAATATTCTAATCAATGTTGGTTTTACATGACCCTATGTGTTGCCTGATCTTTGAGATTAGGGGATCCCTTAATCATTTCATATTCTGAGAATCGGAAATTGTATTAATATATGATCTGATCAGATATAATCATAAAGCAGGTCTTATGGGATCCTGTGCAAGCATCAAACTCGCTTCAGGGGTGACTATTAACAGGAAAAATCATGAATGAGAGATGAAAAACGCTGCAAATTCATTCACATGGGTTGGTTATTCCTCGGAATAGGCGCATGGAAGAGTCTCATTTCTTCAACATGGGAAAAATGGGGAAAACAGTGGGGAAAATTCCAATCAATTCAGGGTCCACAATTTAGTGGACAATTATACCCCACCACGCCTAGGGTACTAGAAATCTCGAAAACACATATTCAAAATTGGTAGATAGATACCCATTTGACCCATAACATCATCCAGAGGGCGCCAATCGTTCCCGGATCCATTTCATTAGATTCAGCGTCCAAATTTAGTGGAAAATGATACCCCACACGCCTTAACCTTAATCGCCGAAAATCACAAAAAATCATTTTTTGAAAAACACATCTAATTCAAGGAATAACCAACCGAATCCAAAATAAAATTTAATTAAATAATTGAATTGTAGAAAATTCGAATTTGAACCGGAGGCCCTTGAATTTGTAATAAGAAATCTATAATTTGAATGAAAAAACTTTGAGTTTGTTCGGGAAAACCTCTGCAATAGGTGTTGAAATCGAAATGAAATTTGAAAATTACCAATCAAATTAGTGTATAAGATCAATTTGTATGATTATTTCACTCACGTGTGTGCACATTAAACTCACTATAACCAACAAATGCATTGTTCTAGTGTTGGAAACCAACGTCCATAATTTCACAATCTTCACTGTCGCCCGATCCGTGTTTCAAGTCTTTTAACATTTTCGATAATACGACGAGAATATTCATACGTCAGCCTCATCAATCACGCTGCTCTCATTTACCGAAATCAGAGGCCTCATTTGGAACGCTGATGAACTATATAGCCCTTCCCCCACCTCTTCGGGCCACCAGATTCAAATTACAATTAGTTCGTTATTTGATTTCGTTAATAATTCTGACGTCATGCCGTTCCTAGCTGTACCATTGGAGTTGCTAGGTAGGTGGGAATTAGAATCACGACTCCCCCTTAATTAGCTCAGATGTACCTACTGTCCTAACCTCTTCACCCTCGTTAGATAAATTTTGTTGGTCACAAATCACTTTTCCCCGTTTTATTCAGATTTATCGCACTGTTAAATGTTTTGAAATGTACAGTCGATACCTTGTAGCACCCAAGATACACTCACCCCTGCAAGAAAATTGTGGTTTCCTTCTATGATAGAAGTTTATTTTTAACCTGATGATATTTGAAACAGAATGGTGGTCTACACAAAAAGCAAATTATTTCACAGGGGTTGGTTATTCCTCGGACCAGCAGCATGGAGAGTCATTCAATCGATTCAGCGTCCACAATTTGGTGGAAAATGATACCCCACACGCCTAAGTCGTCAAAAATGGGGGAGACAATAGGTGTAATGGGTCCCGGACCCATCCCAATCGATTCAGCGTACAAAAAAAGTCGAAAATGATACCCCACACGCCTAGGTACCAGAAAACTTGAAAATACACATTCGGAATGGGTAGATGGATACCCATTTTGGCCCATTACCTCTTCCGGTGGGCGCCAATCGTCCCAGGACTCGTCTCTTTGGATTCAGCGTCCAAAATTTAGTCGAAAATGATACCCCACACGCCTAGGTACCAGAAATCTCGAAAACATTCGAAATGGGTAGATGGACACCCATTTTGGCCCATTACCTCATCCAGTGTGCGCCAATCGTCCCAGGACTCGTCTCTTTGGATGCAGCGTCCAAAATTTAGTCGAAAATGATACCCCACACACCTAGGTGGCAGAAATCTCGAAAACATTCGAAATGGGTAGATGGACACCCATTTTGACCCATGACCTCATCCAGTGGGCGCCAATCGTCCCGGGACCCGTCTCTTTGGATTCAGCGTCCAAAATTTAGTCGAAAATGATACCCCACACGCCTAGATTGCCAAAAATCCATTCGAATCCCTTTACAGGGGTTGGTTATCCCTCGGACCAGGAGCATGGTGACTCATTCCAATCGATTCAGCGTCCAAAAATGAGCAGAAAACGAACAAACGTGGCGTAAAGATCTACTTTTTCCATCCACTTAGTGGACTATACTTCCTCGAATGCAATAACCCATACCTGAAATGGCTGTATCGACCTAGCTTGAGGACATCACGTGTAATGATCGCCTTGACCCCTTGTCAATCTCTAACTCATTTTTTGTATCTTTCTTGGTCATCTTTCAGGCATCGTGACCCCTCGTACGATTTCCCCGAAGTGGGCAAATGGCCTATCCACGTGCAGGTGAGCCACTACGCCAGCGTTGCCTGCAAACGATTGCAGAGGATAGGATCCAACGGGAAGAGACCCGTCAGAAAACCAACGACTGAAGAGATTGAACAAGCTCGAGTGAGTCTTTCAGCCGGTGTATTGTACAGAAAACGTAGTAAGTATCATACTTGGTTTCACTGATAAATTTATCGTTGCAGATACAAATCTTCAGGCCGAGTATGTTCGGATCAACGCTGGAAGAGGTAATGGACATGCAGAAGAGTCGGTTCCCTCATTACAAATTACCCTGGGTACAAACCACTCTGTCTGACGAAGTCCTTCGGCTCCAAGGGACTCACACTGAAGGCATTTTCAGGTAAACCACTCATGCTGTGCGTCCAACAGCCAACCAACCTGTAGGCTTATTTACAGGACACGGGGACTTCAGGAGGCATCTCTGCAGGATTGGGGTGCGCAATGGTACCCCTGACTGCAGATTCTGTGGCGAGGACGAGGAGACAGCGTCTCACATCGTCTTCAATTGTCCTGCCCTGGAACACAGGCGTTTCAGAACCTTCGGGACTTTGGACCGAGGGGACTTCCTCAACCAGGAGAACCTGGTCGGAGCTTTGCTGGACCTAGTCGGGAACACGGAGCTTCGGCCAAGATGAGCTCCAGGGGTTAGCACAATGGGCCACTAGGTCTAGGTGCGGGGGGCGGGCACGATGATGGACGTCCCCTCTACCCCTGTGTAATTAATCTAATCTAATCCAACCAACCTGTAGGTTGTTGTAATAGTTTTCATTATTGTGGGTGTTGTTTGAACATTGCCTGATGGTTTAACTTTCCTTTCCAGGGTGTCTGCTGACATGGACGAAGTGACCAGTCTGAAACTCCAACTGGACAAGTGGGAACGACCAACGGAGTACACAGACGCCCATACGCCAGCATCCCTCCTCAAACTCTGGTACGCCATCGGCATCCTCAACCGTCGTACTTGAAATTTCCCGAGCAGTTCATCAGTTTCATCAATTTTCCAGGTACCGCGAACTGTACGAGCCGTTGATTCCTGATAACTTGTACGAGGATTGTATAAGTTGTCATGACGACGCTGAACAAGCCGCCGCTATTGTTGAGAATTTACCGCATCTCAATAAAATGGTCCTCGCCTACCTCATACGATTCTTACAAGTGAGTGCCAATGTTTACGTAAGAGCAGCAAGTCCACGTGCAGGAATGAGAATCAAAGACTCGTGGGGTACAGGATAACATCTGATGCGTGACAGGGGCTGCAAGTCAACATGCTGAAAATAAAATTAAAATCACAGGGGTTGGTTACTCCTAGGACTAGGCGCATGGAGACTAATTTAAATCGATTCAGCGGCAAAAATTTAGTGGAAAATGATACCCCACACGTCTAGGTACCAGAAATAACGAAAACACGCATTCAAAATGGGTAGATAGGTACCCATTTTTACCCATAACCTCTTCCGGTGGGCGCCAATCGTCCCGGGACACGTCTCATTGGATTCAGCGTCCAACATTTAGTGGAAAATAGTTCGCCAGCATCTCCAAAAATTCATTTTGAAAATCTAGGCGTTTGGTATCATTTTCCACTACATTTTGGATGCCAAATCCAATGAGACGGGTCCCGGAACGATTGACGCCCTCTGGTTGAGGTTATGGGTCAAAGAGGTTACCTATTTACCCATTTCAAACGTGTTTTCAAGATTTCGGGTACCTAGGCGTGTGGGGTATCATTTTCCACTAAATTTTGGATGCCGAATCCAATGAGACGGTCCCGGAACGATTGACGCCCTCTGGTTGAGGTTATGGGTCAAAGAGGTTACCTATTTACCCATTTCAAACGTGTTTTCAAGATTTCGGGTACCTAGGCGTGTGGGGTATCATTTTCCACTAAATGTTGGACCCTGAATTGATTGGAATGGGTCCGGGACCCGCCTCACCCACTGTTTCCCCCATTTCCCCCATATTAGGCATTTTCGACGTCTTAGGCGTGTGGGATATCGTTTTCCACCAATTTTTGGACGCTGAATCGATTGGAATGAGTCTCCATGCTTTTGATCTGGACAGCTAAAAACGTTTCATAACACATTGGCTTTGATCTTTTTCACAGATTTTTGCAAGACCTGAGGTTGTTGCGGTGACAAAAATGGACGCCAGCAATCTCGCAATGGTTATGGCTCCTAATTGTTTAAGGTAAACTTCATCGTACCTGTTATCAACCAGTCTATAATCACTTGATAACCTGTATTACAATTTTCAACTAATACTTGGAACCAATCAGTTTAACGATGCATTTGTTATCGCTGTCTGTTGCCAGGTGCTACTGTCAAGAGCCTAGAGTTATGTATGAAAACGCTCGCAAAGAAATGGCCTTTATCCGAACCCTAATCCTCAACATGGACACCGCCTTCATGACTGGCATTCTCTAACCTCCGTAAATTGAGGTAGGTAACGTTGGCTGTGTGAAGATTGAGTTGGCGGTTGATAAGCAATCTCACTCAATTGTTAAATGCTTGGTGTGATAGTCGCTCTTCCTGATGTAATAAACTTTAGTGATTTCACTCCAATGGTTAAAAAATGGCTCTAAAAACAACCCCTGTCCTATGCAGGGTGAATATGCCGTGATCACTCTCCAGCCTGGCTTGGTCTTGTAGAAAGTCAGCCAATAACCACTAAGATCGTGATGAAAAGTCTCCAAAAAAATCTCCTTGTCCACAATCAAGCTATTTCCACTACCCATTTAAATGTTGGAGACAGGCAACAATTAGTTATGATTTTCAGTATGCCTACTGCTCAAATGATTGACTATCATTTAACCCTTAGGGCGGAATTCATAGTTTTCACTCAAGTCCTGGTGCACCCTCAAGTAGGACGATATGTATCAATTCATATACAAACTTTGGCGTTGAGTCGAGTCCTGGGGCATATTCCTAGAAACTCATCACTCCACACTCTTCATCTCACACTCATCAAATTGAAAATTATGAAGAGCTCTGTTCCTAGAAACCTCTCACTCCAAGCCGGGAACAGACCCCTGACCCAAATTTCAGATTTTACAGATTCAAGGAATAACCAACCAAAAGCTACCTTCTTCAGTGAGTACCAGCTCGTCTTCCATCAAAAGGTCGTTGGACGACCAGCCTGCCCAAGCTTGCCCGAAACCATGCAAAAGTGTCATCTGCATCCTCTAGTTCAAGCCTTCTCTTTCAATCCGAATATCACAACACAACACGAACTAAGCTGTAATGCAGCTGTGCAAGCTCCTCCAAAAGCATTCCTCAGTGGGAACTTCCCCGTAATTCTCCTGCCAAGCAAGGGTATTTCCATTGGTGGCCGGGGTCGTTAAGGCGTTGGTTCCTAGGGCTTGAGACTTCTCTGGTCGAGGTTTCGTGGCTGCTGCTTTGAATCCAGCACCCCCCAGCGTTAACTCGTTGTGTGGCCAACACACACTGTCTTGTCCCTTGGTTGGGGCTTGCAAAATTGACCAACTTCCATCTTTGGGCGAGAGGATGTCGGATGGGCGCTGAATAGCCCTTGCCAGCGTCCTCTCGCCTGAGTGAAGGAGGTCGGCAAGGTCTTTCAGAGCACATCGGAGACTTCCCTTCTGTAAGCGCGGGCACAATATATTCTGGAGGTTGCAGTGCCATATGGGCAGCAACTGCCACACGCCCTTCAGTCGGAGGCCAAAGTACAAAACGCTGCAAATTCTTTCACAGGGGTTGGTGACCAGGCACATGGAGACTCATTTCTTCAACATGGGGAAAATGGAGGAAACAGTGGATGTGGTGGGTGGAAAATGATACCCCACACGCCTGGGCGCCAGAAATCTCGAAAACACATTCGAAATGGGTAGATAGGCACCCACACTGACCCATAACCTCATCCACAGGGCGCCAATCGTTCTGGGACCCGTCCCATTGGATTCAGCGTCCAAAATATAGTGGAAAATGAACACGCCTAGGTACCTAGGACCAGAAATCCCGGAAAAACAGTGCGATCAGGGGTGCCAACCACAGGATGTGTGTCCATCCTTGCACTGGAGTGTGTACTCACTCACTTTGCTCCTGACTGGACACACACATCACTATGCTTACCAACTTTGGAGTTAAGGCTTGCCCTTCACATCAGCAAGTGTGATTGGAACCTCACACTCAAGCTGGACTATGAATTCCGCCATAAAACTTCAACGTGTCTGCTATCTGTTTCCTATTCTCATCATTTTCTCCTTTCAGGTTCACACTCGCTACATAAAATTTTTTTTGAAGAAGATTCTATCGCTTGAAAATGAAGACAAGAAAAATTAAACCCGACTGAAACAAACGGGTTCTGAGACAAGGCCTTTTTTCTCGTTTCTTTTCGTAACCAATTCTAGTTCATACCAAAGGAAATTAGTTTGTAAGCGATACAAAAACAAACTTTGTAATTGTATACTACTTATTTATTACTTAGAATCGAACGGTTCTGCAATATCGGCGATTTAACGGTTATTTAGAAGACGAAAAACACGATTTTACGGAAATTTTGTGTAACGGCAACTGGAAATTTTGTTTTTAAATGCTTTTTGTTGGCATCGTACTTTAATTATTGTTTGTCGCTGGTGTTAACGCTATCACGTTAAGTGCAAGAAATCAATTAGTTGAATCAGATTGTAATTCGATATCAGTGATCCAATGGCTTTGTTAAGGTAGCTAGGTAAGATGGCAGTTGGTACAAGGTGAGGAAGCCATGATATTATGTTTTTCAATGTTGCTCCTAAAGGTTGTTTCCCTTTTTGTTGCTACCTGTGGAGTAGCAAGCTGTGGGCAGCACCTCTTAGGGAGTAGCTAACTTTGCCTTTGTACTACTGCCAGGACGCCTATCAATCCTTGATCTTATCAGTAAAGATAACAAGCCTTATGCTGCCAACGAGATATGTTGCCACATGGCTACCTACTCGGAGCCATTGGGCTGCTGAAAATGTTGGCAGGAATCGATGCAAATACGACACCCAGGATGCCTTGGTTTTACTGCCAGAATTCCTGGATGCTTCTGTTTCAAGTTGAGACAAAGCGGAACCACTACCGATTGTTTTCCCCCATTTGCCCGCCAAAATCCTCTATTCCGTTTTCCAGACTCCATTAACAAACAAAACCACGTAGAAAGTTCTAAACAAATCTAAACCAACAGAAAACATCTGTTATTCACTGCCATTCCCTCATATTATTCCTCAATTTGATTGTTTTTCCCCTTTCCTCCGTCAAAATTGATCTCCCGCCAGAATTCAATTTTCCATGTTTACTCGCAGTTTGTAAACGAACAACGTACCACTGTACATACGATTAGTTTTATCGTGGCTGTATAAATAAATTTAATAACAAAAATTAACCTTAGTTGAACTAATGGACATTTTAAACATACGCTTCTCTGCTTTTTTAAATTATAATTTTTTCCCCTTTTCAAATACGTGTAAGAGGGTTTCGGAACAAATTTAAATTTATGACATTTTTTTAATGTAATGTTTCTAATAGAAATGTCTGTTTAAGCGTTGAGCGTATTGGAAGATACAACCGACGTCATTCTATTATAGGACATGAACATTCATTCATACATTTAAGTGTTCTTGAAAAATTATCTAAGTGTAGACAATTAGACTCCTCTATCGGAGGGAAAACTAACTAAGCGAGGATTCATCAAAAGAAGATTCTCAGAAGTTGTTCGTTCTGAAATCGCCTAATGGAGAATGCTACACTATTCACCAAGATGGAGTTATGCGACAAGTAAGCCTTCAACGCTTGAAAGCAGCTGATATCCACACCGGCTATACAAACATGGCTAAAGCCTTGATTCACAAGTGAGTCGCAAGTGGCCATATTGTGGTAGTAGTTCATTCTCAGAATATTGACGGATATGAGCAGGCAGTAGCTGCTGTCTTGAGCATACGGCATTTTCACCACTTTTTTGGTGTCCCTTTCACTCATTGCGCGGATGCTGCTTTGGGCTGGCTCATATCTCTTCAGAACCCAGAAGGTTCTAGTTACAGACCCCCAACTGTGTTGTGCATAGAGCTGGGAAGAGTCAGGGGAGGTTCTGGGAGTGTACATGAAACACAGACGGCGCCCATGCCTTGAGCTATCACAGCATCAGTTGCTGGATTGTGCCAACTTCTGCCATTCCAGATTGGTGGAAATCCAACAGGTGAACATTTTGTCCAAGTCAGGCTGAAGTACTTCTGGTTCGAAGCCAGAATGATGAGCCTGGTGCAAAAGTTGCGAATGTCAGATAATACTGGGACCTAAGAAAAAGCAACCAGCGTTGCTTCAACAGCCCATTTTGTGTGTAAGGGCGGAGGGGGGTCGAAGGACGACATTCTTGGTCCCCAAGTCTACAAAAAGGGAACCAGTACCATATTGTAGCAGCAGTTCTTTCTCAGAATATTGATGGACATGAGAAGGCAGCAGCTGCTGTCTTGAGCATAGCATAACGCGTTTACCAGTACCTTCATGGTGTCCCTTTCACTCTTTGCACTGATCATGCTGCTTTGTGCTGGCTCATATCTTTTCAGGTTAACTAGCTAGGTGGCTTGAAACCACAGACCTACGACTGTGTTGTCCATAGAGCTGGGAAGAGTCAGGGGAGGATGTGGGAGTGTTCATGAAACACTATGACGGCGAAAGACGACATTCTTGGTTCCCAAGTCTACAAAAAGGGAACCAGTACCATATTGTAGCAGCAGTTCTTTCTCAGAATATTGATGGACATGAGAAGGCAGCAGCTGCTGTCTTGAGCATAGCATACAGCGTTTTCACCAGTACCTTTATGGTGTCCCTTTCACTCTTTGCACTGATCATGCTGCTTTGTGGTGGCTCATATCTTTAGCAGCTCTAGCATAGAGCTGGGAAGAGTTAGGGGAGGATGTGGGAGTGTTGTTGAAACACTATGTCGGCGCCCATGCCTTGGGCTAACACAGCTGGATTGTGCCAACTTCTGCCATTCCAGATCGGTAGAAATCCAACAGGTGAACATTTTGATCAAGTCAGGCCTGGTGCAAAAGTGGCGAAAAATGTCGCTTCAACAGCCCATTAGGGGGGGTCGAAAGCATGGACATACATTGTCCAGTACGTAATAGTATGATAAGTGAAGTCGGTTGTACCTACCAATAATTTCTTGTTCGTTTCACAGATTCGCTTTAGTGCCTAATTTATCTTAAAAATGATTTAACGTTCGAAAATATATTTGGGTGGGCCCGGTTTAGAACAATGTTTCTCTAATCAATTAAGAAACGTTGTAAAGTCGCAAAAACAAAATTCAAAAATACCTACAAAAATCAGATTAAAAAAAAAATTAAATTAAATAAATTCTTCGTGATGTGCCAATTTCAAATTATCCACTGAAATTAGAAAATAATCAATTTCGAACGCCTCTTCCCCTGTCCACTCCATTTTCTATTCGCTCGTGTGGTTTTCTAGTGCATTATCTAAGTTACCAAGGCAATAATTTGGAAAGTCCCTCGTCGAGTCGAATTTTCTAACGATTTATTTAATTTTTCGTTTTCAAATTTGTCCGTGAAAGAAAATGTTTACGGGATTTGAAGGTAACTAGATGCGTTCCCGTTATTTCCGCGAATTTTTTTTCAAATTATTGAGGTTTTTTTGTTGTGAAATGACGAGCAATACGTGTGCTTGGTGTTTCCTTTCACGAGTTGTCCGATTTTGTTGAATATTTTGTGCATAGTGTATTTCGTTCATTTTGTAATTTTTGCAAAAATAAATATTAAGTTTTTACATTTGGTATAATATATAATATAATCATTATATGTTGGTTTTATTTCCCTCTGTTGTCAGTGTGAATTGAACAGCATGTTCGGAAAAACGGAAAAAATCATTTGAAAGTACAAGAAAGTCTCTTCGAAGTTGGGAAATTGGGTAACTATACAATGAAGGAGAGCCTCGTCGTAAAGTTTTGGAGGTTCTGAAACAGGCTGGAAGGATCTGGGACTGTATATGGAACCATGGGAGAATATATGGGGCCATACATGAAACCAAGATATATCTGGGACTAAATGTAACCACGGAAGGAATTCCATGCCAAGTACACCAGACTCCTGGCTATCCATGTCTGACCTCATCTACCCACATACAATCCTTTCACTCAAAAACCCTCTAATCCCAGTTAAATTGTGCTTTTAGCAGGAAATCTTGTTTAATTCACGTTTTTTGGGGTGCTGAATCCGAATCTGAGGTTTGCTAACAAACTTTCTTGACAAAACATTAAAAGCAAAATGGGCAGTTTTTTGCTTATAAATCGGAAACTATCAACTTTTCGTTAATGAACACTCTATACAAAATGAAAGTACGTAAAATTTCCTACAAATTGCATTATTAAGGTTTTCCTCTACGACAAACCGTTCTGGCTCAAACTATAGTTGAAAATAGATGTATTTTACCTGACTCCGCAAAAATCCAACTTTTTCCACTTCAAAACTCTAATTAACAAACAACATTTTGGGCAGTTTTTTGCTTATAAATCGGAAACTATCAACTTTTCGTAAATGACCACTCCATACAAAATGAAAGTACGTAAAATTTCCGACAAATTGCATTATTAAGGTTTTCCTCTACGACAAACCCTTCTGGCTCAAACTATAGTTGAAAATAGATGCATATTATCTGACTGCAAAATCCAACTTTTTCCACTCCAAAACTAATTAACAAACAACATTTTGGGCAGTTTTTTGCTTATAAATCGGAAACTATCAACTTTTCGTAAAAGACCATTCTATACAAAATTAAAGTACATAAAATTTCCTACAAATTGCATTATTAAGGTCTTCCTCTGCGACAGACCGATCTGGCTCAAACTATAGTTGAAAATAGATGTATATTATCTGACTGCAAAAATCCAACTTTTTTCCACTCCAAGACTCTAATTAACAAACAACATTTTGGGTAGTTTTTTGCTTATAAATCGGAAACTATCAACTTTTCGTAAAAGACCATTCTATACAAATTAAAGTACATAAAATTTCCTACAAATTGCATTATTAAGGTTTTCCTCTGCGACGAACCGTTCTGGCTCAAACTAGTTGAAAATGGATGTATTTTATCTGACTGCAAAAATCCAACTTTTTCTGTACCAAAAACCATCAATTCACTGTCGAATGCTATCAACTAGCTAATTCCTTCGAGTTCTTATTTCAATCAATATGTACAGGTAATTATAGAAAAAGGAGATATTATAGGAGATATGTTGGCAATTTTTTTCCTGGATGTTGTTCTTCAAATCTTGTCTTGCCTGCTATGCTGTTACGAATTATGAAAAACACCAGAAATCGGTTAACCCAGTGTAGAGAATGGCGTCACCTAATTAATTTATATTAAAACCAACTTTAATGTATGCAGTAATGAGGAGGAAAGAACAAATAATAATACAATGAAAAGGCGTACTTGTACGATTTTGGACTTCATTGAACTACATTAGACATGAACCTTATCTCCTTTTTCTTCAACTACAACAGTACATATTTGATTAAAATTAAGGTATGTACAGAAAACTCGAAGAAATTAACTAATTGATAACATTCAACGATAAATTAGTGTTTCAGAGTGGAAAAAGTTGGAGTTTTGCTGTTTTCCATATTCAACTATAGTTTGAGCCAGAACGGTTCGTCGCAGAGGAAAACCTTAATAATGCAATTTGTAGGAAATTTTATGTACTTTCATTTTGTATAGAATGGTCATTTAGGAAAAGTTGATAGTTTCCGATTTATAAGCAAAAAACTGCCCAAATGTTGTTTGTTAATTGGAGTTTTGGAATGGAAAAAGTGGATTTTTGCACTCAGATAAAATACATCTATTTTCAACTATAGTTTGAGCCAGAACGGTTTGTCGCAGAGGAAAACCTTAATAATACAATTTGTAGGAAATTTTATGTACTTTCATTTTGTATAGAATGGTCATTTATGAAAAGTTGATAGTTTCCGATTTATAAGCAAAAAACTGCCCAAAAATGAAATTTTCAAACTTTTCTTGTATTTTATTTTAATGTTTTGTAAAGAAATTTTGTTAGCAAACCTTAGATTCAGATTCAGCACCCCAAAAAAACATGAATTAAACAAGATTTCCTGCTAAAAGCACAATTTTGACTGGAATTTGAGGGTTTTGGGGTGAAAGGATTGTAAGTGGGTAGATGAGGTCAGACAAGCATTGCCAGAAGTCTGGTGAATTTGGCATGGAGTGTGCTGCAAATTCTGTTGTGAGACAAGAGTAGTCCTTAGTAAGCAATCATCAGTTGAAAAATGTGTTGAAGCAGTCATAGATGCACCATCATCATGTGTGATCCCATATTCCAATGCTTGATTCATGTGCATAGGTTCCAGTTGCAGTTGACTTCCATGGCGTTGTTGGCTCCCATTTCTAATTGAGGGTTAATACCTTTTGCTGCACAACTGTCACCAAGTTTGCCATCACGAGATCCAACATTTTGTAGTACCTTCATCACCCCCACATGCATGTTTGCTGCCATAATAACGCAATTTGAATATCAACGTTTATTTTCAGTAAAATGTCTTACGATTACATTGTGATCCCTATTGACTAGATACACTCATACACGTCTACAAGCACAAAAATCATCAGTAAAATACAAATTTCAACTTTTGCTGGTAACTTTCATTGCACATTATGAACGTGGGGTAGGTAAGTTCAAGGAGTTAGCGATTAGATTTTGACTAGGCCACTGACTACAATTGAAGCTGGCCACACAATTTGTACATATTTAGGGCTTGCCAAGTAACAAATATTTGGCAAGCTGCTGGGACTTGTTGGCAGCTCAGAAAACCAGCTAAGTTAGGAGATATGCTTGTCTTGCAAGTAGCCAGCACACATCTATACACCTACAAGCTGTTGCTTAACTACTAATTCCACATGTGTGGTCTTTAATGAAGAGCTCCTTTGCTTGTGCCAGCATTGTCACAAAATGAGCCATCCGCCTGCCTTGCTTAAGGTGCTTAACACAAAACTAATTTTATTTGCGCATTGCCCGGCAATTGCATTTACAGTCTCCTGCCAATGGAATGACTTCATTTGCTTGATGAGAAATTAGTCTTACAAACAATTGATATCCTGGTAGTGAGATGGTTTCTCAGGAGAGGGCAAGAGAGTAAGGATGCTTCTCCTATTTGGGTTGACTCCGAGGTTTTCCCAATTGATCCAAGAAGGCGGGCTGTCAGATCTGAAAAGTACATTGTAAATCTTAGGGTGACCAGGTTTGGAGAATTACAGGATGACGTTGGATTTGGAAGACTTCCAGGCATTACGTGGCCTGTTGGTTGTCAAACAATCTTTGGTGTTCTCAACTGGAAATGTCAAATTTAACAAACCACTCACCACTTGTGTTCCATTCAGCACGTTCCAGTGAGCTCTCAGAAGCCAAAGCTTTTTCCACATACTCCAAAGGATCGCAATCAGCAGCCAAACTTCCCTCAATAGAGCAATGTAAGCAATAGCATAGGCGCAGGGTGTCAATTTTGCTCAGCCGCTTCTCATAGGGGAAATGTAGGCACATGACCTCGCAGTTGGTCAAAAGCTGAGTTTATACTGCTGTAACACATCACAGACTTATCAATACATGTTGGCAGTTGCCTGCATGTTTACCTGCATTTGTTCAGTCAAGACAGCAGAAATTCTATCAAGAAAATATCATTCTCATGCATCAGGTGTCTTCAATTTGAATGTACAGAATCCACATTGGCTGATTATTGAGAATAAAGAAAGCAAGGACAATTCTATGAGCTAAGAAGAGGCTACTCCTTACAACTGCACAGCTTGTGACTATAAAGGGGTGTTTACCCTGAGCTTTCAATGTACTGATTGGCAACCAAAGCAGTATGCTGCCACATTATGGCTGAACAAGTACCTGGCAGTGAACAAAGGCCTTGTTGATACTGATAGTGATCATTGGGCAGATATTTCAAAAATTGCCTTGTTTTTGTCTCTCTTACTGCCAAAAACCAATGCTGTTAAGTTCATCAGAAACATGCCATTCAACACTGTAATCCAGCAGGGCTGTTGCTTAATATTGCAATAAAATCTGCAGTGATCACATGAAGTGATGACTAATATACTAAGTCAAAGCAAAGCAGTAACCCTTGAATCACATTGCTAAAAATGCCTCTACAGTTCAAAAATATGTTTGTTATACGCCAATTACATCAATTTGTTGCCTCTGGAACACATTTTGAAAACACCTTGCAAAATCTACTAACATTAGTATGAAAACACAAACCACTCGCCCACTCAATTTGAGAAACAAGCGATTCTGACAGCAAACAGCTAATGCTGTCTACAGATTCAAAACGATACAAAATTGACTCTTTTTGTCTTTTGACAAATTTTACTGTGGCATGTTTCTCTAACCAAAAGTGGACGGTGGTAGAAAACATACAAATCTCAACGTGAATG
>CM034007.1:11269351-11282394 GCA_019603395.1 Cyrtorhinus lividipennis
GGATACTGTTGGAATGAGTGATGAAGAGATGGCGATGGCTCGTGGGGGTGAAAGGGTGAGGAACGAGGGAGGAAGGCGGCGGCGAGGGCGGAGAAGGCGGCGAAGATGAAGTTGTCCGTATAGATTGCTTCACTATTTCATTTCGGATTAACCTTCAACCCGCCATAAGACGGTGTAACGGAGTGGAGGTCGGCGGCGCTATATTAATATATCTGTACTTTCATTAGGGCGAGGACTAAGAGGATGGTGAGGGAGGCGAAGGAAATTAAAGTTGAAGGTGTGTTAATCAGGGAGCGCAGCGGTGGGAGCGGTAAGGTGCGTTAATCAGCAAGACGGGAAGACTCGTGGGCGGGTCTGATTACGGTGGTACGAAACTTGGCGGCGTTCATTATTATTTGCCCAAACGTGGAGTGGAGCGTAGGTGGAGAGGGGAACGGGGAACTGAGAGGAGCCAACGTTGCAACTCCGGCCGTTTTCAGCACATTTCACTTCATTCCGCGGTAAACTGAGACCGTCTCCCGCCGCGCATTAACCGACTATAGTCTTCCCCGCACCGCCACCGCCTCGATCGCCATTCTGATTCTCTCGAGTTACTCCGGAAACAACGAGTCTCATTTATGTCGGCGAACAAAGACGTTGTTGTCCTCCAGTTAACTCAAAGCACATCTTATTTATTTATTTAATTATTTAATTACAATACGGCTATGGCCAATTTATGGAATTACGTCAGTCACATTTTTATGAGTTTCTAAATTCATTATGACATTATCTGATCAGTGAACTGGTCCATTATTCACTATTATACATAAAAACCTGAATGTAGAGGAATCAACCGTGGGCTGGGCTGGCCAATAAAACTTTGAGCTGTCGTGAAGTACCAGTGAAAAAGTCAAAGTCTGGGTTGTCATCCAGGAACAAATTTACCTCCCTCACGATTCAGGTTAGGGGGCGACGAAGCAGGTAGTTCCGGCTCGCAAATGGGACATGGGAGCATGCGGGCACGAGTCGGGTATGCTGGCACCGAGATGCTGACCCCAGAGAGCATGCGGGCACGAGTCGGGTATGCTGGCACCGAGATGCTGACTCCAGAGAGCAGGGCTGGACTGGAGACACGGCCATGAAGAATCTGGTGAAGGAAGGTGATGTCAGACGCAACGCGGCGCTCCTCAAGAGACTGAATTCCAAGTTCGTATTCGTGGTTGACTATCCTGACACCAGCCTTATAGGCCAAGTAACGCAGGAACCGCCTCTGGACTCGCTCCAGTTGATCCCTGTGCACTGTAGAATGGGGACCAGACCACGGAACAGTACTCCAGGATGGGTCTCACCAGGGTGCCATAGAGGAACACTAAAGATTGTGGATCAATGAAGTCCCGGGTGGTCATCTTCAGCCGGCCAAGGGCCCGCGAGTGCGCAGTCCACGTGAGGGCAGACCGACAAGGATGGGTCAATCAACACCCCAAGATCACAAATAACATCAGGGCGCGCCAAGATCACCCCGTCGATTTCATAGGGGTGGCAAAATGAAGAACGCCCTCTGTAAGCGTCTTGCATAGCACTTCGAAGGGTTCAAAGCAAGGCTGTTCTGGGAGCACCAGGCAACGACGTTGCAGAGAGAGGCTGAAGCCTTGGCAGTCCTCGAGAGACGACACCGCGCAGAATATCTTCAAGTCGTCGGCAAACATGAGCCACCTCACGGAAAGTGACTGAACACCTGTTTATGATGAGCAGGAATAACAGCGGACCGATGTTGGACCCCTGCGGTACGCCAGAAGAAGCAGGGTATGGACGGGATAGAACACCCTGTCACTGAGGTAGCTTGCAAGCCATTCGTGGAATGATCCAAAAACTCCCAGAGACTCCAGGACGGCTAGGAGATGCTAGTCGGCTTGGATCTTGTCATAATTACAGCTCCGTGACGCTTTTCGAAATTCAAACTCGTTTGCCGTGCCCAAATTTGGAGCGTGTTGTGCTTGGTTTTCTGTCTTAGAAGCATTGTGTACTTCTTAACTCCTGATTTACGCCGTCCACGCCGTTTTTAGTAGAAGAAAATAGCCAAAAATCTGCAATTTTGGTTGGTTATTCATGCAAAAAGTCAATCTCTCCGATTCGGCCCAAAAATATTTTCTGGACGTTTCAAGATGTCTAGATCAAAATTAGCAAATGTCCGTCCGCCGTCCACGCCGACTTTGGTAGTAAAAATTATTCTAAAATTCTGAAATTTTGGTCAGGGTTCATGGCTCTAGTTGGTCCTTGAAGCATTTCAACCCGATCGGACCAAATTTGGGTGGGGTAGGGGTCAAAATGTGAATTTCGAGAAATGGATCTTTGAGATTTTTTGCAATCTAGGCGTGTGGGGTATCATTTTCGACTAAATTTGGCCGCTGAATCGATTGGAGTGAATCCCCATGCTGCTGGTCCGAGGAATAACCAACCCCTGTGAATGAATTTGCAGCATTTTTCAGAAATACCGCACCCGCTGCTTTCTAATTTCACTTCAATCTAACGAATCAGTACGCGTGTAGGTGGCTACCGATCTATGTTGGTAAGTTTCGAACAAAGTTCCGGCATTACTCTTGTTTATGGCAGTTTCAACAGGGTTTTACGGCGTCGGTAAAAAGAGCGTGACGCGGATGTTTAGAAAACCGCTAAGGAAGAAATTGAACGAATATCAGCAACAAAAACAATCCTCTCCTCGAGGCTGGAGCAATGTCCCCGATAAGAAAAGCAGTTTTACCATATTTCAACCAAGCGAAGGAAAAACATAACCGCATGAATATATTGGTGTTTTCGTAACCGAGCCAAACTTTGCCATAAATTCTCATTGAGGAAGAATTCCTCCAGAAAGGGTGTGATGGGACGGGGGTGGGGGTTCAGGTGGCGAACTTTCTCAGGCTATGGCCTTCGGGGTTGATGTTAAATATGTATGCGAACACGATCTCACTCTTCTTACACGCGTTCCAAGTTAGTTATGAGCAACTTCCGCTTTCATCTTGTATTCTCAACGTATGACCCCCCCCCCCCCAGCTTGTAGGGGAGTGTGAGGCGCGTCACTCATTTGTCGCTACTTTCATGAATATCAAGTTGGGAAGAAAACCACACATCCATTTCAGACTGAGCATCAATTTTGTGGAACGGTTTCAAGTTTGAAAGCAATTTTCTCAATTTGTAAGATTGTAGTATGAAAAACGCTACAAATTTTAATCACAGGGGTTGGTAATTCCTCGGACCAGGGGCATGGAGACTCAATCCAATCGATTCAGCGTCCAAAAATTACAGAAAAACGATACCACATACGCCTAGGTACCAGAAATCTCGAAAACACACATTCGAAATGGGTAGATAGATACCCATTTTGACCCATAACTTCTTGCGGTGGGTACCAATCGTTCTGGGACCAATTTCATTGGATTCAGCGGCCAATTTTCTGGGAAATGATACCCCATACGCCTACTCACCAAAAATCATGAAAACACAGATCGAAATGGGTAGATAGGCACCACATTGGACCCATAACCTCATCCAGAGGGCGCCAATCATTCCCAGACCCAATTCATTGGATTCAGCGTTCAAAATTTAGTGGAAAATGATTCCCCACACGCCTCAATCGCCAAAAATCTCGAAAATTCATTTATCGAGATACACATTTTGACCCTCTTGGGGACAAATTTGGTTCAGTCGAGCTGAAAAGTTTCGAGTACCAACTAATGTACAAAACGGATCACCTTACTTCAGATGTGAAATTTTATTTCTGACTCAAACACAATTGTTTCTTGAACCTGTATAGTATTATTATTATGTGAGGATAATTGACTACCGATTGAGTATTCATACAACCAGTGTAAAATTGTTCAGCTATAAATGTAGGAATGTATTATTCATATACGAACGACCACAGAATACTAAATGTTGTAGAATTCGTAACATCGATTACTGGTAAAGAACTTCTATACTTATTAAAATTCATCACCAGTATTTTGTAGAAACGCTGCATATTATTCTATAGGGGTTGTTTATTCCTCAGACAAGGAGCATGGGGAAAATGGGGAAAAACCGTGAGTGTGGAGTGTCCCGAATTCATTCGGATCGATTCGTCCAAAATTGAATTAAAAACGATACCTCACAAGCCTAGTTTTGAGAAAATTAGAAAACAATACCCCACACGCCTAGGCACCAGAAATCCTGACACATACAAAATTGGTGGATACATACCCGTTTTGAACCCATAACCTCTTCCGGTGGGCGCCAATCGGTCCGAGACCCAATTCATTGGATTCAGCGTCCAAAATTTAGTGGAAAATGATACCCCACACGCCTAGGTTCCGGAAATCTTGAAATTTCAATTTTCAAAATACACATTTTGACCCCTATCCCGCCCAAATTTGGTCCGATCGGGCTGAAAAGTTTCGAGGACGAACTATAGCCTGAAACGGGTCCCAGTACAGAAGTTCAGATTCTCATACGATTGGAACTCTTCCGAAAGGGCGGGGGGCTCAATGGGGAAGAACGAGTTCCATTTCCCGCGTTGCCCACCGACACAATCCCGTGACAATATTGCGCTGTTTGTCATCCACCGGGGGGCGGTAGAAGGCGGTTTGTCGCACTAAAAGCACTACAACCCCCGTCGTACCCAATTTCGAAGACGACATCCTCACAGGGCACAAAACAGATGTCGGGCGGGGATAATGTATCCGGCGGGGAGGTCCAAGCTGCTCCTACAACCTCACGATACTCGCCTTCCCCGCGATAAATATGTATTAGTTTTCGGCTTGTCCTCGAGGCAAAAGCGTTAGCGTTATATAGCACATTCCGGCCACCTGACGCCAAATTAAACGAAAACCTCCGCCTTTCCCCCCGCCCTTTTCTCGCCATAGTCTGAACGCAATTGCCGCTGTATCGCCACTAGTGTACCAACCTCCCCTCGCTAATGCAATATGTATTTGTTTTGGCAGGTAGGGGGGGGGAGGACGGCTCATTCACTCCGCCGCACCTGTGCCCCTCAACCCATACGACGCCCTCTAAAACCGTTTCAACCGACCGTTTCTCTTTTTCGAGGATTTTCCTTCCAATTCCAACGCGCTACATTCACCCGAGAAATCTAATTTCATCGAATTCCAAACGACTATAGTCCACGCGGTTGAAACCTCATTCTCCACGCTCCCATACTACTGCAAAATTTTAATTGATTTTTCAACATTAAAACTTTTAGATTTTTCATTTAGAGAAAACATCAATCGATTAATTAAAAAGGCAGCAAATTTTTACACAGGGGTGGATTATTTATTAAACCAGGAGAATAGAGACTCAATCCAATCGATTCAGCGTCCAAAAATTAGTTGAAAACGATACCACATATGCCTAGGTACCAGAAATCTCGAAAACACACATTCAAAATGGGTAGTTAGGTACCTATTTTGACCCATAACTTCTTCCGTTGGGTGCCAATCGTTCTGGGACCCATTTCATTGGATTCAGCGGTCAATTTAGTGAAAAATGATACCCCATACGCCTAGTTCATAAAAAATCAAGAAAATCGAGGTTCAAAAATGGCGTGAATGGATGGTGGACGCACATTTTGGTTACTTGATCTAGATATCTTGAAATGCAAAATGTCTGGGGCCAATCGGAGGTTTTAAATTCATAGGCCTACAATTGTGGTCACCACTAGAGCGCGCCAATCGGTCGATGATCCCCTTTCACTGATTCAGCGTTCCACATTGATCAATACATTTTAACCCGGGAACACTAATGTGCGACATCTTGACTCAGAAAAATTGTAATTCACTATTTCTGTTCGAGAGTTCGCCTTGGAAGGCTTTCCACAGGTGCCAACTCTCTTTGGTCAGTTGCCAAGAAGACTGTGGAGAAAAGTCCCCCTGCTGACCATTAGGGGGAGTAATGATACCTTGTTCATATATCTAGTGAGTCAGTTTGACTAACATTAGTGATACTGGGATGATATATGTATGTCAAACTGACTCATAGTAGTGATATGGACCTAAAGTGTATGCGTGAAATTGACGCATATTCAGTAATATGAGCAAAGGAAAAATGATAACTCCTTGTTGTGTAATCTATACGATTTTTCTTCAAGATTTACATTTAACCACCACTACATTTCATTCATTTTTCAACAAGAAATTGATAGAAATGACCGAAAAAAAGCAACATTTCTGAATACGATGACGAGGAAACCCGTAGGAATCTTTTAGACCCAGACAATGACGATACTGACGACTTTTTGGAATTTGAGGACGATAACTATTCAAATTCAGATTTTGAACCTCAGCTCGAAGATTTTTTGATTGACGAAGAGGAGCTGATTTCGACTATAGAGAGTGGAATCGAACCAATACTAACGTGAACTCTAAAATTGAAGACCCAAAAACAATCCCAATCAGCGCCTCCATCAACTTCCAATCCCCCCCTCAAATGGGATACGGCAATCATACGGCAAATGCATGGGAACAATGGATTTGAATGGGCTACATCACCAATTGTCTTCACATACTCGTATGTAAAAATATGAGTAAAATAACATTATTTACATAAAACCTGGGAGCGCAAGATATTGATTCAAAAGTCGTTAGCCTACAGGAGCTCAGAAACTTAGTTTGAAATCATTATTATTATTGTTATCGACTCACCCTTGGTAGAAGATGAAGAAAACACTTCAGAATTCTTATTAAACGTTTTAATGTTCACAAGGTAGGCACTTGATCAGAGGAAGAGACAGAGGCGATATGTAAGATGCGTAAGCGGCAAGGCGTCAGGATACAACTGCTAGAAAAGTAGGACAAAATGGCTGTGCGGGTCTTATCCACAGCCTTCTAAATGAAGCTATAGTACCAAGATATTTTACTATATTTCTGACATCCTGATGCATATTATCGATTCAGACAATGGATACAAAAAGAGACATTAAAGTAAAATATCATTCAATACACTTTTGGTAGGAAATGAATGCAGAATGAAGTGATCTGAGCCTCTTTCGAGGAAATACATCGAGTCATAACAATCGATATCATTCAAATATCGATTCTTGTATTGATGAGTGATTGTCAAGATTTGTGAACACACCAACAAAGAAATCCAAATCGTCCTAAATAAATACAAAAAGAAGGAGAGTCAGTTATCATTTGACGAAACCTATATTATACAATTATGTAGTATATTTTCTTGGAAGAGAGTTATGACCTGCGAAAATGGTGACACTATTTTGAACACCACTTAACTGACTATAGTAATGAAAAACTTTCTAGTCTAGTAGCAAATAGTCCAGGGACCCCAAATACAGGAAGAGACTTGGCTGAAATAGCAAGATGTAGGTAAATATTTAGTTGGAGTACTTATACTGAATTTTTTTAATGTTCTTAGTTCATGTTGATTGATTGAGAGCCGATATACATTGTTTTTTTTTCAAATTATTCACGTTCTTATTGAGAAAAAACCCTACATGAGTCAAATTGACTCATATTTAGTGACAAGCGCATGCTGGGTTGTGTTAGTGTTCCCGGGTTAAGAAATTAATTTTCCAAGTCGTAGCAGGAATGGGGCACTCCTTGTAAAGCCTGTTGAGCTCGTTCGGGGATACTCTCTGGGGGGCGAATTGTTTGCTGTTTTAGATCTTTATGGTTTTAACTATCACAACAAGAAAATAATAGATTGATCCAGGCAGACAAGTACTACCTGACCAATGTTTCTAGCACCAGAGGCTATGGTAGGATTGGCATCAGACACTTTTGTGAGACTGCTTCCAGGCCCTCCACACTTGTTGTGCAGCAATGCCTATGTGACTCCTTTTTGTGGACTTGCCTGTAGCATTACCTGGTCATCTGCATTCAACTCCGTTTTAGACCTCCCCACCCTATGCTGAGTTGGCCATCTTTTCATCCCTTTTTCACCTTTTGTGTTGGAGCGGTCGGGTTGGGTGATTTATACCTGACGCTAAACTGTGTTGCTAAACGGAACCAGAGGAGGTTCCGTTGAGAGGAACAAAGCCCCGTTCATGGCTCTAGTTGGTCCTTGAAACATTTCAACCCGATTGCACCAAATTTGGGTGGGGTAGGGGTCAAAATGTGTATTTCGAAAAATCATTGTACTGACTATGCTCTGCCTGGGGAGATGACATCCCCCATGGAATCTCAAAACTGTTAGCTCGTCATTTCTCTTTTTTCCACGAGCCTGCCCGGAAAGCCTCTTTGGCCTCAATCGGAGAAGTCATTCAATGACTCACCTTCAATGAGAGTGATGTTCTCAGTGCCCTGTTCCTGCTGGAAGCTCCTCTAGGGATGGGTTTTGTTCGCATTATCGCCGATAAATGAATTTCCCTTGAAAGATGACATCAACGTCAACGACCGTCGACCCATTCAACGTGTGATCATCCCCAAAAGAAACATCGACCGGCATTTAATACTGGGAAAAGGCAAAGTTTCCATAAAAGATGAACCCACCAGCGACCTCTAGAGGGCAGTTAGAGCTACAGCGATTCGTTATGTTCCCCCTTGTTAGCCCTAAAAAAGAGATGGAGTTGGAGACGATAAAAGGTTGCTCAGGCCGACCAATCTCCAGCCTTGCAAATCAGAACGCCGTTCGAATATTTCCCACCGGCCCTTCAGACCCTTTGGGAGGGCGGACGAATAACATTATGTGGATGCGGATTGGAGTTTTTACGGCCTCCGAAATAAATAATTGTAAGCGTTGAGTGTGCTTCTGAATAAATTTACGAGCGCGGAATTTTCTGTCCAAACGAACCAATTAACTGGGTAAGTTGATTATGTGAGATTCAACCGAAAATTAGAATACGTAGAATGAATTAAACTTTGTTGATTAGGTAGAACGCTGAAAATTCTTTAACAGGCGCATGGAGACTCAATCCAATCGATTCCAAAATTTAGTGGAAAATGATACCCCACACACCCCTACGTACCGGAAATCTTGGAAACACACATTCAAAATGGGTAGACAGGCACCCATTTTGACCCATAACCTCTTCCAGAGGGCGACAATCGTTCCGGGACCCGTCTCATTGAATTCAGTGTCCTAAATTTAGTCGAAAATGATACCCCACACGCCTAGATCGCCGAAAATCTCGAAAATATATTCTTCAAAATACACATTTTGATCCCCACCCCATTCCTCTTTCCTCCTCTTTTGGTCCGCTAGGGTTGAAAAGTTTCGAGGACCAACTAAAGCCGTGAACGGACCCCTGACCTAAATTTCAAATTTTTAGAAAATTTTCTACCACTTAAGTCGGCGTGGACGGCGGACGGTCATTCGCATATTTTAATATTAAATATTAATATTAATTAATTAATATTAAATTAATTAAATTTAATTAATTAATTAAATTTAATTCATTTTTAATTATTAATATTAAATATTAAAATATGCGAATGACCGTCCGCCGTCCACGCCGACTTAAGTGGTAAAAAATTTTCTCAGGATTTATATTATTTAGGATTATATTTATTATAGGATTATATTATAGCATTTATCATAGGATATTATATTTATTATAGGATTTATTATAGGATTATATTTAGGATTATATTTATTTTTCAGGATCCAAATTTTGGATCTACACACCTCGAAACGCCCGAAACGATTGAATTCTTGCATGAAATCATAGATTCATGGCTGAAAACGTGTATTTCGTAAATGGATTTTTTGAGATTTCCGGCGATCAAGGCGTGTGGGTAGGGATGATCGATACCGGGGGAGGATCGATATGAGTCAAATCGAATCAAAAGTATCGATATCAACCAATGTTGGTATCGAATCAAAACTTGTCGTTCCGCGTCTTGCCAGGGGGCTTGCCCCCGGTTACCACTATTTACATACTTCAGACGAAATTATTGAAACACAGAATGTGTTTTACTGACGCTTTTCACGCAATTTCGCTACTTTCCTCCCACTAAATCAGAACCTTATGTAATCACCGCGTCATAACAAAAAGTGACCACGGAACAAAATAACACATTTAACGCTGTCTTATCACTGATATGATAGCATGGCATTCTTCTTCTTCACAAGACAACCCCTAGCCAAAGCAGGGAAGAGGGATCTCTCTCCGAAGCTTCTGGCCCCTCGAGTATATACCGTAGTCTATGGTATATACCCAAAGTATAAACTCGAAGTTCTGTCCGAAACAAGTGTAGCAATATTTAGGAGATGGCCTTCTTGATTCTTAATTGGTAATTTAAGTATCGGTATCGAAAGCAAGTGTATCAATACCAAAATGATCGGTATCGGAAGAAAAGTATCGATACCTTCGCGATATCGATCAGTATTGTTCATCCCTACGTGTGGGGTATCATTTTCGACTAAATTTAGGACGCTGAATCCAATGAGATGGGTCCCGGAACGATTGTCGCCCCCTGGAAGAGGTTATGGGTCAAAATGGGTACCAACTCGCCTATTTCGATAGTGAGTTTTCGCTATTTCTGGTACCTAGCACGCGCGGATTCAAGGTGGGAGGGGGGGGGGGGTCACGGGGGTCATGACCCCCCCTAAACCAGGTAGAATTTTGAAAACTTTTGAAATTTTGAGATGAACTAAATTTTTTTCAAACAAAAAATCTAACAAAATGAAGAAATTGACTAGAGCAATTGAAAAGACTTTATTGTTAAGAGATTGAAAAAGTGAGAAAATTTAGTTCAATTTGTTTGTTTGGTTTTTTTTTTTTTTTAGCTTCTGATTTTACCCTGTGACCCCCCCCCCTCCCCCCGAAATTATCCGCGCCTGGTACCTAGGCGTGTGGGGTATCATGGGGTATCATTAACCACCAAATTTTAGTCGCTGATTCGATTGGAGTGAGTCTCCATGCGCCTTGTTTTCTATTATTGAACCCGTTTCAGATCAAAAGCCATGTTTAGCTATATTTCCACCTACGAGAGGTCGAATGACCATTTTTCAAGGAAATTATCGATAAGAATGTGGCTCTCCCCCAAGAGGAGACATGGATTTACTATTATTATATGAACGCAATGTTGAGTTAGATTGGAGGCATCCCCCACCGCGTGAGAAGCTTCCCGACTATAGTATAACGTGTGGAGAGAGCTGATGTTGGCCCTTTGCAGGAGGTTAGGTGATCTCTAAGAATTGACGAAAACAAGAAGGCGTCAAGAGCAAACTATAGTAGAGCCGAGTGAGAAAGCGGCGGTCATTTAGTCTCACCCCTTCAACTCCTTTGTGCCGAGATGGGTGAGAACAATAAAGGAGCAAAGGGCGTGGACGGGGAAGGCGGCTGTGCGGAGGAGTCGGAAGAAAAAGGAGGATCCCGGCGGAATAGACGGCGAAATCGGCCCGGGGGCGTCCGGCCGAGACTCGGCGTCGCCAGACAGACAGACAGATCGATTCCGCAGCCTCCCCTCCGCCGCGGCTTCCAGTCCCACCGGAGTTTCAAGCTTTTCCGCGATGCTCCTCGGGGGGTTGTTTATACGTTTTGCTCCCCTCCTCCAATCCCGCTTCACCCTCGCCATTTCATCCCCTGATCCCCAGTGGCCTATTTCTCCACCTATTTTCCACCCTTTGCCTTTTTCCTTGTAAACATTTCGATCTCTCCCCTCAACACCCCCCCCCCCCCCATCACCCTCCCCTTGAACCCGCTCTTGTAGCGGATCCCCACAAAGGCGGAACGTCTCCTCATTCACATGACAATGAGACCGTCTTCAGAAGTTGGTTAAAACGCGTGATACGTGCTTCCTTCCCTCGAAGCCAAAGGGTCCGATTATGCGAGACCCTTTGACGAGGGTTACACACTCGACGCAGCGCCAAGTTACCTCAAGGGGAGGTGAACTTGACTTTCTTTTGGAACTAAAAATCTGCAAATTCTTACTCACTGGTTGGTTATGGGTCAAAATGGGTAGAAATCCTGACACATAAAAAATGGGTGGATACATACCCATTTTGACCCATAACTTCTTCCGGTGGTTGCCAATCGTTCTGGGACCCATTTAATTGGATTCAGTGTCCAAAATTTAGTGGAAAACTATACCCCACACGCCTAGGTAGCAGAAATCCCGAAAAAACATATTCAAAATGGGTATCAAATACCCAATTTGACCCATTACTTCTCTTGAACTTTCTTGGTGAGAAAATGGGAATTATAACTCGCGGATCACAATTTGAACAATATATTTTTGTACTCACTTTCTTACAACTCTAGAAGAAGGAGTGACTTGAGACTTAAATGAACAGAGCTGCAAACCCCTCATGACCACTAACAGTCTAAGGAGAGCAATATGTAGTTCGTATGTTACATGGAGTGTATAAGATATTCCATCAACTATCTCCAGTGGGTGCCGATCGTTCTGGGACCCGTTTCATTGGATTCAGCGTCCTAAATTTAGTGGAAAATGACACCCTACTCGCCTAGATCACCCAAAATCTCGAAAATCCATTTTTCAAAAAACACATTTTGACCCCCCCCCCCCCAAATTTGGTCCGATCGGGCTGAAAAGTTTCGAGGACCCGTCTCGGCAGGGAACAGACCCCTGACCCAAATTTCAGATTTTTAGAAAATTTTCTACTACCAAAAACGGCGCGGAACATGGACGGCGTACGGCGTACGGCGGACGGACATTGACCTTTTTTGATCAGGACATCATGAAACGTCCAGAAAAAAATTTTGAGCCAAATCGGAGAGGTTGACCATTATCATGAAAACATAGGTTGATTATTCGAGGAATAACCAACCAAAATGGGTGGATACATACCCATTTTGACCCATAACTTCTTCCAGTGGGTGCCAATCGTTCTGGGACCCATTTAATTTGATTCAGCGTCCAAAATTTAGTGGAAAATGACACCCTACTCGCCTAGATCGCCCAAAATCTCGAAAACCCATTTTCAAAAAACACATTTTGAAAAATGGAGGAAATCCTGGGCGAGGGATGATCGAACGAAGTTGCAGAAAGCAACGAGACGGTAGAAACAAGCGAGTGTTCTTGATTTGGGAAACTGCCAAAAGATGGCGATCAATGTCAAATCAATACAACACGGAACGTTCGAGATTTTCTAATCTCTAATCGCTAAAGCTC
>CM034007.1:11282847-11322597 GCA_019603395.1 Cyrtorhinus lividipennis
TTTCTTCTATCAAGACAGGTAGATCATATCTCAACGAAGTAAGGATTTGACTGGTTCAGTAGTTGATCCTCCTCCCGCTAGATAGGTAGTTGGTGCAGGGAGCGATTTAGCTGTCCTAAGTGGTAAAATATTTAACGAGCATAATAAAAATAAAGGTATAGAGTATACCATGGTATAAAACTAAATAAAAAATATAAAAATGCTAATATGTTCTATGCACAATAAAATGGTTGAGAGGTGGTGGGCGCTTTTAGTTGGACACATCATCCATCAAATCTTTCACAAACGCTCTGTGATTCAATTTCAGAAATGACATTGTGAAATTAAATAACATGTACACATTTTCCCTTATCACTGCAGCAAATAGAACATAGTTGATAAACTCAGGACTGCCCTGCCAATACCAAAATATTTTTCCCTGGTGTCCCTTAGCTGAGGGCAACTACAAAAAATGTGTTCGATGGTTTCTGGCGGCTTGGTGTTACACAAAAAGCATTCGTTACAATGGTCAACGGTGTACAAGGAATCTTTATTAAAAATACAAAGCATATTCCCATTCCTCAAACGCAACTGGGCCACTACTCGTTTAACATTTATAGGAATTTCCCACCTTAAATATCCCTCCAGCGAGGAGTAGTTGTGTTTGTACTCCTGGTAAGCCTTGCTGTAAGTAAAACACACGGGTTGGTTACTCCTCGAACCAGGCGCATGGAGACTCATTTCTTCAACATGGGGAAAATGGGGGAACAGTGGGTGTGGCGGATCCTGGACCCATTCCAATCGATTCAGGGTCCAAAATTTAGTGGAAAATGATACCCCACACGCCTAGGTACCGGAAATCTCGAAAACACATATTCAAAATGGGTAATATATACCCAATTTGACCCATAACTTCTTCCGGTGGGTGCCAATCGTTCCGGGGTCCGTATTATTGGATCCACCGTCCAAAATTTAGTGGAAGATGAATGGCCGATCAGGGCTGAAGATCAGGATGAGACAAGGCGGAGGCGAGGTGGTGACCAGGACGGGACATGGTGGTGGTGAGGTGGAGGTGAGGGAAGACCAGGATGAGACCAGGGGAGGCGAGGCGGACAAGAGAAAGCGGAGGTGAGGCGGAAACCAGAATGAGACAAGGCAGAGGCGGAGATCATGACGAGACTAGGCGGAGGTGAGGTGGAGGCGAGGCGCAGACCAGGATGAGAGAAGGCGGAGGTGAGGTGGAGAACAGAATGAGACAAGGTGGAGACGAGGCGGAGCAGAGGCAGAGACCAGGCGATGACGAAGAGGACGAGAAAAGGCGGGGTTAGACAGAAACCAAGAGGAGACAAGCCTGAGGCGGAGACCAGGGCGATACAAGGCGGAGGCGAGGTGGAAGTGGGAGGGGAAGTTGGGAAAATGATACCCCACACGCCTAGGTACCGGAAATCTCGAAAACACATATTCAAAATGGGTAATATATACCCAATTTGACCCATAACTTCTTCCGGTGGGTGCCAATCGTTCTGGGACCCGTTTTATTGGATTCAGCGTCTTAAATTTAGTGGAAAATGATACCCCACTCGCCTAGATCGCCCAAAATCTAGAAAATCCATTTTTCAAAAAACACATTTTGACCCCTACTCCGCCGAAATTTGGTCCGATTCAGGCTGAAAAGTTTCGATGTGATGAAAGAAGGAAAGAGGTCAAGGTGGGGGCAAGGCGGATACAAATCGGTGACAAGGTGGGGCGAGGTGGAGGCGAGGAGACAAGGCGGAGACCATGATGAGACATGGCGGACGCAAGGCGGAGATGTGGACGAGAAAAGGCGGAAGCGAGGAGTCCGCACCCAGGTACACCATCGTAGGGTATCGTTGTATCATTGTATCATTGCACTACTTCAACTTCAAAATCCAAGAATTTATCTTGTTAAATGCAATAGGGTTCGTAGTCCCTGTGAAGTCAACACCAAATTGAACTCTAACTCTTCAGGATTATTCAGCCCTCGACCAAAGCTGACCTTATCCGGCAGTTAGGCCCGAATCTTATTTCGTTTTCTATCGATTAAACACCCCAACGATGCCGGTTGTAGCATGCCGCTCCTCAGACTTTCCTGATCGCATGACTATAAACATCTCGCCCTCCTCGTCGACCTTGCGGCCGCTTATCGAACACCGGCTGCCTGCCCTCGTTTCCCAACACCGGCGACCTTGGTTCAGAGCCATTAATTAATTTTGCGGGAGATTCGACAAGTTTTCCGCTGCATCGGACTGGCAAAACGTCGGAAACTCGGTGAAAACCGGACAGAATGGATTCTACGGATTCTACGTTGGAATCAGTTGAGGTTTTTATGTGCGTGGCTTGTTCCTATTCCAAAATGCTTCTGAAATTCAGCGAGGTGGACTGTAAAACGAAGGAAATGGTAAAGAACAAAAATAACCTCGTGACAAATAGAATAAATCAGGTATTGTCGAATCATCATATTACACATTATCACATGAATCACGGATGAAATAATGTACTTATTGGTCAAATGGGCCACGGAATTGAAAAAAAAAGAATCAAAATTTGGTGAGAAAATGTCTAGTGGAACTGCAAAAAACGTTGCAAATTCATTCTATGAAGTTGTTTAGTCTTAGGACCAGGAGAATGGAGACTCATTTCAATCGATTCAGCGTCCAAAATTTAGTGGAAAATGATACCCCACTCTTCTAGATTGCCCAAAATCTCGAGAATCTTTTTTTCAAAAAACACATTTTGACCCCTACCCCGCCCAAATTTGGTCCGATCGGGCTGAAAAGTTTTGAGAACCAACTAGACCCGAAAACGGGTCCCTGACCAAAATATCACATTTTTGGAACATTTTCTTCTACCTATGTCGGTGTGTATTTTCGCTGAAAACTTGTTGGGCTGGACTTGTTTTTTGACACTTTATCGTATTTTGAAACAGCAGGTGAAATTAGCGGTACGAATTAGGGTTGAATTCAACAATCAGAACATACGAGCTTTTTGTCTACTTTGTCAGCGCTTTTACCCCTCCAACATGGGGTTCTGACTTGGCCTTTTATAGCTACCCAGGGCTTAAAAGGGACCTGCAGAATGGAAGAGGATGCGAGGGAGCATTAGGTATTAATAAGTGAAAGGAGTCTGGGGAAAACCCGGCAGCGGCTTCATAGACCCTATGGGAGCTCCTTATTACGAGTTAGTGTTCACTTGGCTTTTCTGCGCGGACCTTATTTAGTTTTTTAAAGGGAGGGGGGTTTAGGGGTGGGGGTGGGGGTGACCTTCCTCTTCCGCACCACTAGGGCGTGAGTGTTGTCCCGTGATTTGTGTTCTGAAAGGCGCGAGCTCTTTTCGAATTTGTCTCCATCAACGCTATTCCAACCGAAATTCCCAAAGCCTCCAAAAACACAAACCAGGCCCATTCTCTGAAGGATGTTCGTAGGGTAGTGATGAGCTCTGAGTAAATGGGAAAGTAGGACAGAGAAATTGTCAACGTAATACATACAGTCTGCCTTTTCTGATTCGATCCCTGCCAATAGAATTCAAATCAAACTACAAAACCAGGCGCATGGAGATTCATTTCTTCAACATGGGGAAAACAGTGGGTGTGACGGGTCTTCGGACCAATTCCAATCGATTCAGGGTCCAAAATTTAGTGGAAAATGATACCCCACACGCCTAGGTACCAGAAATTTTGAAAACACATATCCAAAATGGGTAGACAGATACCCATTTTGACCAATAACCTCTTCCGGTGGGTGCCAATCGTTCCGGGGTCCGTATTATTGGATCCACCGTCCAAAATTAAGTGGAAGATGAATGGCCGATCAGGGCTGAAGATCAGGATGAGACAAGGCGGAGGTGAGGTGGTGACCAGGGGAGGCGAGGCGGACGAGAGAAGGCGGAGGTGAGGCGGAAACCAGAATGAGACAATGCAGAGGTGGAGATCATGACGAGACTAGGCGGAGGTGAGGTGGAGGCGAGGCGGAGACCAGGACGATACAAGGCGGAGCCGAGGTCGAGACCATGACGACACAAGGCGGAGGCGAGGTAAGAGTTGTGATCTAGACGTTATGAAACGTATACAAAGACTCGATCAAATCAATATTCAGCAACATCGCTCTGGTGAATAACTTCAAACGCCGTTAACATCGAACCTCTACGGGCTTAAACATGTTTCAAAGGTTAGGCGAACGCAGTCTTCATTCGCACTCTCAATTAGCTAAGTTAATTTATCAACACATGCCCATTTAATGAACTTTTTTGGAAATAAAAATCATGTTAGTAATAATGTTATGCTCAGGACAGCATAACATTAGCCTTAACTAAAACAATAATGAATAATACCACTTTGTAGTTTTGAGCACATTTGTACATAAATGTTAGCTGTTCATCTCGGAAGTTGCAATATATAGCATAATGAGTCTTTCAATTTTGGTTGGTTATTCCATGATCGTTCACAGTGGATCTTCAGATTTGAGAGAGAGAATCCAAGGAAGAAAATATTATGATTGTATCGTAGCAACCCACATATTTCCATAAAGTGATGTTCTTGTCAGGAGAGTTCTAATCTGGGGCTTGGTGAATTTAATTACAAGTGTAATCTGGTGGACGGGGAAGATTGAAACAAAATCATGCTGAGACAATGGTGGTTCAAATTGGGAAGGGGTCGCTGCGTGAGTGGGACGGCGGTGGCCATGAGGGGGAGGAGGGGATGGGAATAAAAAGGCTTCCCTTCGATTGGACGGGATTAAAAGCGGAGCTAATGTCCTGTAAAATTGGGGTAAAGGCAAAGCTTAGCGGGCCAGGGACCCTCCCGGTAATAAGGGTTCGGGCCTGGGACGAGATGGTGATAGGCGGTGTTGGAGGGGTGTGGGGGGGGGGGGGCACTACCAACACTGAACGGGATAAATCCTGGGTCCTTCCTCTATTACAGTTTGATGGCTCATAAAATAGTCTGTAAAGTGGGGGAAGGGTGGAGGTAGAAGGGTGATCTCCTCTGTCAAAGAGCGGCCGAGGGCCTTTGTTCCTCCGCCCCCGTCCGTCCGTCCCTCCACGGATATCAAGTAGGATCAGCTCTGGAGAACAACCCCGCCTTCCCCTCCCCCTTTACGGCACCGTCCTTCCGATCTCCGTCACGGTTTTTCGACCGCGTCGCCCCACCCGACGAAACCCCGACCTCCACCGCCCTTCCCCGCTAAGGGAACTAAGGAAGGAAGTTTTTAAAGGAGATTACGTTCCTAAAGGGGCGACCCCGCGACGTGGGAAAGGGCGGGCGGCCCTCCGAGTTATGCGGATAATCCCGCGAAATTGCCCTTTACTCCTGGCGGGGTGGGAACTCCGGCGGGGTGGATCAGCCGAGGTAGCACAACCCCAACTTTAAAACCCGCGGTTACGCCGCCAAGGCATCCACAACACAGCACACAACACTTTCCAAGTTCCGACGCCAAACTGACTTATTAATAAACCAACAAATTCGACTTGAGCTAAAACGAGTTAATTTCAGATGTAAGTATCTGATACAAATCAGAAAAGAGTCGACACTACGATCGACAGGAACGTCAGGCATGCGCGCGCAGCGTATGTACAACACACAAAACCACCTATAATTGTACATATTTTCTATACATACTAGAACCATATATACCATTTACAAAATAATTTAAACCCTTTACAAGATAATTAAAACCCTTACCTATAAATAATTTAAACCTTTTACAAATTTATTTAAATTTTTTACAAATTTATTTAAACATTTTACAAATGTATTTAAACTCCTCGTGGTTTTTATAACCTTAGATATATTTTTTCAGTACTTCTCAAGAATATATTTCCGTGTTGTACTTTGTATCTGATTTCTGAGCGACATCCTTTACAGAAAATCTTTCCTCGTACAGCTTCACAAACAGTCGTTTTGGTTGGTCATTCCTTGAATTTTCATGCCAAATGACGATCCTTCCGATTCGCCCCACAAATTTTTTTCTGGACGTTTCAAGGTGTATAGATCAAAATTAGCAAATGTCCGTCCAAGGATTCTCTTTCTGTTTCTGTTTGGTCTGCATCTGAGGCCCTTCTGGCCCTTTGCAGCCATTCACTTGCATGTGTTGTGTCGCTGTCCGGTCTGTTAACTGATGTGCTGGATTTTACAGGGAGTTTTGAGGGCAAGGTTCATAATTGAAATTAATTACGGCAATGCTGCTGCCTCGCCTCTTAGGCGAACTTTGGCTCGTGCAAATGCATCGAACTTCTTCCATGCATTTCTGGACTCCACCAATGAGCATAGTGGGTCGTTGTACTCAATTGTGCCTGTCATAACTTGACGCTCATTGCTGTATAGCGGGCAGCTCCGAAGGACGTGCTCTGCCGTCTCCGAAGGGTGACCGCATGGACATGCAGACGTATCTCGCCGCCGCATGGAGTGGAGTTTGGCACTGAAATTACCATGGCCGGTGAGGAGTTGGGTAGTCTCATATGAGGGTTCCACATGATCCATGTTCAGGCGCTGTGAGACATTGGGGAAGAACTGGTGTGTCAGCCACCCGCTTGCTGCACTATTCCACCGTTCCTGCCACGCAGTTAGTGCCCATTCTCGTATCCTGGCTATCTTCATTTCGGTCGTTTGTGCTGCTTCCAACAAACCATTCAAATCCCTCTGCAAGGGGACTGCAGTACGATCTGGCCACTTGATCGAGCTGAAGGCAACCCTCGCATCAAGCACAATATCAACAGGCATGCAGCCCGCAATCACCTGAAGCCCGAGTGTGGAAGCTGTACGATAACCGCGTGTGATTGCCAGAAGAACGGCTCGCTGCTGCTGTAAGATCTGGTCTCTCTCCCGCTGGTTTGGATTCCGCCACCATGTTGGAGCCGCATACAAGATGGTGGGCAGGAATATCGCCCTGTAGTATTGCAGCCTCCTGCCATATGTCACTCCCCAGCCAGACCCAGATGTGGCCCTGAGGCCTTTTCATTTCATTTAGGAGGGCAATGTGGGCTGTCGGTTTCAAGTTGCCAGAGATACAGACACCTAGGTATCTCACGTGCGGGCCTGCCTGCACTCGGGTGCCACATACATCAAATCGGGTGGGGTGCCTGGCATCACCCTCCCCTCTAAACACAACAGCCTGCGTCTTCTGGCCCCAATCTAGCCTTGTCGCACCATTTTCCAATTTCTCTGGAGCACTCTGTGGCCCTCTGCACAAGTGCAGCTCGTGTGGAAGCCAACACCAGGACAGCCAGATCGTCGACATATCCAACAACGAGGAATCCAGCCTGTTGAAGCCTGCGCAAGAGCCCCGCAAATGTCATGTTCCAAATGGCACTGCCGAGAACAGAACCCTGGGGGCATCCTCTTGTGACCGGTGTGGCGCTTTGTCCTCCCGTGGTGTGTATGACAGCAAACATGTTTGATGGTATGGAGAGGTTCCTCAGCTCCAGCATTACGAGTGGCCACCAAACCGAGTCAAACGCCCTGTCGGAGCCGCTGTGAGACGGGGGTTTCCAGCAGCAGCCCCACTCCGAAAGAAGGTTACATAAGGCTGAACGGCCCGCCGAAAAGGCCACTTTTTGGTCTTCCGAGTCAAGGAACACATCGTACAGCGATTGGCCCTCGCTGACGTCTCCTCACCTGGAAGCCTGAGTCCGAGTCGATTAGCCCCGTCTCGTCGCTTCAGCGCCTGGATCTCCTTCGTAACATCGAAGTCCCAACTACCTCGAGACACCTCTGGGAGTCCTCGCTACAGCCTGGTCTGAGCCTTCGCCGCAGCTGGATCTTCAGGTATCTTCCGAGGAGAGACTTTAGGGAGGGATTGTTTCGAAGGGGTATTATCCTATATAATTGAATAAAGGGGGTAGATGTAATAGACAGGTTGTACGTTTTCTATTCTTCCTGCGCCTACTCCTTGAATCAATTAGGCTCTGACAGCCCCGCTATGTCATAGAAAATCCCCATCGCGTATTTCTCCTGCGACTGAAGGACTGCACTGAGGAGCTGCATAATAGCACTCTCTGTGTTGCGGCCCTTTGTGCATCCAGCAAATGTCCGTCCGCCGTCCACGCCGACTTTGGTAGTGAACATTTTCCAAAAACTGAAATTTTGGTCAGGGGTCCGTTCTTGGCTCTAGTTGGTCCTCAAAACTTTTCAACCCGATTGGACCAAATTTGGGTGAGGTAGGGGTCAAAATGTGTATTTCGAAAAATGAATTTTTGAGATTTCTGGTACCTAGGCGTGTGTGGTATCATTTTCCAAAACATTTTGGACGCTGAATCGATTGAAATGAGCCTCCATGCGCCTGGTTCGAGGATTCACGATCGTTACTCAGGAAAACCACAGTTCCATCCAGTTGTACAGGTATTTCTGATATAATTTTCCTCTTATTGATGTAATTTCCTTGTTAATTATTTTCACAGGATAGGTTAATATGACAGAGAATGGCGATGTAGTTTCCAAAATAGTCAATATTGATAGGAACTGGTTTGTGATCTTTGTAAATTGTCCCAAAAAGACCTTTCGGTCACTTGTGGATTCACCCTGCATAATATTTTCCCGTCACTGTCAAATATTTGACACTATTTCCGTCCGAGTGGATCAAACTGTCGTCTGTTGTGGTTCAACAACGTTGATTGTATCACAATGTACTCGTGATTGGGCTTTACAATGGGACTTAGTCAAAATAACCGCGTGATTACAAACAGTGTGGGACGTCAATCGAGGCACGCGATGTCATGATAAATGGAAGTCTCTTGTCAATATTGCTTGCGGTTTACACATGTGTTTCATAAATCGTGTTATGTTATACATAACGCCAACGCGTGAGGCTCTTCAGAAGCGCAATAACGCGGATTATTGAAAAATACTTTCTACTGTGGAAAGGGGAAGTGTTGGGGGAGGGGGTTGTTTCGGCAAGAAAACCGATTGATTAAATTTCCCATCTCAGACGACACATTCCATCCCGAAAAATACGCCGTGACGTCACAAGTCGACGCGATTTCCGCCAAATCGATATCGGAAGTTGACGCCGGGTTGAAGAAACAGAAGAATGAAGGGAAAAGCCTTGGCGAGGCTTCTGCCGCCAGTTTCACGGTTCAGCTGACGATATTTTATGGTCGACTTGGCTCTCGTTGCGGCTCGAGGGTTGGTAGACTCCAATAGCTCAAGAGAGGAATTTCCTCCCTTTTCCTCGAGCTATTCCTCTTTTCACGGGTCGATTGGATTCGGCGGGGATTTCGAAATGGGTCTCGAAACCTGGTATGGTATTGTTGTTGTGCCCTTTCTTGCCGCTCGTCACGAGTTTCCCGATTCACCGCTGCACTCAACTATTTTCACGGAGTTTGGTCTTTAAACATGCGAGTCCTCCAACGAATCAATTAACTCAAATCCCTTCAACAAGAATGGTCCTTCCTGCAGCGAGTCCAGTACTGTCTAACGATGCAAGGACTACTTCTCCTACCTCTGGTGTGGCCGCAGTGGTCTGGCTTTGAACCCATCTGAGTGTGCGGTCATCTCCTTCGACCATCTCACTCTCCCGTTGTTCACTCATACTATATCAATGGAATTGAACTCCCCAGGAGGGATGCCATTGTTGACCTCGGCGGAGCCCCCACTACGAGTGTCACTCTGAGCAGATTGATCGTGTTTTTAGGGTTTTTCTTCGGTACCTGGCTTACAAGCTCTCCATCCCCCACGAGACGTTTACCTATGACGAGCTGGCTCACCACTCCAACCTGCTGTCCCCAAGCGACCGCCACCTGTGTGCTGATGTGTCATTCCTGCACAGTCTGCTCTCAGGTCGCATCAGTGTCCTTGCTGTTCTGGTTCGTGTTGGTCTCTTTGTGCCTCGCCTCGCTTCTCGCTCTGCAACGCCTTTTGCAGTCCACTTTTCTACCACAATCTACTAGTACCTGGCTTAAAAGCTCTCCATCCCCCACGAGACGTTTACCTATGACGAGTTGGCTCACCACTCCAACCTGCTGTCCCCAAGCGACCAGCCACCTGTGTGCTGATGTGTCATTCCTGCACAGACTGCTACAAACTGTACAAATAAATAAATAAATATGAACTCAGTCACAACGGCCGACGCCAGGTACCAGCCTCAATCCCAATTGAATGTATCTTCACTAGAAGAAATTTATACGTGGATGGCCACCTCAAACAGAGAGAAATGCCGCATAGTGGCGACGTAACACTAAGGCAATCTTGCTGGAAACAACAGTATCATTGAGGAAAATGCCAAACAACGATTACCCTGGGCGCCAACAAGCCGGATGAACAAAATACATCTTGTGCCAATCCTTGCAAAGGGGAGAAAAGTATACCCTCTTCAACGATACAATAATGTTAACGAAGGTATTTTCTCCATCCTTCCTGATTAATTTCTTTGGAACCTGATCTGCTGAGCTTCTCTCTTAATGGGCAATTAAACGCCTTTCTTTGAAAAGGGAAAAAATCCTATTAATTATATGCTAAATGAAGAGGACACGGCCCTCTTATCAAGGTGAGGGGAATAATTGGAATTTGTGCACCACCGAGCACGAAGGAAATAAGAAGGAGTGAGGATCATTTGGCGCTTTATGCGAGTTTGAGCACACAAACGTGTCTGCTGGCTTCTGACTTATTCCATTCGTCAGAGATCGCCGTCAGCAAAACACTGATAACGATCCAATGAGGGTCCCTCTTTCGGCATTTCGGTCCTGTTTTCATCGAGTAGCACCTACCCACGTGCCTCCTCGTATCTACTATTAGCTTCCGACTCGTGTGCAAATTGACAAAAAAGTATAATAAAGAGTAGGAACTTTGGTAATGACGAGATAAGGAACAGGAGAAGCGTAACAAGGATTCTGTTGCTTTGGGTTGACCATCCATTTCTTCATATATGGTGTTAATGGTTTTTCTTCAAAAAGGTCACAGTTTCATCATTCATATCCTTTAATCCGAAGTTTCGCCAGGACTAGGCCTGGCATCATCAGGACACATATTGGCAACCAGACAGCAAATTTCTTTGGAGACCACCTAGGCCGTAGCCTTGAAAAATGAAGAAATGGAAGGTCAACTCAACACAACTGAATTCATGCCTAAGGCTGAAGAATCTGCAACGCTGGGATGCCTTGGCAACGGCCTAGATGGTCTCCAAAGAAGGAAGGATCTACATGAACTGAGAAGGATTTGGAGACTGGTTGCTGGTGGCCCTGATGATGTCCGGCCTGGTCCTGACGAAACGTCAGATTGAAGGATGTGAATGGAGATGAAACTGCGACCTTCCTGAAAAAGCCCTAACCACCTTATCTGAAGAAATGGAAGGTCAACCCAACAAGTAACAAGAATGGTTCAGCTCCTTGGGACGCTTGACAGTAACTCCAAACGTCCCTCGTGTGCACTGTCGCCATGCATACGACTGTATCGTCTGTCTCGAGACTCTCCGCAAAGTTTTATTGAGGCTTCCAGGCTGGAAGTGGAAGCTGTTGGTTGAAATGACCACGTAATGGTGAGGGGGAAGTGAAATTAAAAGTATTTTCCGCATTCCAGGCAGAAATTTTGGCGATCAACGCATGTGCCTCGGGGAGTCGAGGGGTGGGCATACTAATGCACACCTCCGTTCGTTCTCCAACCGCCAGGCATCTCTGAAGGGCGCCCAACATCTCATCTAAGGTGGTGAAGGACTGTGAACAACTCTCTGTGCCCTAGCAGCCCGCGATAAGTGGGTGGCAGGGCACAGGGGTATTGAGGGTAACACAAAGCTGATGAACTCGCCAGGAGGGGCTCAAAAACACCCGTCGTGGGCCCAGAGCCGACCGTAGGTGGCCCAAAACTCCCTCAAAGCTGCCATCAAGGAGTGGACTCACATGAAACACGCTGACAGATGGCGAGTGGGCAGCACTCACATCTCGCAGGGACTCCCTTTATGGAACCAAAGCCCCAATGTGGACTATTCCCTCCAAAAATTTAGTCATCTGGGGCTGTTTATGGACTAACAAATAGGACACCCGTGAGACGCACAATACGCCATTAGGTTCCCGTGTTAGGGGCTCCATAAATCCCCTCCTCTGTGTGTTTTTTTACCAGTTACCCGCCAACTGAAAGCAAAAAGAATGGTTCAGCGCCTTGGGACGCTTGACAGTAACACCAGACGTCCCTGGTACGCACTGTTGCCATGCGTCTGTCTCGAGCCTCTCTGCCGAGTTTTATCGAGGCTTCCAGGCAGTAAGGGGAAGCTGCTGGTTGAAATAACAACGTAATAGCAAGGGGGCAGGAAAGTTTAAAATACATCCCTGGCAGGAGTAATGGCCTCCAGATACACCAGTCATACGTGTAGTCTGCTACAGAGTTGAAGACCTATCAGGAAGGACCAGGATATGGTGGAGGTCTCTCTTGACAACCCATTCCCTCGTCCATTTCCTGGCTTTCAAATAACCTTACGACACTCGAGTGTTTAAATCATTCACTGGATTAATTGTGGTGACTCCTTTCAGGAGAATTGCTCGCCTGTGCCGCTTTGGCTACAGCGGCAGCTTCCAAGGTCCTGGAAAATGGACGTGGTGATATTTCGGACATAGCTCTGGAGGGGAAATCACTAGTCACAGTAGGGTAGAACAAAACAGGACTGCGAAAACCTACTGATGACTGATACTGTGGCCATGAATTGGCAGCAGATGGTTGGACGTCTCCAGCGTAAACTCAAATTGCCAATAGCTGGCCATTATTCCAGTCTGATACTGCACAGATTCTATCGTTCCAGCAAAAGAGAGTGGCTCGTACCTGAGGAGATTTTTGAAACAACAATTTAGACGTTATAGCGATCTAATAGCTTTTTGTTAGTTGAGGCGAGGCGTTCCAGGTTTGAGGTAAATATTTGAGAAGACCAACTTCCCAGGAGACGGGCAAAACGCGCCCGACAAGGCCCCTTGTCTTCTTTAAATCTCGTTATTATTAATGGAATTCTCCCTCGGTTTATTCTTCTTTATTTTTACGCGCCCCCTACCGCCAGTCTCATCTTTCAACTCCCTCGAAGAAAGGGAGAGATGTCTCGTTATTTTTTCCAGCTTTCGGCGGAAATTCGATGAGGCGGTACAGCATGGCGTGGACGCAACACGAATGTCCAGCGTTACAAGGCCATGGGCTGGTGCAGACGTAAGCAGCACGTACGACATGCTGAAGGATGACGGACTCCTCTGAGAAAATGGCCGCTACTCTTCTGAAAAATATACGAGTTGGCGATAAAGTGGTAGTGCAGTTGCTGAAATCGTTATAATCTTTCACTAACGGTTGCTGGTAGGTGTATCAGCTGGTGGCGTGAGAGGGGAGGTTCTCTACATCACAGGAAAACTCATAACTCAACGTAGAAATCGCAAGTCGATATATAACCCCTGTTGTGGAACAAACATCGGATGAGGGGGTCAATGGGAGAGTCATTTGCCTTATCGACCCCCTCTCCTTCACAACGTTTCCTGGTGGTAGACAATAAAGTAGGTGTACTGGATGTCTGATCATCATTGGAAGGACACTGATATCAGCAGGTGGAGGAATTAATGTTCTGCAGAACAAAACGCTGCAAATTTTACCACAACGGTTTAATCAAAGTGGACATTTTGCGTCAATCCATCCAAAACCCATTCAAAAACTTGATTGGAAATTGTTCCCCACACGTCATAGCCTCAGAAATCTCGAAGAACTTCAAGCTAAATCGATTTAAACGAGTTTGGGGCTGGTTTATGTGGAAAATGGGTTCTTGAATTTTACAGGGAGTCGTGTTATGGGAGGGCATCATATTCCTCTAAATTTTGGACACTGATTCAATTTAGACAGCGTATCATTTTACAATTAGCTACCGAGTTGTTTATTACAAAATTATTACTGAATTAAATTCGACGTTCTGCAATACGATACCAATGAAGCTGAACAACCCGCCGAGGTAGCAATAACTGGAGCTCTCTCTAAAAAGAGACGACCATTCCCAGTCTAATCCATTCACATTGAGATTATTCGCGACCCACGGAAAGGCCCGTCAAAAATGCTAAGCGGGGCAAAAAATAACCGACATAATTTATCACCTATTTTCGCTCTGAAGGCACAAAAAACTTCGTGAAAAGAGAGATGAAAATATCAAAAAAGAAGGGGGTGATGAGGGATGGGGGAAAAAGTTTCTCTTCCGAAGGAGTAAACAACCTTCCACTTAGCCGTTGTTTTTCAACTTCATTCGCTTTTTGAAAAAGAAAAAAAATTATTGTTGAAGAGAACCTTTGACCCAGTGTTTTATGCACAGGATCACCTTGGATTTGTGTTTTATTAGGTGACACCACATTCAAATTCACGTCGGGGAAACATCTTATCGCCATTTTAACCCATTTCCTCCCCTGTCGACGTTATTTCACTCGTTATGGCCGCGTTCCTTGAAACTTTTCGCCTAGAAAGCTCTAGCGGGCGTTGTATTTTAGTGATGGGAAGCCTAGCTTTTAGTGTCTGTGGGAAACATGTGAGAGATGTTGTGACGGCTTAGTCATAGATGGTCACAACAATGCTCTACTCCCTCTGTATGCAGATGACATCGATGTTTTGGGCAGCAGTGTTGAGGATATTAACCAGAAAATTAGAGTCCTGAGGAAGTGCTGCGACGAGATCGGCCTCACTGTCAACACTAGCAAGACAAAGTTGATGTGCTTCAGGAAGTCTGGTGGAATCAAGAATCTTGTAGACCCAGTGATGTTCTGGTACGTGGAGGTGGAGCAGGTTTCCTCTTATACGTACCTGGGAGTGCCCTTCTTCAGCTCTGCTGTGTTTTCAGAGACTTGTGGTGAATTCATCAGCCGTGCAAACCCTGCTTCGGCAGCAGTTGTTGATTTTTTGAAGTGCTGGAGTTGGATCTTGGCTCGCAAGGACAAACATTTTTGGGGCAACGCTGTCTTATGTACAGTTCTGCGGTGTGGGCTCTGATATGGCGACGCACTGGAGCGATCACAGGTTGGCTTTTATAAGCGCATCTTACTGCTCCCTCGAGGTACCCCCAATGCAGTGGTGCATGCTAATGTAGGCGCTGTATCAATAGCCACCCATGTGCTGAGGGATGCAATTCGTTGGTTGCTCCGAGTCTCAAGAATGCTCCCCAACCGCCTAACAAGAATATGCATGGAGCGGCTTTTTCCCCATCAAAATTGCCAAGAAGTAGCTCAAAATACAACTGGTTTGGGCAGCTGGGGGACGCTTTGATATGGAGTTGCCATCAGCTACAGGGCTAATGGAGATTGGCCGGACCTTTCATCTCGCGGAATGTTGATTTGGAACTGGCTAAGTCTTCTCTGGCATGCCCAGAATATGGACCAACTGCACTTCAGGAAGCTTCTCTTTGGCCACAGGGTGCTTGGGTCTGCTCCAGGACTGGCCAACATCCATCACTAGATGGCTGGATGATTTTTGTGTTTCGTTAGGTGATACCACATTTAAATTCACGTCGGGGAAACATCTTATCGCCATTTTAACCCATTTCCTCCCCTGTCGACGTTATTTCACTCGTTATGGCCGCGCTCCTTGAAACTTTTCGCCTAGAAAGCTCGAGCGGGCGTTGTATTTTAGTGATGCATTGTCTGTGGGAAACTTGTGATTCATCGGCTTGACGCAGCGTGTGCGTAACAGGGGAGCATCGCGCCTCCTAATGGCTTTCACGCCACCACATTACCCAACCGCCCATTAGCCGTGAAACTTCCAACTATAAACCAAGAAAAGGCTTCCGGATATTGTTATGGTGGAATAAAAGCGTTAAAGGAACAATTAACTCGATACCGTTCTTCTGTTTTGTATATGAGATGATCCCCCAAAAATAGTTAGCCAAAATATACCTGGGTGTGTGGGTGGATCAATTTTTGAGATGTGGACCACCTTACCGCAACAGTGAGAAAATTGATCTATGTTTTTGCCAGATTGAGATGCTGCATAAGTCCCGACATAATGAAATCTGTATATTTTGCTCTATGTCAGTCGGTTTTGCAATATGGAATCGTGGGTTGGGGTTCTGCGTCAAAAACTACCCTCCAGCCACTCATTAGAGCCCAAAAAGCTATTCTGCGGGTTATGGACCAAAAACCTTTTTTCGAGCATACGGCTCCCATATTTATCAAATGGGGACTTTGTTCAGTAAGCCAATTGTTCATAAAATCGGCCATTCTGCAAATTAAAAAGGAAAATAAAATTATAATGATTGGTCATGATGTACACTCTAGGGCAAAAAAGGACCTCAGGTGTATAATTCCAAAGGGAACAACTTCTTTTTTCCAAAACCAATATTTTTATATAGGAGTGAAATTTTTCAACTCACTCCCTGTAGATGTCAAAGTGGCTTGTAATCAGGCAAATTGGAAATCAATAGTAACCAGGCATCTTTTGAAGGAAAAAATTACTTTAATTTAATAATCCATAATGTAATTCTGTTCTTTGTTTATGTTTTTCTTTGTACTGCTTCCATGAGACAATGTCGTCTCCCTTATGCTGTTTTAACTACACCCGCTCTATATAGTTCACAGTACTTGCTTATGTTTTTCCCCTAGATTTGAGTCCTCTCCCTGTGCACGGTTCGCCATACAGGGGGAGTACCTTCCAGATTAGTGATGTTTTTTGTTATATTTTATTTGAGTAGTCCTTTTATTTTTATTTGAGTATTTATCTCTTGTGTGTTTATTGTGGAAGGAAATAAATAAATAAATAAATAAAAAATTACAGCTATTGATGAAGATACATAACATCGAATGTAACTATATTTTTCCAACAAAGGAGGAAATATAGGGCATCCTATGAGTCCCCCCCCCCCTCCCCTCCGAAAATCATCCAAATGGGAATGAATAAAACATTTTATTTTTAGAACTCTTTTTTGCCAGAATCTCAAATATGAGATCCTGTATCTCATACAGTGATCATTGTATTATTTTTATTTTTCCGAGACCTATCTCTTTGGATTCAGCGTCCAAAATTTAGTCAAAAACAATACCCCACACGCCTAGATCACCAAAAATCTCAAAAATTCATTTTTTGAACCACATTTTGACCCCTACCCTCCCAAATTTCAGATTTTTAGAAAATTTTCTACTATCAATGTTGGCATGGACGGCGAAAGGCGTACGGACATTTTCTAATTTTGATCTAGATTCCGGAATAACCAACCAAAGTAGAACATTCTAGAAAAGGCGTGAATTGATTTGGCAAAAAATGATGAATTGGACCTCAAAATGGTTGAAATAATATTGACAGGTTCGATTCTAATTCAGAAAGGGCTGGAAAATCCATTTGGAAACCTTGAACGTTCACGTATACGGACTGTCTGGACGTCGTGTCCACTTGTCCGGACACAATGGATATTCTGGCGGCAGAGCGAAATGGCCGTTTCTGAGGAGATGGTATCATAAAGGAGTTTGGTTCTACGAGGGGAATACGTATTTCCTCCTCTTCGTCCCCCTTTTTCCCAGAGATGGAATATAATAAAAAGATGAGCGGAGTGAAGTGAGGGATAAAGGAAAGCCCAATGTAAAAAGACCACAATGGACGGGCCATGGACAGGACCGCAGAACTTTGCTCCTACTTGTAATAACTTTTACGCTTCTGAACAGAAGCAAAAAGCTTCACTCCCAAGGAAGAGAATCATTGTGGATTTTATTGTAATGCTAACAAAGGGCCCCCGAGGAATAAGCAGTGGATGCTCGGGAGAGAGCTCGGAAAAGGGCTTCAGGAAAGATATACCTTTTCCTCTCGGAGCATTGTCCTTCGAGCTTTTCCGCGCGCTGCCCCCTCCGCCGCCTGCGCACGACCGTCTGCGCAGCCGAGTTTAACCCTCGGGAATGAGCCTTATCTCACGTGACTTCTGGGGTGGCGACTTCTTCAACGGTGTTGGACTATCGCAACGAGCTTATAACTCACAGCGGACAAACACTTTGGCGAGAGTTTATGAATAGCGTTGCAAAACCCTTTGTTCCTGTATCTTACGCTCACCTCTCGTGTTCATCGCTATTGTCGTGAGACGCTGAGCTCTCGACACGACCGAGAGCGGTAAAGCAAAAAATTAGGTTTCGCTCCGCTACAAGGATTATCTTTTGAAGAAAAACGCTGCAAATTCTTTCACACCGGTTGGTTATTCCTCGGACCAGGCGCATAGAGACTCATATCACTCGATTCAACGTTCAAAAATTAGTGGAAAATGATGCCTCACACGCCAAGGTCCCAAAAATCTCAAAAACTCATGTTCAAGGTAGGTAGTTGGATACCCATTTTGACTCATTACCTCTTCCGGTGGGTGCCAATCGTCCCGGGAATCTTTTTTGGTTGGTTATTCCTTGAATAATCAACCTATGTTTTCATGCAAATGGTCAACCTCTCCGATTCGGCTCAAAATTTTTTTCTGGACGTTTCATGATGTCTAGATCAAAAACGCTGCAAATTCTTACACAGGGGTTGGTTATTCCTCGGACCAGGCGCATGGAGACTCATTTCTTCAACATGGGGGAAATGGGGAAAAAAGTGGGTGCGGCGGGTCCCAGACCCATTCCAATCGATTCAGGATCCAAAATTTAGTAGAAAATGATACCCCACACGCCCAGGTTCCAGAAATCTCGAAAACACATATTTAAAATGAGTAATATATACACAATTTGACGACCCATTACTTCTTCCAGTGGGTGCCGATCGTTCTGGGACCCATTTCATTAGATTCAGCGTCCAAAAATTAGTGGAAAATGATACCCCACTCGCCTAGATCGCCCAAAATCTCGAAATACATTTTTCAAAAAACACAATTTGACCCCTACCCCGCCCAAATTTGGTCCGATTGGGCTGAAAAGCTTGGAGGACCGTCCCAGGCCGGGAACAGACCCCTGACCCAAATTTCAGATTTTTAGAAAATTTTCTACTACCAAAAACGGCGTGGACGGCGGACGGCGTACGGCGTACGGCGGACGGCGTACGGCGGACGGACATTGACCTTTTTTGATCTAGACACCATGAAACGTCCAGAAAAAAAATTTGAGCCGAATCGGAGAGGTTGACCATTTGCATGAAAACATAGGTTGATTATTCAAGGAATAACTAGTTGAATAGATGAAGGATTGGGATGGTCATTCGAGTGGCCAGGATTCGAATTCTGGATAGAGCAACTTAATTGCTTGTCTTGACCCCCATATTCGTCCTCTTCACTTAAGAGGGTGAGGCAATAGGTAGCCATGAGTGAGATCGTCAGATCAATTCAGGTATTAATGGTTTTCCTTTTTGACAGCTTGGGTTCTTTTAAGAAAAAATTAAGCTCTAACTTATAGCTCACTGGCTTTCAGGATGATTTTTCTTTTCTCTTTCTTTCTATATTCTCTTTTTATAATTTTTTGGTTCATTAGATAGTTATGTTTATTCTTCCATATTGGCACACAGTTCACCATCTCGTGCTTTGCATTTTTTCTGATTTTCTGAACTCCGCTGAAGAGCACAAGTTGTTTTAAAAACTTATTCTTCGGTGGGCAACGGTATTTATTTGAGTTATGTTAAATTTTCAAATTTATATAATCTTATATTTTTTGTTCCCTTTTGGTTTGTGGTAAATTTTATGTTGTTGCCAATAAATGAATATTTGATTTGATTTGAATTCACGATCCTCTGTCCGCGACTCCTGACATTGAGGTAATCGGACAAAAATCCAAGGTGAAAGCCCTCGCTTACTTTATTTACGTTACTTTGAATAACCAACCAATATTCAGAGCGTCTTCCCCAATAGAATCACACATTCTCAAAATGAGCTGTTTCAAAAGCGATTTGGCTTATTCCTTATTCTGATTTTTGTTTCGTCCCCAGTACGTACCAAGTATTAACTCGTCTACCACCTTGCAAGCCACTTTGAAGTATTTTTGTTATTTTGAAAATGGTACCAGAAATCTCGGAAGCCCACCTTACCCATTTTGACCCATAACTTCTTCCAGAGGGCGCCAATCGTTCCGGCCCCCTTCATTTTCCCTTAAATTTTGGACCCTGAATCGATTGGAATGGGTCCGGGACACCCCACACCCTCTGTTTTCCCCATGTTTGACGACTTAGGCGAGTGGGGTATCGTTTTCCATTAACTTTTGGACTCTGAATCAATTAAATGAGTTTCCATGCTCCTGGTCCAAGTAATAACCAACCCCTGTGAACTTTACTGTTAGTTTGTATGATGAATAATTTGTTATTCTTGAATAATCTGCTATTTCCAGCAGTTACTGATCAGTCAAGTCAGTTCCACAACCCTCCAAGCAAAATGTGGTGTACGGGAAAAATTTGTTCACTCGAGTAGTTACTGGTTTACTCGTCAGATGGGGTAGGTAATGGCTGGGCAGGACTACGAGGCTGTTCAGCGAGGGGTAATGTGCCACTAGTGAGAAGGGAGCCGCCGTAAGTACCAAGACGGTGGGGGGGAGTGAAAGTGCAGATAAGAAGTGCAGAAGAAGGAGTAACAGTGGTGGGCGGCGGGGAGTGGTGAAGTGCAGAGAAAAGGGTGTTTTGTTGAAAAGAGTTGCAACGACGACGGCGGCAGGGGGTGAGACAGACCGGGGGTGGAGAGGAGGCAAGATGAATGGATGTCAATACCTAATATGGAGAAAGACCCCGGGAGAAAGACAGAGAGGGTGAATCGAGGGTGAACTCCCTAGGCCCGACGGGCGGGGATCAGGGCAAAGGCTTTCAGATAGGAGAAGACGGGGTTTCACTCTTTGGGGGGGAGAAAAACGACCGCCCCCGCCTCTAGAATTTCTCCTGCCTCCGGCCCATCTCCACCCAAACTCACCCCTACGATGCCGCCCCCACTTCTACGACCGGCTCGCCGCCCCTACGCCATCTCCGCTACCCCCGTCAACGCAGGAGGGGTGCGGCGACATATAAGCGTCGGAGAGCGCCGCGGCCGCTTCAGTTTCCAGTCAACTTCCATACACGATTTTCCCCCAAAAATACGCAGTTTATTTTCACTTGATTTTTTAAATTATTATTATTATTAAAAAGTAATCTTTTAAAAGCGTTTGTCCGTTAAAATAATTATTATTAGCCTCTGTAGTCGCTCTTTTTTGCGAAAAAAAATCGAATTTGTTGGCAATTTTTACTTAAATAATCACCAACACTGTGCGAATTCGCTACTTACATCGATATTGAAACCCAAGTAGCCGGTCGAAGCAGAAAAAAAATCCACCCGCTCTCCCCGTAAATAGACAACAGCGTCTGACTCTCGAAATAAACCTCCGTCAAAAGTCGCTTGAACCGGCCGTTAAGTGGGGGAATAGAACCGCGAATCCCACACCTCCGTTGTCACGGCAACCAAAACATTGGACCCTATTTTTTTGCGCGAATTTCGAATTGACTTCGTATGGAAATTGGCTCGTGTTTGATTTTGTCAAGTTTTTTTAACCAGTGGTACCTACAAAATGAATGTGACTCATGAACAGAGTGGAAGTGTTTGTTCAAAAGTGACGAGTGTTTTGACATTTCGAAATTATTGTGAACCCCGCGTCGCGCTACTTCGCCGCAACAGGAATTTTTCGGTGGTGCCAGGCTCAGCTGGTTGAATAAGGGTCAAATCAATGATTCTCATCCGAATTTGGTCCCCTTCAACCAGCTGTAGTTGGTACGACGAATCTCACCGCCGACGAAATGACGTTGGACACACGTTGGACGCTGTTCGTCAGAACAGTAACGATTCCAAGTGATTTTTCTCCCCGTGAGTTCAATCATGGCCAGATAAACCGTAGCTGGATCGTACTTATGAATAATTTATGAGCTTTATCGCATAATCAGTAAATTATTGCCTCGTTTTTCCGTGCAACGTGCCGTTAAAAGCTTTAACAACATCATTATTTCGGCAGATAAATTTGTTCTGTTCCTCAAGAATACAACGGATGGAAATCGTTTGACGAGTTGAGTTTAGAAGGCGCTTTCTCCCCAGCAATGGGTTTTGTCGAGTTGAAAAATCGATTCCTAATTTCAAGCGGGGAAGTTTGAATATCATTGTGCAGCCTCCCTGAATGGGAATCTATCTCCCCTGTCTATAATACATCATTTCCCCCGAGTTGTATAAGGCTCCCCGAATCCCTTCGTTTCTATTGGCGTTTTTGTTGGTCTTATTTGACATTTTTCTTTCTTCCCGACGAAGGGGGGTTGATGGAAAAACCGCTTTTTGAGCAAACCCTTTCAAGCGCGGAAAAATGATTAATTCGATCAACACCCCGAGGGGTTTTCCAACCCTGTACTTCGCCGACAAAACTTTTCATAGGAAAGCCATTAATACTGAACTTGTCTGAAGCGTTGAAGGAAACCCAGTTGGGGGATATTGACTAAACTACCCTCGAGGCAGACATAATCGCTGTTGAGTGTGCGTAGAATATTTATCAATCGAGTGACAAAACGTGAGCAGTTTACCTCATCGATAATGCTGACTATACTGTATAATAATGCGAATTGGCCCTGTTGAATAATTTGTTGTAGGTCTCAGTGCGATGTTCTTCGAAGACACCCAAGGACGATACAGTCAAAGGTAAGTTCTTACGTAAGCAGGGAGGTTGCTTTCTCCTGCTGCCACAGCAAAATACGTGACCGGCTACAGAAACAAAATTGTCATCTCAGTTTCACGGCTAAATTCAGGCCCAAAGAAAAATAATTTCTTAATGATTGTAGGTTATTTTACAAGTTTAACAGTATCAACGAACATTCATTCGTCTTACTCATAAATTAAATAACAGAAACCCACGATTTTTGTGTGATTTTGCGCTTTTTTCGTTTCCTTTAAAATGTTGATTTTTTTCACCGATTGAAATTTTCAGGAAAAAACGCTGCAAATTGTTCTACAGGGGTTGGTTATTCCACGGACAAGACTCATTTCAATCGATTCAGCGCCCAATATTTAGTGGAAAATGACCCCACACGCATAGGTAACAGAAATCTCGAAAATCCACTTTCTAAATGAGTAGATAGATACCCATTTTGGACCATAATCTCTTCTGGTGGGCGTCAATCGTTCCAGAACTCGTTTCATTGGATTTAGCGTCAAAAATTAAGTGGAAAACGGTACCCTACACGCCTAAGTCGTCGAAAATGTCGAACAAGGGTGAAATGGGGGAAACAGGGGGTGTGGCGGGTACCGGACCCATTCCCATCGATTCAGGGTCCAAAATTTAGTGGAAAATGATACCCAACACGCCTAGGTAATAGAAAAAAAAAAAAAACCTTTAAACTGGGTAGGCATACCTATTTTGACCAATAACCTCATCCAGAGGGCGCCAATCGCTCCAAAACCATTTTTATTGGATTCGGCGTCCAAAATTTAGTAGAAAATGATACCTTACGCGCTTAGATCGCGTAAAATCTCAAAAATCCATTTTTCGAAGTACACATTTTGACCCCTACCCCCCCTAAATTTGGTTCGATCGGGCTGTTTCGAGGACCAACTAGAACCATGAGCGGACCCCTGATCAAAATTTCAGATTTTTAGAAAATTTTCTACTACCAAAAATGGCGCCTACGGCGGACGGATATTTGACTTATTTGATCTAGACACCTTGAAACGCCCAGATTTAGGGCCGAATCGGAGAGATTAACTTTTTGCATGAAAACGTAGGTTGATTATTCGAGGAATGACTATTCCAATTTTGATGAAAATTTGAAGATAATGGCATGTTCTTCAACAAATGTATGTGGAGAAATTCTTCAAATCGAACGATCGGTTATTGCTGAAGCAATTACAGCTGATAGGTGTCACCAAGGGCCAAAATCAATTGTTCACCAGCTATCTTGAGAGTCGCCGGGAAATAAATCAATGGGAAATCACGCGGTTAAGGGCAACTTGAATTATTTCGGAGTCGTGCAAGGGAGTAATTTGGCTCCATCGCTCATTTCCCTTCCTCATACAGACCCCAAAAAATCGTCCACTAAATAAATGAATGAATGAATAAAAGTTTATTTCTGATTGTAACATACATCGTCTTGTATACTGGTTAGAACTATAGTGTAACGATTTATGTTCTCTGTAAATAATTTATTACAATTGTTCACTCAAATACACTATCCTCATTCACACACTTACACAATCACAAGGCACAATACACAGTTGTAACTAATTTATAACACAAAGCATCTATATTTGGACTCCAAACTGAACTGCACTGTGCGGCGTTCCTCGGTCCCTTTTATGCTCGCTCCCTTGGCCGAGAACCTTCTCGAGTCTTCCCTGGTTCTGGGAACTCAATGTGTTGTCTCGAGCAAACGGGAAGGTTCCAGCCAATTCCATATGATGCAAGAATGTTCGAGAGTGACCCTTAGCCCTCCACGTGACCTTGTAATGCTGGTTGCCCAGGAGACTGGTGCAGGTGTAATCTTGCAACAATAGTTTCCCTAGTGGGTAAAACCCAAGACAGGGAAAACGAGTTGGTACCTTGTCATAAAAAAGAAAATACAACTAGTAAAAAAGCTTATTTCAAAAAGAAGAAAGAGAATTTTGCCCGAAGGTCTATGAAGACTGCTATACCATCTGCGAAAGTGAAAAACTTGATATAAGAATAACCAAAAAGAAAGAAGAAGGGAGAGAAGACATTTCACCAATTTCGCCTAAGAACCACATTTTTAAGATGCTATCAACTGTTTTGGGATTGTTTACCAGCTCTACCTTAATACTAGGGGGAAAATCGTTGTACACTCTTATTCCAGTAGAGAAGTACGTATGCATAAAGGCATTTGTACGAACACATGGTAGATTAATGTTGCCCTGATATTGGAATCTAGTGATTATTTCATGAGAAGGGTAGGAAAAGCGTTTCTCCTTTAACATCTGCTTAAGGCCGGGTACACACGTTGAGGATTTCCGGAGAGGAATTCCTCTGAGGAAAACCTCAGAGGCGGCCGGAGCCGGACGGAGCATCCACACGACGCGCGAGGCCTTCGAGGAAAACTGTAGTTGTAGTGGCCGGAACCCCGGCCTCAGGCGGCCTTTCCAAAAATTGGAAAGGCCTGGCGGCCTGTGCAGTCCGCCTCAACTGAAGGCCTCGACCCGTCCACACGGTCCGTCGGCCGGAGAGGTTGGCCTCAACGGGGAATCCTCTCCGGAATCCTCAACGTGTGTACCCGGCCTAACACTATTTGCTTCAAACAGGTTTTGGAATTTCAAAATTTTCAATTTTTGGAAAAGTCCGTATGCTTTAGAAATTTACTTTTCGTAATAACACGAATCAGGATTTTCTGACAAACGTTCACGGGGCTGAGAGTCGTGGTATAGGCTCCACCCCAGGCCGGCAGTCCTTAAAACAATATCGACTGGGCTAATGCATAATATATGGAGATTTCATACTCAAAATGTCCACCTTCTGTAATGATGTTTTTTGAAAAATTGACTTTCGAAATTTTGGCGATCTATGCGTGTTACTACACCAGGGGCCTATTCCTAGAAACCTTTCACTCCAATGCCCAGGAGAAAGAGTCAAGAAAAGATTTAGGTGGTATGAGAAGTGGTCAAAAATTCTCTCCGAATCAGCTCAAAAATTTTTTCGTAGGCTAGTTTAACGTGTCTAGATCAAAAAAAGTCTAATGCCGCGTCCGCCCGTTTCGGTTAGCTAGAAATTTTAAAAATCTGAAATTTTGCCGCGTCAGGGTCTGTTCCCGGACCAGGAAGTCTCAACTTTTTCCAGACCGCTCGGACCAAATTTGGGCGAGTGCGAGGTCAAAAGTGTTTTTGCAAAAAAAATTTTCCGAGGATTTTGGGCGATCTAGGCGAGTGGGCTATCATTTTCACTAAATTTCGGACGCTGAACCAATGAAAAGGTCCCGGAACGATGGCACCACTCTGGAGGTTCTGTGGGTCACATGATGGGTATTATACCCACTTTGGATATGTGTTTGAGATTTCTGGAACCAGAGTGGTGTGGGGTTTCATTTCCACAAAATTTTGACGACTAAATCGATTGGAATTGGTTGGGACCCGCGACACCCACTGTTTCCCCCATTTTACCCATGTCAAAATGTTGAAGAAATGCGTCTCCATTCGCTTGGTCCAAAGAATAACCAACCCGTGTGAAAGAATTTGCAGCCTTTTGAAAGCACATTTCCACATTTTTCCCGAACAGGGGAGATTGACACGTTCGCATTTAAAACTCTGCCATGACCATAATCATCACTACTAACGCTACAACCTGCGTTGAATGCGCTGATTTCGTTTCTATGAAAAAATATTGCTACTCAAATATCTATTGGCCCTCATTCCGCGGCGTCTTATCATTTGGCGTTAGTAATCACATGAGGGAACAAACCCATGGTGAGCGGAACTAGCCTAATTTCATCAATCTGAACCAAAAATGAAGGAATTTACAACTACAGAAATACATCGGGAGATTTTGAGATTCGAGTTGAATAGTAAATTGGTATAAATCATTAATCATTGTACCTGTACCAATTGCTGATTGTATGTTCTTCGAATCCATAACAGAAAAAATGGATCATCATGAAAGATTCCATTAAGAGAAGAAAACGGTCGCTGAGTGACTGGGACGTTATAGCAGGAGTTCAAATATGAATTATCAGTGTTATTTCAATGTTATCTTCAAACACGAACAGCGATAACAAACGACGATTGAATAGAGGGGCACAATTGGTAAATAACAAAACAGAAACTCCCTTGAATAAGTCGTGCGTAAGAAATACATGCATCGGAGAACCGGCGCGCCGGTATATATGGGTAATTATATTTACGTTGCTTGATTGAACCAAAACATTCATTACAATTAATGTGACGTCAACGGTAACCTCGAAGAAGGTTTACAGGTTGACAGAGTTCACTTGATCGAGTCGCTGATATTGGAATAACCGTCGAGTGGCAATGGGATTTATTTATTTATTTATTTTATTTATTTACAGTACACGGAAACGAGCCCAGTTTACAGTTGTATATTGGTCGAATCAAACATTGGTGGATTATGAAAAATAATAAAAAATAAGAAATGAGTAGTTACAAATGGGGTAACCATTGGGAGTTCAAAAATCCTGGTAGGTTTTAGGCGGCACCAAAGCTGTAGACGAAATGTGACTCGTGGGCAGCACGGGTTTTATTGTCAGTGGAGATCAAACTTGGATAAATCAGTACGATCAATCGGGTTCGAGTGAAAAGCTTCTACGTTGCACTTGAACAATAAAAGGCATTAGTTCGGATTTCGAATGAAAAACGAGAAGGGGAAACTGAATGCCGGCACGGAAAAGCGCCTGAAGGGGAAAGCAGGAAATCACAATGATGATGAGCTGCTTTGAACGAAGCGCGATGGCGGAGCGGAGGGAGAAACAACATATTCCGCCGCCCTCTCCCCCGCCGCGTGCATCCCCCCCCCCCGAGGACGATACGACTGAAATCAAGTGACCGTGATCTGTGAATATAAATAGACCTGTTATAGGAAGCGCTGCATTGCAGGCTCCTCCCGCTACCGCCCTCCGCCACCGGTTGCCCTCTCAATCCCACAATGTGCCTCATTACAATGCCCTTCTTTTTTTCTCCTCCATTTTCCGACCTCATTGATGCATGTTTTCCTTGCCCCCACTCCGCCCTCCGCCCCAACGTAATTTCCCATCGGAAAACGAGGGCCCCATCCACCATTTCTGCTGTCCTTTTTTTCTTCAAAACTGACGTCATTTCTCCCCCATAACACTGTGCCCCGCTCTAGACGGAAGATAAACAGACCCCGTCATATCTCTTTGACCTGGAAGTAGACAGCAATTACCTTATTGACCCCGGTTTCCGCCTTGCTTGTTCCATTTCCCCAAGATCGACTATTTTATTCAAGAGATTCTAATTTCAAATGCATGCGATTCTCGCTTCTAATATTTTTCTCATTCATATCTCGTGTTTTATGGAATTCTAAAAAAATTTGATTAAATCGAAATAAACGAGGGGTGGGAGGGGGGAGTTGTCTTCATTGAACCATAATTCGGAAGACTTACAAATTCTTACCACAGGGGTGGTATTCTCTCGGACCCAGGCGCCATGGAGACTCATTTCTTCAACATGGGGGAACGATGGGGGGAAAACAGTGGGTGCGGTGGGTCCCAGACCTATTCCAATCGATGTCAGGATCCAGAATTTAGTAGAAAATGATACCCCACACGCCCAGGTACCGGAAATCTCGAAAACGCATATTCAAAAGGGATATATATACCCAATTGAACAATAACTTCTTCCAGAGGTGCAATCGTTAGGGTGGAGGTTACGGACCCACTTCATTGAAATTAGCGTCCAAGATTTAGCGGATAAATGATACCTCTCACACCTAGGTTCCAGAAATCTCAAAAACACATATTCAAAATGGGTAATATATACCCAATTTGACCCATAACTTCTCAGAGGTTGCCGATCGTTTTGGGACCCATTTCATGGATTCAGCGTCCAAAATTAGTGGAAATGATACCCCACTCGCCTAAACGCCAAAATCTCGAAAATCCATTTTTCAAAAAAACACATTTTGACCCCTCCCGCCCACAAATTTGGTCCGATCGGGCTGAAAAGACTGGAGGACCAACCTAGGCGGCGAACAGACCCATGACCCAATTTCAGATTTTTAGAAAATTTTCTACTCCAAAAACGGCGTGGACGGCGGACGGCGGACGGGGACGGCCGTTACGGGCGGACGGACAGTGACCTTTGGTTGGTTATTCCTTGAATAATCAAACCTAGGTTTTCATGCAAATGGTCAACCTCTCCGATTCGGCTCAAAATTTTTTCTGGACGTTTCATGATGTCCTGATCAAAAAGGTTCAAGTCCGTCCGCCGCGTACGCCGTCACGCCGCCGCCGTCCACGCCGTTTTTGGTAGTAGAAAATTTTATAAAATCTGAAATTTGGGTCAGGGGATGTTCCGGCCTAGGACGGTCCTCCAAGCTTTTCAGCCCGATCGTGACCAAAATTTGGGCGCGGGGTCGTTGCGGGGGTCAAAATGTGTTTTTTGAAAAATGGATTTTCGAGATTTTGCGGCCGATTTAGGCGAGTGGGGTATCATTTTCCATAAATTTTGGACGTCTTGAATCCAATGAAAGGGGTCCCAAAACGATGGGCACACCTCTGGAAGAAGTTATGCGGTCAAAATTGGGTATATATTACCCATTTTTGAATATGCGTTTACGAGATTTCCGGTACCTGGCGTGTGGGGTATCATTTTCTAAAATTCTGGATCCTGAATCGATTGGAATGGGTCTGGGACCCGCCGCACCCACTGTTTCCCCATTTCCCCCATGTTGTGTGCGCAGAAATGAGTCTCCATGCGCCTGGTCCGAGGAATAACCACCCCCGTGTAAGAATTTGACAGCGTTTTTGATCAGGACATCATGAAAACGTCCAGAAAAAAAATTTTGAGCCGAATCGGAGGGTGACATTTGCATGTGAAACATAGTTGATTATTCAAGGAATAACCAACCAAAATGGGTGATGTATACCCAATTTGACCCATAACTTCTTCCAGTGGGTGACAATCGTCATGAGACCAACTTCATTGGATCAGCTTCCAAGATTTGCGGAAAAATGATACCCCACTCGCCTAGATCGCCCAAAATCTCGAAAACCATTTTTCAAAAAACACATTTTGACCCCTACCCCACCCAAATTTGGATCCGATCGGGCTGAAAAGCTTGACGGACCGTCCCAGGCCGGTTACAGACCCACGACCCAATTTCAGATTTTTAGAAAATTTTCTACTACCAAAAAACGGCTGTGGACGGGGGACGGCGGACGGCGTACGGCGGACGGCGTTAGGCGGACGGCGGACGGACATTGACCTTTTTGATCTAGACACCATGAAACGTCCAGAAAAAAAATTTTGAGCGAATAGGAGAGGTTGACCATTGCATGAAAACATAGTTGATTATTCAAGGAAAATAACCAACCACAAATGAAGTAATATATACCCAATTTGACCCATTACTTCTTCCAGTGGTGCCAATCGTCATGAGACCCATTCATTGGATTCAGCGTCCAAAATTTAGTGGAAAATGATACCCCACTCGACCTAGATCGCCCAAAACTCGAAATTCATTTTCAAAAAAACACATTTTGACCCCCCTACCCGCCCAAATTTGGTCCGATCGCGGCTGAAAGCTTGAGAGACGTCTTAGGACGGGAACAGACCCCTGACCCAAATTTCAGATTTTTAGAAAATTTTCTACTACCAAAAACGGCGTGGACGGCGGACGGGCGTAAAGCGTACGGCGTACGGGCGGACGGCGGACGGACATGACCTTTTTGATCTAGACACCATGAAACGTCCAGAAAAAACTTGGTAATAGATACCCATTTTGACCCATAACCTCTTGGAGTGGGTGCCAATCGTTCTGAGATTCTTTTTAATGGATTCAGCGTCCCAAATTTAATGGAAAATGAAACCTACACGCCTAGATCGCCAAAAATCTGAGAAATGGATTTATCAGAAAATACTTTTGCCATCATTTTCCTCTAAATTTTGGACGCTGAATCGACTGGAATGGGTCCGGGACACTCCACACCCACTGTTACCCATTTTCCTGATTCTTCTGGTCCGATTGGTGTTTACGAGATTTCTATTACCAATTTTGGACGCTGAATTTAATGAGACGAGTCCTGGAACAGCCAACTTGTGACCCAACTGAATACACATCCCTGACGAATTTGAAAGTGAGCTGGTACTTTTGGTGCGACGCTACGACAACGCGCATTTGGACACTGCTCATTATCAATCCTTGTATGTCCATTGGAGGGTTAAATCTCTCGAACATCCCCGTGGATCTGGAACCGTCCTGGTTGACAGCTGAATGAGTGTCCTGGTTAAAAGGTTCAAACGGGTTGTAGAACGTACTTTCAGGGGGAGGAAAAACTCCGAAGAAGGAGTAGACGAGACGAATGGAAATTGTCAATGAGAAGGAGAACTGGTGGGAGAGTAGTTCTCCACATCGATCCGTCGGCTTTTGCCCCTACGCACCTTTTCGCCTTTAATTCTGGCCTGGCCTGGCCCGCGAAACTCTCCCGGGTTAATCTGTACCGAAACGGTGTCACCAACGTTTTTGGAGCATTTCCGTCGGCCACCTTCGATCGGGCCTCAAAAATTGTTCGAACTTTTCATGATGTCTCGAACAAAACGCTGCAAATTATTCCACAGGGGTTGATTATCCCTCGGACCAGGAGCAAGGAGACTCACTCCAATCGATTCAGCGTCCAAAATTTAGTGGAAAATGGTACCCCACACGCCTAGATACTAGGAATCTAAGGCCGTAATAGCGTGTATGCCTTTGTATTGCGTCGGGCTTTAAACTGGTGGGAAGCGGCACTGAGAATGAATCTCCTCCAAGAAAGGAGGAGAAGCTTTGGCCAGATCAGAGAAATGGTATCTCAATGGCGAAACCTGATATACAGCGCAGACATGAGCAGGCAAGGCCCATTACAGTCTATCATCGTCATTAATTTGGGAGTCCTGCTCCATGGCTTCCCCTTATGGTGCCTTTATGGCTCCATGACTTCCACGTATATCAGGCACCCCACCCTCTTCCGGCGTTTATTTGCCTGTTGCAGCCCAGGATGGGCATAAGGAAGCCAACACGAGCGAGGAGATCCCGAGAATCAATGCACCCTGAGAGCAAGCCATGGAGGAATGAGAAGTCGGGACAGATGCAATGATCCTAGGGAGACAGTTGGTTGAAGCAGCGGGCAAGCTCGTCGTAGCCCTTGTTCTGGACTGGAATGGAGAGCTTATAAACCAGGAACCGCAGGAACGCCCTGAAGACACAATCAATTTGCACGATGTGGCAGTCATAGTGAGGGCTCCAGACCACCAACTGAGCTCCAATATGGGCTGCACGACATTGCCAAGGTATTGATGATGCCGCGGTCTAAATATCCTCGTCAGGTAACGGAGGAGGCCATCCAGTAACTTTGGATATCCAATAAGCCAGCCTTTGTCTTTTTCCTGCTCAGGCTGATCCCGTGGGATATGCTCCAATCATTAACCCTAGTTAAATCATTACTAAGTGTGTGGATTGTGTCGTCAAGTAGGTATAGCTCGCATGATCGGTAAAACTGCAAATCTTGAGGTAGTGAGCTTTTTCGATACCAGAAAATTTGACAGCTTGGCAGCCGGGTGACCAAAGCACACGTCACGAACAGTATTCGTACGAATGGTTTCCATAACTCTACAACCGACTTCAGATCCAGCTCGACAAGTCGAATTGGTTTTGAACGGGTTCGGTAAAAAGGATGAGCCCTCCGCTCACTTTCACCCCTCGCATCCGCACACTCAACGAACGTTTGACAGGGTCGAAAAAGGAAGGGGATGAAGGGTTTTCCTCCTGCGTGATCAGAAAGTTCCGTCCCCAACACGTATAAAGTTAGATAGCCAGGGCAAAGAAATCAACCCCCTCTTCTTTCGACCCAGCTCGCCGACTGCCGGCCTTAACGTTCTTCACTTCTCCAACTTTAGCGATCGAAGTAAACTTCTTCTCATACCCTCTCGGTCTTCTCCCCACTTTCAAGAATAATTTCGGCTGATTAACATCCATCCGCGCCTCGTTGAAGTTTTCTCCCGAATTTACCCTCCTCACTTCTACCGAACTGGCAACGAAATTTAAGGCAGCGTTCGATCGAAAACGTCCAAATCCACGAAAACTGCGAGACGTTCGTTTACCCACCATTGGATGATTACTGGAAACGCAGCAAATTTGTTCACAGAGATTGACATTTTGACCCATGAACTCCCCAAAATTTGGTCCGATCAGCTGAAAAGTTTCGAGGACCAACTAGAGACCTCTGACCAAAATTTCAGATTTTTTCAGATGTCCTACTACCAAAATCAGTGAGGATGGCGGACGGCAGACTCTTGATACCTACTTTTCGTGCAGCACGAAGAGTTGCAGGTTCCATTTCTGACTCTTCAACGACGCAAGTGAAGAGGAAATCACTCGCCACCAAAGTTTTGACATTTATTTATTTATTGATTTATTTATAATAATACGGGATAAACCCAATTACACATGAGATAATAATCAGACAGACAATCAGGAGTCACAGAAGTAACGAAACAAAGAGTAGCTAAACAGGGTCGGGTAGGCGTTCAGAGCAGAGATGGTAATGAGAGCAGTCTTAATGGATGAGGAGAGGTGACGGAAATAATATCAATGCGACGGGCAGGAGAGCGGAGATTGACTTGCGAGGGGAATGCGACTCATTGGGACGATAGAGAAAGTAGTTCGTAGGGGAAAAAGGGACAGAAATAGTGTGGTGGATCTGAAGTGTGGCGAGGAACATGGAAGCCGACGCGAGCCAGGAGATCGGGTGCATCAATCGCCCCGAGAGCAAGCCATGGAGGAAGTTCAGGACGAGTCTACGTGTGGATGAAGCCAAGTTTCTGTTAGGATGAGAGACGTCAAGGTTGGATTATGAGAGTGCGATGGAGTTCTGAAAGCTTAGAGTTAAGGCCGCGGACGTTTCTGGTAGAGGATGTCATCCATTGGTCGGGTATGGTGGGTGGTTTTTTGAGTCGGGGATGAGTTTTTTGGGGAATCAGACGTGGATTGCACAAAACGAACGGGAGGTGATACGAGAGGGTGCCAGAGAAATGTTAATAGTCAGGTTGGGGTCGTTTCTGCCGCTCAAGTTCTACCCTGAGGTCATTGAGCTGCTTACGCCTGAGTGGTGTGCGATCTGAAGCCAGAGAATAAGGGCGAGGAGAAATAGTGCGGTTTGAGGAAAGCAAGTTGAGGGCAATGGATGGGGATGCCAAGCGTACCAACAGAGGACGAGACTTTCCGGGAGCTGGTGACTTGCCAAGGCGGCGGAAGTGCTGGACACAGCCGTCAAACTCAATCTTCAGCCGAATGAAAGCTTCCTGAAGAAAGGAACATTCAAATGGGCAGAATTGCACTGTTGCCTTCTCCGTGGGCAATCTAATCTTGTTTGTGGAAGATCCACGCGTTGGACGCAATGCCAGTGAAGTGGAGAATAACTTTGATAGCCGGCATTTTGGTACGAGTCCGAATCGGTCTGTACAGTTTAATGAATACCTGAAAACTCGAGGCGTTAGGCGGTCTTGTTTCACTCCCATTCATTGCCACATGTGGTGTCTCTCCTTTGCTATTCAACCTTGTGATCAATGGAGTCGCCTCCCCCTTCGTTGCACTGAGTTCCTGATACACGCGGATGACCCGAAGATCTTCAAATCCATTGGTGGACTGCCTTCTCCTCCAGCGGAACTTCTCTCTCTCTTTGGTGTGACCACACTGGTTGGCTCTGAACCTGTCCAAATGCGCTGTCACCTCAAAACACCGCTCTCACCTTCAATCGTGCACCCCTACTCGATCAATGAAGTGGTTCTGTCCCGCAAGGAGGGCATTGTCGACCTGGGCGTGCACCTGGATTCCTGGCTCTCGTTCCCGCGGTATGCGTGTGCTGGTATATGAGGAGAGGAGCCCAGAGACCAGAGAGTTGTCTCAAGCATTAGCCCTACTGCCACTCTACAAAACTCTCGTGCAGCCCATCTTGGAGTACGTGCCAGTGATCTGTAGCCCTCACTATGACTGCCACATCGTACAAATTGAGCGTGTCTTTAGGGCGTTCCTGCGGTTCCTGGCTTATAACCTCTCCATTCCAGTCCAGAACCTGGACTATGACGAGCATGCTCGCTGCATCAACCTACTGTTCTCCAGGGACATAGCATCTGTCCCGATTTCTTCCACTCTCAGGATTGCTCCAGGCGACATGGATTCTACGGTCCATCCTGGACTGACACAGGCAGGCGAAACGCCGGGAAGGCTGCGGGGGGGGGGCTGATAACGGGGAAGCATACAGCCATAGTGCAGGGCCCCGACTGATCTAACGCACAATCATGACAGAGGGGATAGACTGGTTGGAGCCTAGCCTCAGGCACAGTCTTGGAGGAAGGATATCAGGCTTCCTTGGTACCTCATCCTTGCTTCGCGTTCTGCCACACCCTTTTGCCATCCCTTTCTCTGCCACCAATTTCTTCTCCACGACTCCTCATATCATCAATATTGTGTCCTGACCCCTCTCATCCATAAGAAACCGCTCTTCCGGACATCTCCTTCTGCTAAAACACGATCCTACATAGCTCTTTCTTTGGTATTTCGCTCTGTAGCTACTAATTTCGCTTTGGTTATTCCTTGATAAATCAACCATGTTTCATGATAATGGTCAACCTCTCGATTCGGCTCAAAATTTTTTTCTGGACGTTTCATGATGTCCTGATCAAAAAATCTGCAATTCTTACACACGGGTTGGTTATTCCTCGAATGGGGGAAACAGTGGGTGTGGCGGGTCCCAGACCCGTTCAAATCGATCAGGGTCCAAAATTAGTGGAAAATGTACCCTACACGCCTAAGCACCAGGAATCCTGACACATAACAAAATGGGTGGATAAATACCCATTTTGACCCATAACTTCTTCCGGTGGGGTGTCAATCGTTCTGGGACACAATCATTGAATTCAGCGTCCAAAATTTTGTAGAAAATGATACCCCACACGCCTAGGTAGCAGAAATCCCGAAAAACACATAATCAAATTAGGTAATAAATACCCAATTTGACCATAACTTCTTCCAGTGGGTGCCAATGTTTGGGACCCATTATTGGATTCAGCATCCAAAATTTAGTGGAAAATGACACCCTACTCGCCTAGGGTAGCAGAAATCTCGAAAAACACATATTCAAAATGGGTAATAAATACTCAATTTGACCCATTACTTCTTCAAGTGGGTGCCAATGGTTCTGGGACCCTTTTTATTGGATTCAGCGTCCAAAATTAGTGGAAATGACACCCCACTCGCCCTAAATCACCAAAAATCTCGAAAATCCATTTTTCAAAAACCCCTACCCCCTCCAAATTGGTCCGATCGGGCTGAAAAGTTTCGAGGACCCATCCCGGCTGGGAACAGACCCCTGACCCAAATTTCAGATTTAGAACATTTCTACTACCAAAAACGGCGTGGACAATGGACGGCGTACGGCCGTACGGGGCGGACGGCGGCGGCGGACGGCGGACGGACATTGACCTTTTTTGATCAGGACATCATGAAACGTCCAGAAAAAATTTTGAGCCGAATCGGAGAGGTTGACCATTATCATGAAAAACATAGGTTGATTATTCAAGGAATAACAACCAAAAGGTCAATGTCCGTCCGCCGTCCATTGTCCGCGCCCGTTTTTGGTAGTAGAAAATTTTCTAAAAATCTGAAATTTGGGTCAGGGGTCTGTTCCGGCCAAGACGGATCCTCGAAACTTTCAGCCCGATCGGACCAAATTTGGGGGGGGGGGGGGGGTCAAAATGTGTTTTTGAAAATGGATTTTCGAGATTTTGGGGAGGGGAACTAGGCGAGTAGGGTGTCATTTTCACTAATTTTGAACGCTGAATCCAATGAAACGGGTTCCAGAACGATTGGCACCACTGGAGAAGTATGGGTCAAATTGGGTATATATTACCCATTTTGAAATGTGTTTTCGGGATTTCTTGGTACCTAGGCGTGTGTGTGGTATCATTTCCACTAAATTGGACCCTGAATCGATTGGAATGGGTCGGGACCCGCTACACCCACGTTTCCCATTCGAGGAATAAACCAACCAGTGTGTAAGAATTTGCAATTTTTTTCTCAATTTCTTAACCTGGTATTTTGTATACATGTCTGTAATTTATTTCGTCCCGTATTCCAATAAATAAATAAATAAAACTCGGAGAGTGCTTGTGACTCATGTGGACTACTTCTATTCGTTACAATATCTGTTTGAAAGGGGGTTCTTTTGTCTGTACCGAGTACATTTCTCTTAATTCTGCACCAGAACTTGCTCTTCTCATCCCATTGAAACAATTTGGCGTTCTCTTCACGTTGAAAGGATGAAGTTGGGAAGAAGCGAACGGGGCTTGGCGAGTTTTAAGGGGTTTCAAACCGTATGAGGAGGGCTCCTATGGAGAAAGGAAAAATGGGGCGAGATTTATTCTCGTTATTCATGACGCGAGGAAGTTGTCAGTTGAAAGCCCCCCCCCCCTTTATCCACCACCCCTCCCCCACCCCTAACACGACTCGAGAGCTCCCCTCTTTCTCTTTCTCTTTCACTCTGTTCCACTTGTGCTCGGCGGCGAAATATATTCCTGTTCTGAATGTATGGCCGGGACTCCGGCCTGCCCTTCTCATTCTGCTTTGCCAGCAGTTGTGCCCAACAGAACAAGACTCGCGCTGAAACTTACCAGCATTTCCCGTCTTTTCTCTTCGGTATAAAGTCTCCGAAATTCAACCCTCCCAACACATCCGTGTTCCCGTTCTCTGTTGCTTTACCCTTCGCTTTTCTCTTATTATTTCTTGCTTTTTTTTTTTTTTTAAATATATATAAATTTGGTTGAGTTTGTGCAACATACTCCGCCGTTTGAGTTTTGAAAGAACGTGGAGCGGTTACAAGCGAACTTTTGCGGCGAGCATATTATAATAGATGATAAGTGGATACAAAAAATATCTTCATCAATCGGCCACGTTTACGGTATAATGGGCCGTATTCATAAAAAAAAAAGGATATGCTGATACTTGCAAAATTAGAAGGAGATCCTTCTGTTTATATTCATAATGATCGAGTAGAACCAGATACTCGAAGAAGAGTAAAGCATAACCTTATACTCATAGAAAAATAAATGGGTATTCATAATGTGACCATTTACTTTCATGAAAAAGGATAATCCTTCAAAAAAGTTGAGGTTGCTCAGTAGCAGATCAGCTCCGTAGTGGCAGGTTGGTTGTACAGTTTGTCAGCGCAATGGCAGAGGTGTGAATGTGAGGGATGTTAAACAATACAAGCCACGTTTACCTATGCTTGTATGTGATTTCAAACCGGTGCAGTGGCGTTGCAGTCAGGTTTTAGGAGCATTCTAAGAAAGGCGGGGGGTGCCTTGTCTCTGGTCACCGCTGGTTACTCAGCGATCCAGGCTTATCAAAAAGAATCGGTCAAGAACTTGGTGTTAGTCAAGCTACGGTATCTCGGACTGTGGATACAGTAGTTGGAAGGATAATTTCGCAGGCACAAGAATGGACCAAAGTTTCCAGTTGCTGACCGTGAAATACTGGAGGGCGAAAAGAGATGGAAAGCAAGTGACCTACTAGTTTCCAACAGTATTGGCGTCGTCGATTGTACCCACGTCGGAATACTAAAACCAAAACTCCATGGGGATGAGTACATCAGCTCTGAATGTACAAGCCACTTGTGACTTCCAACAGAAATGCTCACTAGTGTCGCGAGGATATGGAAAAATTCACAAGTGAGAGTCTCAATTGGGAAATGAAAATAATGTGTCTACTTGCTGATTATGGATATGGGATAGAGCCATGCCTAATACTCCATTTAGAAGTCCTTCTCTGGTGTTGCAAAAACTTTACGCGATCCATGATTTCGAAACCTACGGAGGAGGCCCCAGAAGGAGATGAAGAAACCATGACACACCAGTGCTCACTCTACTAAACCTTCTACTTCCGCTTGAAGGATATCTCGCAAGTATAAGGTGATCATTATGAATATGGAAAGAAGGATATGCTTATGCTCTCACTTTTACTTTTGAGCATAACCTTACACTTCTACCTATGTTAGAAGGATATGCTTCATTTTATGAATACGGCCCAATAGGTAGCCTTATTGGCCTCGATTCGCAATGACCCATTCCAACAACTACGAGATGTCTGGACAAACAAACTGCCCTATTTTAAAGAGAAATTCGACGGCCTTCCTACTGTACGAGGCCTTTACCTTAAGTCAAGTGTGCACGACAGAAATACTCGAAAAAAAGAGAAATTACTCCTAATCCCCACTATAGGACGTGTTGTTTGAGAGGTCCTTTGTAGTGCAGGGGAACGAAACTCTACAACGAGCTTTTGATTTTTTAAAGCTAGAGCAAACGACGAGACGTTTAGGAGGAATTTGAAGAAGAAGTTTATTGAGGAATATTAATGTAACTATCCAGTACGTAAGTTTATATCCTTGTATAATTATATTATACATATTAAGGTTCATAGGAGGACAATTAACAATATTTTGTAATGCATGTATCCAGGGGGAAGATGGTACAGAGGGCCGGTAGGCCCTAATCTTACCCCCTGGTGGTTAAATAAAATAAATATCAATCAATCAATCAATCATTAGAGATATTATAGAATTACCGCTCAAAATTCATTGTTTTTACTATTTTATGGTATCTTCCCGCCCAACAAACAATTATTTCCATGAAATATACATGGTAAGGTTTGTGAGAAGAATTTGACGCCGAATATTATTTGATATCGCAACGCTTTCAAATTTTGTTGTCTCAAAGCAGTCAGTGGATGTCCAATAAGCAATGTAACCATTCAATAATTTCGAATATTTTTTGAACTTCTGAACATCGGAACGTTTGCTTATCCCCATATGCATTTGATAAGGCGAGAAGGGTCCAATTTGAGAGTTTTTTTGCAACGTTTAGAATAAAACATGGACAAAAGCGGTTACAAGCGACACGTAGAGACGGACGTAAGCCTTGCGACGAGCATATTATAATAGATGATAAGTGGATACAAAAAATATCTTATTGGCCTCGATGGACGGTGGAACGACCATTAGCAATGATCCATTCCAACAACTAGGGGAAGTTTGGATAGTACTCATCAAACTGCGCTATTTTAAAGAGATAACAAGGGATGTTGGAATCAACCAAAAGTTGCATATTCCTCATCACTATTTACTGGCAGTTTCAGCGAAAGCACAACTTTAAGCGTGAAATCATTTATTCGCTTACCTTCCTAATAACAAATCTTTTT
>CM034007.1:11322697-11433728 GCA_019603395.1 Cyrtorhinus lividipennis
TTTGTTTTTTTTTTTTTGTTTTTTTTTGTTTGGTTTTTTTGAGGTAGCTGTGGCTCGTTTTGGTTGGTTATTCCTTGAATAATGTTTTCATGACAATGGTCAACCTCTCCGATTCCGCTCAAAATTGTTTTCTGGACGTTCATGATGTCCTGATTCAGCCCAATCGGACCAAATTGGGGGGGGGGGGGGGTCAAATGTGTTTTTTGAAAAATGGATTTTCGAGATTTTTGGCGATCTAGGCGAGTGGGTGTCATTTTCCACTTAATTGGACGCTGAATCCAAGAAACGGTCCCAAGAACGATTGGCACCACTGGAAAAGTTATGGTCAATTGGGTATTTATTACCCATTTTGAATAGTGTTTTCGGGATTTCTGCTACTAGGCGTGTGGGGTATAGTTTTTCCACTAAATTCTGGACTGAATTCAATTAAATGGGTCCCAGAACGATGGCACCTACGGAAGAAGATTTGGGTCAAATGGGTATTTATTCCACCCATTTTGAGATGTATTTTCGGATTTTGCCTAGGCGTGTGGGGTATCATTTCCTAAATTACCTGATCAATTAGGTCCCAAAGTTGGCCAGAGTTAGTCATGTGTCCACAATTGTATTCGATGGTGCTAGGCTGTGGGATATCCCAAATTTGGCTGATCGATTGAATGGTCTGGGACCGCCACACCCACTGTTCCCCATTCGAGGAATAACCAGCCCATGTGTAAGAATGTGCAGGTTTTTTGTCCCCATAGTCCCGATTATTGAATAAGTGATTTTCTAATAAACCAAGGTTGGTTTTTCTTTTTTTTTCAGTTAACCGACCTAATGCACTACTGGGCATCAGCAACATATCAATGCTGGTCAGAAACTTCTTGTTATGTTTCAAGGCTCTTTACAAGTGTGTGCCTCTCATAACTTTTTCTTGTAATTTTTAATACATCACTTCCATTTGCAGGCTTTTGCTGAAAAAGGTCGCTGGTTTTCCAAGTGATCAAAAAATGTTTTTTCCGTATCCACGCTGCTTCTGCCCGCGGCACTTTCCCCTACCGTTACGGCTTCATCGAAACTTGACAACCTGCTCGAATATTTATGGATTTCATCATGATTCATTTAAGAAAACCATTAAGTTTGTTTAATTAATTTTATTTCTATATTAAATCATTTAAATTGAAAAAATAATAATATAAAACTTATGAAGTGAATTTATAGGGAAGTAAATTTATAGGCATTATTGTGAATTATTTTAGAAAACTATTCAGTTCGTGTAATTTTCTTTTTATGTTTAAATAACTGCAATTGAAATAATAAAAATATAAAACTTATGATGTAATGTTTTCTGATTTTTTACTACCCATTAAAGTTGCTAATTAATAGTGTCTAACTTGAAAAAGGATTTTCACATCATTGGCTATATGCCTTTTTGGTGAAACGTTGATTTCCTTCGTTAACCCTTCTATTCAGTCTATTCACAGTCTATAAGTAATACTTATTCCATGCTCATACGGATCAGACGTGTATATTCCCTTTCATCTTTGTTTATGCGTTTACCAGGGGGAGTGACCCGGTCATGGCAGTTTTGGTTCATACCAGTTTCCAACCTGTAGTAAAGAATTGAATAAACTCTATGTTGAGGTGGGATTTCCAGTGGAAACAGTTTCAACGGAATGAAATTTAAACTGGTGTACTTAAACGAACAGTGTAAGTAAACAAAATGAATATTTTGAAACATTGATATTCTGGGCCCGATACATCGATATGAATGAATGAAAAACATGCTTTATTTCTTACCAATGACAGTTGTATCTTAAACTATAGCATACATGTATAATCATGGTGCAGAGACCGTCGATGAGTTCACCGTCCGCAACATTTAGATAATAAAGAAAATAAATTAATTAATAAATACAAACGGCTCAACAACAAAACAACTGAGTGGTAGGCACAACATGATATAAATTTAACAGCCGCAAACAAATGAGTGGTGGATAACATGATGTAAAAACTATAACAGTCTCAAACATGGGAGAAACTTTATAAACCAAGATTCAATATATAACGATAACAGTGATAAATTACTCTTCATATACATAACAAATTTATTAAATAATCAAATAACCAAGTCAATAATAATAATCTAATCATCAAAGCCATATTCACTCATGAATTTACTCCCTCAACTCCCATGCAACTGCACAATACTGAACCAGACCGATGCTCACCCCCTAATCAGACTCAGATAATCCTCCCAACCAAAAACTGACCTACCCAAATACTTTTTCCTTACTTTACAAAGTGCACTACACTTTCCCACAAAATGAAACGCATTTTCTACCTCCCCACTACTACATAGATCACACCTATATAGATAGATATATTAGATAGGTACTTCGACAACATGGGATCGCGGTGAATAATACATTCAATCGAAGTCCCTCACTCCTACGAAATAGATGATATGCTGAGCACTATAACTCAGAGCAACAACAATATATTTCGATATATTGGCCTTCGATATTTTATTTAGAAGAAAAAATCTAAATTACAACATAGCAAATTTAGAATTCAGACACTGAATTCCAGTGAATAAAAAACCTCGACTTTTTTGAGGAGGGTGTAGGTAGGTATAGAAAAAAATGCACCCATACAAAAATGCACGTTTATTCACTAAAAAAACTTGTTGTAAAGAAATATAAGCACGTTTATCTATAAAAAATGTACCCATACAAAAATGCACGTTTATTTACTAAAAAAAAACTTACAATAATGAAATAAAAGCACGTTCACTAAAAATACTTATTATATTGAAATAAACTCACCTATACTTAATACAATGAGGTCAATCAAACCAATATTTGTTTGGGATTGAAGTCAGGAAGACGCGTTGCTTCACGTGTTCCCCAGATAATCGACTTCTCAAATCAAGTACAGACAGATTAACTGCCGAGGCAACTCTCTCAGATGATACCGATGAGGCACAAGGAATTAGGTATTTCAATGCGATTTCTGAGAGCACAGGGGTAAAGTGACGACCGTCAATCCAAAACTGTACAGGGTTGAGTCCTTTGGCAGGATAGGTTGATCCAAATATTGTTTGAAGTCACTCGGGACGCCTCTCTCAGTAGCATGCTGAATCGTTGTCGTTGTTTTGACAATTTCTTCGTGCCTGTTCCAAATGCTTCCACTTCCATTCTGATCGGTTTGTGTTGAAAATGGAAGTTCTGGTGATAGCTGTCCCCTCCTTCTATGTTCCATTCGAATTTCTCCTGATAGGGCCGTCACTGCTTTACCAATCGCCAAAATATCTGTGAAATGGAGTTTTTTAAATCGAGGATCCAGGATTGTGGCTTTCGCCAAGAACAAATGGTTTGCAATGGCTCCATTCTTCTGTTACCCCTTTCAGAAGACTTTTGCCACAGATTTGCCAACTTGTGTTTCGGGGTATACTTCTTCAACATTTTGAGAAAAAGTGCTTGCCACGAACTGGCCAACATCTTTTTCAGTTTGCTGGTTTGCAGGTGTTACCTTCGGCTTTGATGGGTTTTCCATTTCCTGTTTCAGTAGGCTGGCAAGAGGAATAACCAGGCTTGAAGTGACATAATTTTCACCACTAACGTCTTCAGTCGCCTGCTTGAAAGGCTTGAGTAGCGATATTAACTCTTGCATTACTTTCAGTTGAGATCATATCGGGCACATTCCTGCTCGTGCCGCAACCACTCATGGAGGACAGGATCTTGGCCACAGGGCCTGAAAGCGTAACAAAACGCTCCATCATATATCAAGGTTGGAGTTCCATCGGGTGCTTATAGCCTGGATTAAAGTCAATACTTCACCCTCCTCCTTACCTGATGCTATCTGCTCAGCTCTGAGCATATCCATGGCGTTAACAGAGTGTTTGAAGAAAGTCACAATAACTTTGGTTTGATCTGCTAGTTTGCTGAACTCCTTGACGTCTTTGAGTGATCCATTCACGATCAAGTTTATAATGTGAGCCACGCAGCTGATTCTGCTCTCTTCACCCAAAAAACTCTTGGCTGCAGCTTTAATATCAGCTCCATTGTCAGTCGTCATGGTCAGGATCTTTCCTTTTTCAATTCCGAAGTCCTCAGTAATTTCGACGAATTTTTCTTTGGTGTAATCTGATGTGTGAGACGCTTCCAAACGTTGCGCGCACAAAGAAAGGCTCTCCAATACCCCATCTGATTTATTGAGGAAGTGGACGGTCATGACCAGGAAGCTCCTCGTAGAATTAGTAAGTGTTAGGATATCACTAGTCATTGACAGCATTCAGTTCAGCATTTGACAATATCTTTTTCACGATTTCTTTTGTTGTGGAGTAACGCTGCTCCACCAATTTGGTTATAGTCACTCTGGACGGAAGTTTAAACGTGGGAGTGCCGTTTTAAAAAATTGTTTCATCCCCTCTTTTTCAACGCATGCGAACGGAAGATTGTCCTTACATACCATGTAAATAAGGGCTTGCGTGATTTTCTGATGTGCTGGCCCACCTTCTTCGAAGGAACCAATCTGGTGAAGGCAGTCGGCGAGTGTTCGTTGCCTTTTGGGAGGCGCTGGGCTTGTAAATGTAGAAGGAGACGCATCATATTCCACTGATGAAGAGCTTATGTTTCGGCAAGTCGGCTCATCAGGCGTTCGCCGTTTCGCGTTCGCTATCGGAGAGGAATCACTGATATTTTCAGTACTCTCCTCTTCCGTATTCCCAAGAAGCGAAAGAGATTGAGGGTGAGAAAGATCCACAAATGGAATGGAAGTTCCCATCCGAGAACTTGTAGGACGTGTCTGAGAGGTTGGAGGTGGGTTACGTTTTCCACGTCCAACTGCTGAAAGCGAGGCGAAAGCGTTGCCATGCTTGCTTTCCAGGTGTGACGCCAAGTTTGTCGTGTTTCCACTTGATTTATATCGGTTCCCACACAAATTACACGTCACAAAGTTTGACTTGGGATCAATCTTCTCAAAAAACTTCCAAACAGCTGACGACATCACAATTGTAGATTAGGTAACTCAATAAAAAACATTCACCAATTGATCGCACCAGAGAACTGAACTGAGATAATGACTATCTTATTACTCTGTGGAACTGAACAACAATTTAGGACACAACAGCAACAGCTACCACTCTGGTTTAACACTATCCTCTCTTCAGTGTTGCCAGAGAACCTAAAGCAGAAAGGTTCTGCGAAAGTCTCCATTGCGTAAATAGAAAATTTGTTTCCTAATCTGAAATTCCCCTTGATTGACAATAATTTTTAGGTTTTAGGTTAGGGTGTAAAAAATTAATATCGGACCCGATAGTGCTATTTTAATATCGATCTTCCGATATATCAAAATAAAAAATATCGATATATTGCAAGAAAAATATCGATATTTGTTATACATTCCTACTTTACAGCTTACTGTATCGGTTGAACGCTCACTGTTTCGTTTATCAGATTTCAATTAATTTATTTGAGTTTCAAGGCGTGATTGTACCTCTTACAATTAACCTGTGGCTTATCAACTGTCTTTATCATACTCGGTAAGTTTAATTTGATGTTGTACAACTTGTTTTCTTCTTCATAATGTGAAGAGGTGTTCAAACTGGGTACAAATCACGTGTAACGCATGGGTTGGGGGCAGATATTTTGTGGAATCTGCTCAAAATTCTGTTTAATCGACTTATTATCACTCAAACTGATCATTAGTATGTTTGCTAGAGTTATATGTTGGATGTGGTTTGGAGGTAGACACGTGTGTTTGTCTAATTTGTATCTGAATGCGTTCTATACCTTTAATATGGATGTAAATCTACGTGATGCACTCCCTCGCACTTAGACCTAGTGGCCCATTGTGCTAACCCCTGGAGCTCATCTTGGCCGAAGCTCCGTGTTCGCGACTAGGTCCAGCAGCTTAAACCACCACTGGGTACCTCTGTCCCACCTACTTTGTCAAAGCAACCTATGTATGTCTGTTATTTCTTTGCAAATGTTGCTGAAACCAACACCCAACTAACCTAAACGTGTCCAATCGGACTGCAGCTCTGTTCAATCGGGCTGCAGCTGAGATTGCTGTCACATTTTAAAGCAAAAATCGATTATTTGAAGCCACAACCAGGTTCTGAGGCTCACTGACCAAGTTTGCTCAATTTGGATATTGATGTTCTTGAATTTTGGTTTTGGGTGTGTCATTTCCCATGCTAGGGCCCAGCCCAGAACTGTTTGGCAGGTATAAATCGATCTTCTTGGTTCCAAAAACTGGTTTTTGTGATGTTTTGCTGAACTCTCTGTTGGTTACTTCTTTCGAATATGTTGGAGATGCAACTTATTTTCTCCCTGAATAGCAGTAAACATGACTTCAAAGAAATGTCGCCAACCAATTGAGTCACTTGTTTTCGTTTTGGTTTTAGGTTGGAACTCTTCTGTTTTATGAGAAGAGAATGAGCGCCCCAGCAAAAGGGCAAGTGTACCACTGCAGGATCTGCGACCTGTATTGCACGGGTAGTATCGACTATGACCGCCATATAAGTGGAAAGCCGCACTTTAAAGCTCTGCGACGGCAAAACGACACTGCGCAACCAGAAGAACTACCGCAGAAGAAAATGAAGGACCCGTCGAACAGAGTTTACTTCTGCGACACGTGCGACATTGGATTCCTCAACCAGGAGTCCCACGACGCTCATCTCAAAGGTGTTCGACATTTTAAGAAAATCAGATACACGGCGACCTTCAACATGTCTGATTTTCCTCACATTGCCGAATCCGGCAAAGGTTACAAATGCACCCTTTGCAACGCCGATAACCTCAGCGGGCCACCAGTTGTCATTTCGCACGTCCAAGGTGGCAAACACCAATACAGATTGATCAACGCACCGGTGACAAAAATGGAAACGTCCATTTCCCGCGAAGGCAACAAAGTCGACTGTACGATTTGCAATATTTGGTGCAACACTCAAGAGCAACTTGAAATTCACCAGGCATCGTTGAAGCACAAGCACAGAGCGCAAGTGGTGGCTCGGCGCGAACACTCCACCGTACAAGGCAACGAATGCGCTCCTGACAACTTGGGGGCCTAACAATCTGTATTGAACACCTACGCGAGCATTGAAATACAGTAAAATTGTTTCGATATTGGTAAGAAAAGAGAAATAAAGAAATTTATGGCGCCTCGAACATTTATATTTTTTTGCAAAATCTGCAAATTTTCCCAAAATGGTTGACCACAATTTTTCCTTGGAGCAAGAGTATGGGGAAAACAGTGAGTGCGGAGTGTTTAGAACTCGTTCCAATAGATTCAGCGTACAAAATTTAGTGGAAAATGATACCCCACATGCCTAGTTTTCAAAAAGTGATGAAAATGGAGTTTCAAAAAACACATTTTAACCCCCCTCCCATCCATTCGATATGAGCTGATTGAGGTTACAAGTTTTGAAGACCAACTGCAGCCAAAATTAGGTTTCTGACCTAAAGTTCAGATTTTCTGAAAATGTTCTACAACCAAGGAGGCCGTGGAGGGCGGACATTTTGGTATGACATTTGATATGTATCGTAGGCCGTCCAAGCCATTTTTTGGTTGTAGAACATTTCAGAAAATCTAAAATTTATGGTCAGAAAATTAATTTTGGCTCTAGTTGGTCTTCAAAACTTGTAAGCACCAATCTGCTCAAATTGGAAAAGAGGAGGGGGTCAAATGTGTTTTTTGAAACTCCACTTTCAGGACTTTTTGGTACCTCAGCAAGTTTTCGTGGTTTTTGGGTACCTAGGCACGTGTGGCATCAATTTCCATCAAATTTTGGTCACTGTGGCAGCACAGCAAGTCCAGGCAGGATGGCAAACGTAATTAGTACCCCATAGAGCAAAAAGATAACAAAAGAAATGGTTCAAGTGGGGATCACCCAACCGACAAGTGCATGGATTCTCTTTCTGTGATGCTGATATTTACCATTACAGCATATAAAAACAATTTAGAGGGTACACATCATGTTTCAATCCCCCAAAAAAACTGATTTTTCAACGCAATCCAATTATTTGGTTGTTATAGAAAGACACTGTCTTCAAAATGGCGTCAGCTTCCAGTACTTCTGCCAAGTCTTTGTTTGCTGACTCAAAAGCACGATTGGCAGACGGAGTGCAAAACAACGTCAACAACATCGCTTCGTTGGCCAGGCAAATACAGAGAGGTTCAAAAACCAACGAGGTGATGACAATTTTTGTTTAATTTGGATTGGCAGATGATATAAAATCCAATTGCACCAACAAATGACATTTTTAGTCAGGGGCGACGCTGTTCATTGTCTCTGCCATCACCAACAAGTGTTAAATTAAAAAATTTGTAATAACTATTAAATAACCAAAGGTACCGCTCACTCACATTTGACTCATCTTCATACAATTTTCTTTTCAGATCCTTATGACGTCAGCAAGGAATTTTGTTGCTCAAGAACAAGCCATGGCAAACACTGAAAGCGTATGATCTGCTCTGTCATCTGTTCTTTTTTTGTTTTTGATTCACCTACTTTACCGCTCAGGAAGGATACCCCACACGCCGAAAAATCGCGAAAACACATTATCAAAATAATTAGGTGGGTACCCAGTTTGATATGTAACCACCTCCAACAGGCGCCAATCGGTCCATAACCTATCTCAATGGATTCAGCGTATAAAATTTATTGGAAAATGATACCCCACATGCCTATATCGCGAAATTCTCGAAAATACATTTTTCACAAAAGCATTTTGACCCCCCCTCCCCCAATTCGGGTCGCCCATGAAAAGTTGCGCGAAAGCTTACGGATCTCTTTCGCTTACGGCTGCAGTTGGTCATCGAAGTTTCATCCCAATTAGACTACTTTGGGGGGGGGGGGGGGGTGAATGGGTAAAAATGTATTTATGAAAAATGGATTTTCGAGAATTTGGCGATCTAGGCATGTGCTGAATTCCGCTAAATCTTTGATGATGAATCTATTGAAATAGGTTCTAAGCCAATTGGCGGTGATAACGGGTCATAATGGGTGCCCACCTACCTATTTTGATAATGGGTTCTTGAGATGTTTGAAGGCATAGGAGTGTGGGGTATCATTCTCCATTTAATTTCGGCCGCTGAATAGAGAGATAGGTCCTAGACCGATCGGCGCCCACAGGAGGTGGATTTGGGTCAAAAGGGGTACACCTACCTATCTACGTGATGTGAGTTATCATTTTCCACGAAATTTGGGTCCGATTAGACAGCTTGATTATCCCTTGAATATTATATAGATAAACGATGATGAAGATATTGCTACTCCCCGTTCATTTCTTTGAATAGGGGGTGCAATGAGGGCTGCGATAGGAATATAAGAATATTTTTTTATATTTTGATCAAGTAGTTTCCGTGATAGAAGAAGCATAAAATAACCGAGAGGCAAATCACTGATCACAGACAAGATAGTGTCTCGATATCAGACTGTGAGTGAGTATCTGAGCTTACGTGCGTAGGAACGACACATTTAATGGGTTGTTTGTTATTTCTGGTACATGTATTTTGCCCATGTCTGCGAAAAGCAACTGAAGACAGGCTTCATGGCGTCATTCAGGTGCTGCGTGTCTGCCTTCTTGTCATTGTGTGAAGCTTGCTATTCTTTAATTTCAGATTCAACGCCTATTTGAAGCCAATGAACACCATGCGTCCCGGTTGCAGTATCGCCATGTTCGCTGACGGTATGTACCAAAACCACCCTACTCGATAGAATTCGTAAATTTAAATCTACTAGTAGATAACATCCTTTCGGAGGCTTATAATTGGTTTATGATATTTGCATTCAGGAATCACCCCTGCTTGGGAGGACCTCGCCAACAAAGATGGTGGGCGCTGGGATGTCAACCTGGGGTCTGGATGCGTGGATATGCTGGACACATATTGGGTCGAGATTGTAAGTTATCATATTTGATAACTGGGATTGGCTTCGCCTTTCTGAAATGTATTGTGTGAATTTTTTTTTCTTTTGTTAAAAGTTTTCTTGTTGTTGGTTATTCCAGGAATAATCAACCTGTTTTCATGCAGAATGTCAACCGTTCCGATCTACCCAAAAATTGTTTTCAAGGCGTTTTAAAGTGTCTAGATCAGAATTAGCAAATGTCCGTCCGCCGTCCATGCCGTTTTTGGTAGTAGAACATTTCCAAAAAATCTGAAATTATGGTCAGGCACCCGTTTCCGGTTCTTGTTGGTCCTCGAAACTTTTCAGTCTGATCGGACCAAATTTGGAGAGGGAGGGTGGTTCAAAATGTGCATATTGAAAAATGGATTTTCGGCGATCTAGGCGTGTAGGGTATCATTTTTGACTAAATGTTGTACGTTGAATCCAACCGGACGGGTCCCAGAACTATCGGCGCCCACCGTTGGTTGTCATGGGTCAGAATGGTTATCTATCTACCTATTTTAAACGTGGGCTTTCGAGATTTCTAATACCTTGGCGTGTGGGGTATAATTTACCACTAAATTTTGGACATTGAATCGATTGGAATAAGTTTTAGGCTGTTTTCCCTATTTTCTCCATGCTCCTTGTCTGAGAAGTAATCAACCCTGTGAATGAATTTGCAACGTTTTTTTATGTCCTGATACTCACAATAAAAACAAATTAGGGAGCCAGCAGAGCAATTTTGGCCCCAACATACACAAAAAGAATAAATATTGGGTTCGCTACAAAATATGTGGAATCGAGTGTCAGTTAAGAGAAGTGTCCTAGGGATGGCAAAATGTCATTCTACTCTATGACAAGTTTCAAGTTTTGCATGTTTTTTTATCTAACAAGCAGAATTCCCTTGAGCTCTTGGGTACAACTCAAGCCTATTGAACAAAACCTCAGATGACGGAACTAAAATTAGCTCCTCTAATTCATGAATTTGTCATTTCTCCTCCGTATTATTCAACATTATCTAATTCTTCTCGCTTTTACTCTTCCACAGCAAATGGCCCTTGTTGGTGAAAACTTGTTTGACCGGGAAGGTAACAGCATGATGGGTCTTATCAACGGAATGTACTTCAGCAGGAGGAATAAGTTGGACAGAATTTCCGTTTGGACCAACACATGTTCCAACCACCATGGAAAATTGACTTATCTTGGGTAAGTTTATTGACCCATATGCCCCATAAGCTGTATTGAACCATCTGGAACTGTTATAGGTTCCTACATTGACCTTTCTATTGCAATGCTGATATTAAATATCTGATTTCTTTTGGATTGTGGAAGGGGGATTGTACTAGTTCCTTTATTAAAGCTTTTGTGTTATAGTCACGACCTTACGTTCCAGATTAACAGGTTTTATTAACCTTCACAAATAGAGTCACAGCTCCACATGCTTTGTTGGTTGGAAAATTCATGGGCATGGCATGTGCGGTTTGTCCAAAAATAAGTGCATTTTCTGACAGGCCAAATCTGCGGGCCTGGCTCGCCGACTTGTGCCGAGGGAGACTGGTCAACGTCGCCCTTTGCGTTTCTTACATTTTTGGTTGGCTATTTAGTGTGATCCGATTCGATCTCCTTTGTTGACGTTCTGTATCCCTTCCTTTCGATATTTGGGCATAAAACAAAATAGAAAACAACAACAGTAGGGCTGGGTCTGAAAATTAGCTTATTAATTGACATTTCTGTCGTTTCCTAGTTTATCTCCGACGAGAGGGGACAGTCCAATGTGTTTCTCATCAAAATTCAAGGAAATGAGTCACAATTAATAGGAGAGCTCACCCCTCAGGTTATGCTTCCCCTCCTCCCCCGCTGCAAGCAAAGAGGAAACAGCCATAAAGGCAGGAATTCATTCAGCAGGGCTTAGATAGGGAGTGGTAAACTGCTCCCCCTAGCACCGAATTTCGGTAGTTCGTGCATTCTAGTTCGCACTACCACTTGAGCAGAGTATTCCATCACAACTCACAGAGCCGGTCTGTATTGGTACATCCTACACGAATGTATGCAGCACATGCCTCCCCTTTGTTGGCACCATCAGAGGGTGAAGCCCTCCTAAGGTTTGCGGACGCGATGTGACGTCGGGCATCCTGGCAAACCCCCAAATGACTATAATGACTATATGGGACTATAATGCTTGTTTCAGCGCCATTGTACACCACCTTTGCCTTCGCACCGTCACCAAACAAGTGATCGAAATTGCACATTTTTCTGGTATTTTCGTCCACAATTTTTCAAATTGAGTTGAATTTTCAAATTTTTAATTTTTCCTGAACTCGGCGTTATCAATCCTGGAGGAGGGAGGGGGGTTGTAGTGTTTTTAGCGGGCTTTAAAGCGCCCAATAATTTCTATCTGTGAGCGAGTTGTCAACCAATGTAGTAGTTTAGTGTTGAAATGGACATCTCTTTGGTTACTACTAGTGGAGTCAATTCTGGTCAAAAGTGGTCAAGTCTGCTATTTTCAAGACAATAACAGTTCAATCGTTGATGAGGTAGCTGTGGCTCGTTTTGGTTGGTTATTCCTTGAATAATGTTTTCATGACAATGGTCAACCTCTCCGATTCCGCTCAAAATTTTTTTCTGGACGTTTCATGATGTCCTGATTCAGCCCAATCGGACCAAATTGGGGGGGGGGGGGGGGTCAAAATGTGTTTTTTGAAAAATGGATTTTCGAGATTTTGGGCGATCTAGGCGAGTGGGGTGTCATTTTCCACTTAATTTTGGACGCTGAATCCAATGAAACGGGTCCCAGAACGATTGGCACCCACTGGAAGAAGTTATGGGTCAAATTGGGTATTTATTACCCATTTTGAATATGTGTTTTCGGGATTTCTCCTACCTAGGCGTGTGGGGTATAGTTTTCCACTAAATTCTGGACGCTGAATTCAATTAAATGGGTCCCAGAACGATTGGCACCCACCGGAAGAAGTTATGGGTCAAAATGGGTATGTATCCACTCATTTTGTATGTGTCAGGATTTTTGGTGCCTAGGCGTGTGGGGTATCATATTCCACTAAATTTTGGACCCTGAATCGATTGAATGGGTCTGGGACCCGCCACACCCACTGTTTCCCCCATTCGAGGAATAACCAGCCCATGTGTAAGAATGTGCAGGTTTTTTGTCCCCATAGTCCCGATTATTGAATTAAGTGATTTTCTAATAAACCAAGGTTGGTTTTTCTTTTTTTTTCAGTTAACCGACCTAATGCCCTACTGGGCATCAGCAACATATCAAAGCTGGTCAGAAACTTCTTGTTATGTTTCAAGGCTCTTTACAAGTGTGTGCCTCTCATAACCTTTTTCTTGTAATTTTAATACATCACTTCCATTTTGCAGGCTTTTGCTGAAAAAGGTCGCTGGTTTTCCAAGTGATCAAAAAATGTTTTTCCGTATCCACGCTGCTTCTGCCAGCGGCACTTTCCCCTACCGTTACGGCTTCATCGAAATTTGACAACCTTGCTCGAATATTTATGGATTTCATCATGATTCATTTAAGAAAACCATTAAGTTTGTTTAATTAATTTTATTTCTATATTAAATCATTTAAATTGAAAAAATAATAATATAAAACTTATGAAGTGAATTTATAGGGAAGTAAATTTATAGGCATTATTGTGAATTATTTTAGAAAACTATTCAGTTCGTGTAATTTTCTTTTTATGTTTAAATAACTGCAATTGAAATAATAAAAATATAAAACTTATGATGTAATGTTTTCTGATTTTTTACTACCCATTAAAGTTGCTAATTAATAGGGTCTAACTTGAAAAAGGATTTTCACATCATTGGCTATATGCCTTTTTGGTGAAACGTTGATTTCCTTCGTTAACCCTTCTATTCAGTCTATTCACAGTCTATAAGTAATACTTATTCCATGCTCATACGGATCAGACGTGTATATTCCCTTTCATCTTTGTTTATGCGTTTACCAGGGGGAGTGACCCGGTCATGGCAGTTTTGGTTCATACCAGTTTCCAACCTGTAGTAAAGAATTGAATAAACTCTATGTTGAGGTGGGATTTCAGTTGAAACAGTTCAACGGAATGAAATTTAACTGGTGTAATTAACGAACAGTGTAAGTAAACAAAATGAATATTTTTGAAACATTGATATTCTGGGCCCGATACATCGATATGAATGAATGAAAACATGCTTTATTCTTACCAATGACAGTTGTATCTTAAACTATAGCATACATGTAATAATCATGGTGTCAGAGACCGTCTGATGAGTTCACCGTCCGCAACATTTAGATAATAAAGAAAAATAAATTAATTAATAAATACATAAACGCCTCAACAACAAAACAACTGAGTGGTAGGCAAACATGATATAAAATTTAACAGCCGCAAACAAATGAGTGGTGGATAACAAGATGTAAAAACTATAACAGTCTCAAACATGGGAGAAACATTTTATAAACCAAGATTCAATATATAACGATAACAGTGATAAATTACTCTTCATATACATAACAAATTTATTAAATAATCAAATAACCAAGTCAATAATAATAATCTAATCATCAAAGCCATATTCACTCATGAATTTACTCCTCAACTCCCATGCAACTGCACAATACTGAACCAGACCGATGCTCACCCCCCTAATCAGACTCAGATAATCCTCCCAACCAAAAACTGACCTACCCAAATACTTTTTCCTTACTTTACAAAGTGCACTACACTTTCCCACAAAATGAAACGCATTTTCTACCTCCCCACTACTACATAGATCACACCTATATAGATAGATATATTAGATAGGTACTTCGACAACATGGGATCGCGGTGGATAATACATTCAATCGAAGTCCCTCACTCCTACGAAATAGATGATATGCTGAGCACTATAACTCAGAGCAACAACAATATATTTCGATATATTGGCCTTCGATATTTTATTTAGAAGAAAAAATCTAAATTACAACATTGCAAATTTAGAATTCAGACACTGAATTCCAGTGAATAAAAAACCTCGACTTTTTTGAGGAGGGTGTAGGTAGGTATAGAAAAAAATGCACCCATACAAAAATGCACGTTTATTCACTAAAAAAACTTGTTGTAAAGAAATATAAGCACGTTTATCTATAAAAAATGTACCCATACAAAAATGCACGTTTATTTACTAAAAAAAACTTACAATAATGAAATAAAAGCACGTTCACTAAAAATACTTATTATATTGAAATAAACTCACCTATACTTAATACAATGAGGTCAATCAAACCAATATTTGTTTGGGATTGAAGTCAGGAAGACGCGTTGCTTCACGTGTTCCCCAGATAATCGACTTCTCAAATCAAGTACAGACAGATTAACTGCCGAGGCAACTCTCTCAGATGATACCGATGAGGCACAAGGAATTAGGTATTTCAATGCGATTTCTGAGAGCACAGGGGTAAAGTGACGACCGTCAATCCAAAACTGTACAGGGTTTGAGTCCTTTGGCAGGATAGGTTGATCCAAATATTGTTTGAAGTCACTCGGGACGCCTCTCTCAGTAGCATGCTGAATCGTTGTCGTTGTTTTGACAATTTCTTCGTGCCTGTTCCAAATGCTTCCACTTCCATTCTGATCGGTTTGTGTTGAAAATGGAAGTTCTGGTGATAGCTGTCCCCTCCTTCTATGTTCCATTCGAATTTCTCCTGATAGGGCCGTCACTGCTTTACCAATCGCCAAAATATCTGTGAAATGGAGTTTTTTAAATCGAGGATCCAGGATTGTGGCTTTCGCCAAGAACAAATGGTTTTGCAATGGCTCCATTCTTTCTGTTACCCCTTTCAGAAGACTTTTTGCCACAGATTTGCCAACTTGTGTTTCGGGGTATACTTCTTCAACATTTTGAGAAAAAGTGCTTGCCACGAACTGGCCAACATCTTTTTCAGTTTGCTGGTTTGCAGGTGTTACCTTCGGCTTTGATGGGTTTTCCATTTCCTGTTTCAGTAGGCTGGCAAGAGGAATAACCAGGCTTGAAGTGACATAATTTTCACCACTAACGTCTTCAGTCGCCTGCTTGAAAGGCTTGAGTAGCGATATTAACTCATTGCATTACTTTCAGTTGAGATGTTGGGATCATATCGGGCACATTCCTGCTCGTGCCGCAACCACTCATGGAGGACAGGATCTTGGCCACAGGGCCTGAAAGCGTAACAAAACGCTCCATCATATATCAAGGTTGGAGTTCCATCGGGTGCTTATAGCCTGGATTAAAGTCAATACTTCACCCTCCTCCTTACCTGATGCTATCTGCTCAGCTCTGAGCATATCCATGGCGTTAACAGAGTGTTTGAAGAAAGTCACAATAACTTTGGTTTGATCTGCTAGTTTGCTGAACTCCTTGACGTCTTTGAGTGATCCATTCACGATCAAGTTTATAATGTGAGCCACGCAGCTGATTCTGCTCTCTTCACCCAAAAAACTCTTGGCTGCAGCTTTAATATTAGTGTGAAGTCTAACTACTTCAACACAAAATTATTTTATAGTGGGAACTGTGGAACCCAGCGAAGAAGAAACCCGGATTGACGATTGAAAACCTTTATTAACAAATTCAGAACGCACTTACAACTAACTAACTCGAGTACGATTACAACGAACGAATATAAAATCGAACTACTCGAACTACTCTGGAAACCGATGACGTTTTAGCGCAATTCCACGAAAAACAGTCTTGCCACAACAATAACAGAAAAAATCCTGACTCTCAACAAATAATAATCTCAAGTAAACTCCCCATGTAAATTCCCTCCTAAATTTGAATACAATCGGACAATTAGCTCCATTGTCAGTCGTCATGGTCAGGATCTTTCCTTTTTCAATTCCGAAGTCCTCAGTAATTTCGACGAATTTTTCTTTGATGTAATCTGATGTGTGAGACGCTTCCAAACGTTGCGCGCACAAAGAAAGGCTCTCCAATACCCCATCTGATTTATTGAGGAAGTGGACGGTCATGACCAGGAAGCTCCTCGTAGAATTAGTGAACGAATTTTCTCCTTATAATATACAGCCATAGGACAAAATCTTTAAACCGCATTGTAAATCATCATATAGATTAGACAAAACAGAAAACGCGGAAGTGAAAGGTGAATGGATGGCATGAAAAAAGTAGCGAATACCCAAGGAACCGTTCGGTTGTTTGAGGGTTTTGGCCACAAGGCGCGCTAAGTCCGAGCCAACACTGATTAGGAGGGGATAATTTGATACAGAAGGTTTGCACTTACCCAGGTTATCCATGGAATACTTATTCCATGCAGGTTATCGATTGAACTTACGCTCACTGTTTCGTTTATCAGATTTCAATTAATTTATTTGAGTTTCAAGGCGTGATTGTACCTCTTACAATTAACCTGTGGCTTATCAACTGTCTTTATCATACTCGGTAAGTTTAATTTGATGTTGTACAACTTGTCTTCATAATGTGAAGAGGTATTCAAACTGGGTACAAATCACGTGTAACGCATGGGTTGGGGGCAGATATTTTGTGGAATCTGCTCAAAATTCTGTTTAATCGACTTATTATCACTCAAACTGATCATTAGTATCTTTGCTAGAGTTATATGTTGGATGTGGTTTGGAGGTAGACACGTGTGTTTGTCTAATTTGTATCTGAATGCGTTCTATACCTTTAATATGGATGTAAATCTACGTGATGCACTCCCTCGCACTTAGACCTAGTGGCCCATTGTGCTAACCCCTGGAGCTCATCTTGGCCGAAGCTCCGTGTTCGCGACTAGGTCCAGCAGCTTAAACCACCACTGGGTACCTCTGTCCCACCTACTTTGTCAAAGCAACCTATGTATGTCTGTTATTTCTTTGCAAATGTTGCTGAAACCAACACCCAACTAACCTAAACGTGTCCAATCGGACTGCAGCTCTGTTCAATCGGGCTGCAGCTGAGATTGCTGTCACATTTTAAAGCAAAAATCGATTATTTGAAGCCACAACCAGGTTCTGAGGCTCACTGACCAAGTTTGCTCAATTTGGATATTGATGTTCTTGAATTTTGGTTTTGGGTGTGTCATTTCCCATGCTAGGGCCCAGCCCAGAACTGTTTGGCAGGTATAAATCGATCTTCTTGGTTCCAAAAACTGGTTTTTGTGATGTTTTGCTGAAGTCTCTGTTGGTTACTTCTTTCGAATATGTTGGAGATGCAACTTATTTTCTCCCTGAATAGCAGTAAACATGACTTCAAAGAAATGTCGCCAACCAATTGAGTCACTTGTTTTCGTTTTGGTTTTAGGTTGGAACTCTTCTGTTTTATGAGAAGAGAATGAGCGCCCCAGCAAAAGGGCAAGTGTACCACTGCAGGATCTGCGACCTGTATTGCACGGGTAGTATCGACTATGACTGCCATATAAATGGAAAGCCGCACTTTAAAGCTCTGCGACGGCAAAAGGACACTGCGCAACCAGAAGAACCACCGCAGAAGAAAATGAAGGACCCGTCGAACAGAGTTTACTTCTGCGACACGTGCGACATTGGATTCCTCAACCAGGAGTCCCACGACGCTCATCTCAAAGGTGTTCGACATTTTAAGAAAATCAGATACACGGCGACCTTCAACATGTCTGATTTTCCTCACATTGCCGAATCCGACAAAGGTTACAAATGCACCCTTTGCAACGCCGATAACCTCAGCGGGCCACCAGTTGTCATTTCGCACGTCCAAGGTGGCAAACACCAATACAGATTGATCAACGCACCGGTGACAAAAATGGAAACGTCCATTTCCCGCGAAGGCAACAAAGTCGACTGTACGATTTGCAATATTTGGTGCAACACTCAAGAGCAACTTGAAATTCACCAGGCATCGTTGAAGCACAAGCACAGAGCGCAAGTGGTGGCTCGGCGCGAACACTCCACCGTACAAGGCAACGAATGCGCTCCTGACAACTTGGGGGCCTAACATTCTGTATTGAACACCTACGCGAGCATTGAAATACAGTAAAATTGTTTCGATATTGGTAAGAAAAGAGAAATAAAGAAATTTATGGCGCCTCGAACATTTATATTTTTTTGCAAAATCTGCAAATTTTCCCAAAATGGTTGACCACAATTTTTCCTTGGAGCAAGAGTATGGGGAAAACAGTGAGTGCGGAGTGTTTAGAACTCGTTCCAATAGATTCAGCGTACAAAATTTAGTGGAAAATGATACCCCACATGCCTAGTTTTCAAAAAGTGATGAAAATGGAGTTTCAAAAAACACATTTTAACCCCCCTCCCATCCATTCGATATGAGCTGATTGAGGTTACAAGTTTTGAAGACCAACTGCAGCCAAAATTAGGTTTCTGACCTAAAGTTCAGATTTTCTGAAAATGTTCTACAACCAAGGAGGCCGTGGAGGGCGGACAATTTGGTATGACATTTGATATGTATCGTAGGCCGTCCAAGCCACTTTTTGGTTGTAGAACATTTTCAGAAAATCTGAAATTTATGGTCAGAAAATTAATTTTGGCTCTAGTTGGTCTTCAAAACTTGTAAGCACCAATCTGCTCAAATTGGAAAAGAGGAGGGGGTCAAAATGTGTTTTTTGAAACTCCACTTTCAGGACTTTTTGGTACCTCAGCAAGTTTTCGTGGTTTTTGGGTACCTAGGCACGTGTGGCATCAATTTCCATCAAATTTTGGTCACTGTGGCAGGACAGCAAGTCCAGGCAGGATGGCAAACGTAATTAGTAACCCCATAGAGCAAAAAGATAACAAAAGAAATGGTTCAAGTTGGGATCACCCAACCGACAAGTGCATGGATTCTCTTTCTGTGATGCTGATATTTACCATTACAGCATATAAAAACAATTTAGAGGGTACACATCATGTTTCAATCCCCCAAAAAAACTGATTTTTCAACGCAATCCAATTATTTGGTTGTTATTATAGAAAGACACTGTCTTCAAAATGGCGTCAGCTTCCAGTACTTCTGCCAAGTCTTTGTTTGCTGACTCAAAAGCACGATTGGCAGACGGAGTGCAAAACAACGTCAACAACATCGCTTCGTTGGCCAGGCAAATACAGAGAGGTTCAAAAGCCAACGAGGTGATGACAATTTTTGTTTAATTTGGATTGGCAGATGATATAAAATCCAATTGCACCAACAAATGACATTTTTAGTCAGGGGCGACGCTGTTCATTGTCTCTGCCATCACCAACAAGTGTTAAATTAAAAAATTTGTAATAACTATTAAATAACCAAAGGTACCGCTCACTCACATTTGACTCATCTTCATACAATTTTCTTTTCAGATCCTTATGACGTCAGCAAGGAATTTTGTTGCCCAAGAACAAGCCATGGCAAACACTGAAAGCGTATGATCTGCTCTGTCAATTAACATAAATGCTTTATCAGTTAGATTTAATTGGGATTTTATGTCTTTTTGAGAAGATGATGAAGCAGAGGCCACCAGCAAGACACTATAAGAGGGAAAGGGGTAATGAAAAACTGTTTTCACTGTAAAATGGAGAAATGGTAGGAACCTTCGTCAATTATTTTTAACTTGTAGGTAGGTACCTATCCAATTACAATATAATTTATTATTCCCTTTAATTCTCATGTTTTTGTAACACTCATCTGAATTCCTTGATGAATACCTAAGGAACAGAATGATTCTCTTGGGTGGGAGGGGGTAGCCACGTTACACTCTGCTGGAATTTATCCAAATATATCTCATGATATATTCATGGTGACTTTCGCACAAGAGTACTTAGGTTGATTCAAAAGACTGGAACTGCGGTAAATTACCAATTGCACCTACTTGTTATGTTTTTGTATCAAAAGAAAGGACACGAGCCTTCCAGGCTTTTCTCCGTTCGGTTTGCTCCACCTTGATAGATAACTGTTATCGCTCTTATCACGTACGGGCAAGGTCGTTCGTCGAACTACTGGAGCAGTAATTTGTAATTGCTCACCCGTTGTTTATTTATTATTAATTTTCAACAGTGGATTTCTAGTCTTATTTAGTGCAACAGTCATCTTCTATTTAATTCGAAGACGGACGCGTTTGAGCAGTTATTGCGCTTCCGTTGATGAGTGATCGGGCATTTCAGTTATCATAATCGCGTTGTAGCCAACGCAGCAAACGTATTCGAGATAATTGTATTTGATGACAATTTAGTCATCATTATATCGCTATGGGATTGGCCATTTCCAGCGTTTTGACGCGCCTGTTTGGCAAAAAACAAATGCGGATTCTCATGGGTAAGTACTGTCTGTCCGGTGTGTTCTCGTTCTCTTACTATGATTTATGCTATTCATGTACACGCAAGTGATCAGTAATCAGTACCCCCGTGTGTAGTAACAGTTGGCACGTCTCCTCGATTGATGAACGTTCTGGCTCCCTCGAGTAGCCAGCTAATCAACCCAAGCACTGCCTTGATGTAACGTTGTGCCGGAGTACTCGTGATAGAAAAATATTAATAGCATTTTCATCGCTTTCCAGTTGGTTTGGATGCAGCCGGAAAGACCACCATACTGTACAAACTCAAACTTGGAGAAATCGTTACCACCATCCCCACCATTGGTGTGTAACTTTCCATAAATTCAATCCATTCGCTTTCTTCATCTCTACACATCCGACAATTAATTACCTGCATCATTATTGACAGGTTTCAACGTGGAAACGGTGGAGTACAAAAACATCTCTTTCACGGTTTGGGACGTCGGCGGACAGAGCAAGATCAGACCACTGTGGAGGCACTATTTCCAAAACACGCAGGGTTTAATATTCGTCATCGATTCAAACGACAGGGACAGAATTGACGAAGCTGAGAAAGAACTGGCCAACATGGTGAGTAATTTAATAGAGAAGGGTGTAATCGCGATACATTTTTTAATTGGAGGTTTTGCCACATTGGAGGATGACAGAAATCCCATCAGTATGATAAAATTATCGGAAATCAGTACCTGTTGTACTGGCGCAAGACTGTTTCTGGAGCTGCAAGACCCACTGCAGCCTCTCCTGGACATTTGAGCGCTCGATCATATATTAGAGGACCAACAGGCACCCTGCCTGCTTATGGCAGCCCAAGATGAACATGGAGGTGCTGGGTTTTTCAGTGGGTATTTTGCTGCTCTGCAAGGCCTCTGTACTAACTTGTCTTCTGACAGCTTGCAGTCTTCCATAGTCAACATGCTTCGAGCTGGGGTCCATTGTCCAGCAATTTGTCCATTGTTTTAAATTGACCTGCAACAGTAGCAGGTTTTCCGTTCTATTCATCATGTAACTTGAATAGTCCAAGACTATGGGTTATTGTCTCACTCAGGACGTGGCCTGGATGTCCTCCCCCCTCCTGGTGTAGGTACACATCTGCAGTCATATCCTCGTGATCATTGGGTAGTTTATTGTATTCTATCGCTTCCTTCGATCCAATCCGTGATGATACCAAAATGAAGCAAGTCGTCAATTACGAACCTGAAATAAGCGACGAACACTTTCTAACCAATGAAAATTGGAAGAGGCGGAACATGAAGTAGAATGGTGTACAAAATTGCCACACAACGCCCAAAATTCATGCAAAAAGAACAATTTCCGTCATCTTCCAAATCGATGTCTAAAACCTTAAATTCGTGGGTAAAACCTTCAATTGAACGTGAAAATTACTAAACTTGATGTACATTGAAATACCAATTAGCACAAACAACCCCTGTCCCATCAGTTTAATTCTATCGAAATTTGGTCATCTACTGACGTTCCAACCGTTATTTGCCTTTCAGTTGCATGAAGATGAGCTACGAGATGCTGTTTTGTTGGTCTTTGCAAACAAACAAGATCTCCCTAACGCCTTGAGTCCTTCGGAGTTGACCGATAAATTGGGATTGACAAAACTCGGCAGCCGTCAGGTAAGAGGACCTTCTTTGTTTAGTACATGCTTTCTCGGCGGCCATAGATGAGATTTAAGTGATGAAGACAATATATATTGAACGTTTGTAGTAGGATGTCCTAATATCTTTATTGTTTAGCCAACGTAGTCAAGGTGAACATTAAAATTCCAAAGAAATTCCTTTCCCCCTCTTTTTAATCTAAATTTAGATGCATTCAAAAAGAGAATTGCAGGTAAGAGAAGTAAACACGTGAACCCCGCGTCGAAACTCGCCGTTCAATAGTGAACCTGGTCAATTCTATTTCATCCCTAGGGAATTTAATGTGCGACGTTATTCTGGCAAAAATCTACACCCACACCCGCCAGCTTCCCATAATCGCTTTGCAGTGTATTCATGGTTATAGCTAAGTTCTACCCCCTCCCCCCGTTTGAATCCGCATCTAAAACTTATTCTTTGTAGTTCAAAAAAGTCATCTCATACTTACTTTTTGCTTCCAGTGGTACATCCAGTCGACTTGCGCCACCCAGGGACATGGATTGTATGAGGGTTTAGATTGGCTGTCTAATGAATTGGCCAAAAAATAAAAATAAATTCTCTCATCCGTCTTCGACTGAAAGCTTTCCTTCAAAAATGGTATTTTTGTAATCAACGTGTTCTAATCACATTCCTGTTAATAAAAAAAATGGTGATACAGTTGTGCAGTTTTTTTCTCTCAAATTTGTGTACACTTTATCCCACAGCCGCTTTCTGTATCATGCAAGTCCATTGATAGCTAAAAAACTCAAATTTTGAGGAGCATTTAAGAAAATGGAAATGATGTTTATTTACGAGTACTAACCCAAAATATTTCTTAGGGTCTGATTTGTTCACTTTACATTCCCAGTATTGATAGTCTAACCCTATCCAAGTGCCTGACTGAAAGGAAAGTAGGTGAGTAAAGAGACCAATGCATTTCATTGAAGTATATTTACATACATATACAAGATCACACTGTGTACAAGAAGGATGAAAGGCTATGTACAGAATGCAGATATTTACATCGTACCTATATCTTGTACATGCGGCCACATTCTTGGATAAATTTCACAATAGATAAAAAGGGAAATCAAATCGAGTTGTAGAAATATAAAAGGAAGACAGTAATAGAATCAATGATATCTAATAAATTCGCAACTCAAGGTAAATTGACTGGCTAGACTTCTCTAATAGTGATGAAGAAAAGAAGCACCAGGCTTAGTCAGTAATGAGTTTGGGGTACACATCTGATCAAAACGACGTGGGCTTCTGATGAACTCTACAGAATTCTAAATTATCAATTCCGAGGTAAATATTTTATCAGCTCTTGCTCGGCGTCTTGTTCGTAAATGTGTATGTGTCAGTGTGTTTCAAGTTTCGACAAATTAATTACATAATCCTCTTTGTGAAAAGATGAATATCAGCTATTACCTACGCATTTCCCTTGCTCTCTAAGTTGTAGCATAGGACTGCCCCTTGCCAGGCATCAACAATTGTTTCTTGCATCTCTTCTTTCTTTCTTACATCACCTGGTATTGTCTAGCCTTGACATGTGAAGAAGGAAGACCTTCCAAAGTTTCTGAGAAAATAATTTATGGCAAAAGAGGGTTTGACCAGTGTGATGGGGTAGCTTTGTCTACTGATTACTATAGTTACTGGACAAGTTAAAACCATATTCTGTTGATCAAGAAGTATAGTATGTTCTCTAAGAAATGTAGTTGTAGCCTCAACAATCACTGCAAATTTGTTAATTTCTGTGTCAATGAGAAGGTTGTTAGGGATTTGACCCCTTCAAGAATATGTTCACTGCTACAACATTGTTCTTTGCCAAAAAATAATTTAAATTTTAGGAAGTTAACAAAACAAACTGATCATATAAACAACATGACCTGATGATTGGATCTGTAGATGAGTCACTATTGTGTTTGTTTTTTAGTATTTACTCCTCACATGCTATGGAGTCTAATATATATCATCATTGAAAACTGAAGGGACAATCTGCAGCAAGAGAACTGAGTGTGTTGCAAATATGCTGTGTTATATTATGATGGTGATGACGGGTGATCTGATGTTTATTTTGTGTGAGAAATGACAATTGCCGATTAATTGGTTGGATAATTATCTCTTTAGTAACTAACCTCACTCACTCTGCCATTTTTATCAAGATCTGTTGTACACGCAATTATATTTCCATTATAATTTTCACTTTGTAACAAGACTCGCGTTTTGTCCAGCGATTGGTGGCTACGCTTCTTCTGACAAATCAATACAGGCGTCTTGGCATATGGCCCAAGTCTCCTACCAGTCAACCCCACAATTTTGTCTTATTAATAATGTAATTAGACTAAGAAAAAACAGAGGGAAGAACAAGATTGAACTCGGAAGATAATAAGTTTTAAAAAAAGCAGACAGTTAGATCTCCTCCCAAAGCTCAAAACTTATGTTAAGTAAAAATACACATAATGTCATGTAATTTAAATAATTGCGAAAGCTTTATAAATGCAGCTCTTTCTGTTTCCTAGTGTTAATTTCTCACACACGAGGGAACAGTCTACTGGAGCAACGCTTTTTCTCATTTATTGCTGAAATAATACTATAGTTGTCATTTTGAGATGAAGTATGTTAAGACGAAGATATTGAGGGAATTTCCGAGACTAAGTCAATTGCCTTATCGCGACCAGTCCTCTTTTGAGTGGGAAAATGGGACAATATGAAAATATTACAGTTGAAAACAGTGTGACCATGTAAGGACCTTAAAACACGCCACCTGGTACGTGCATGGGGGAGAGTCAGTTTTCACCTAGAATAGGAATCAAAATCAGGGCTATTTGAACATCGATCTATAGGTGAATATTGTTGGGATTCTTCGGCTATTGATAGTACGGTTAACTAGGTGCTTCACTTGTAAGTACGGGAGTGTACTCTCTTGAAAAATAGTCCATATTTTGTGTATTTCCCCCATTTGTCAAGTTCAATTTAAAATGTTTAATAATCTAAATCTTGTGATTCCTTAATATTTTATGTAGAATCATCACAGACAACAGTCTTGAAGTGAATATACCAAGACTTGATTGTTTCAAGATCATGTTTACCAAATTTGGAAAACTTATAAAACCATTTCCACTCAGGTTTGCAAACACTCACGTCGGTTTTGACTAATACCTTCTCTGGTGATGCACCTAACTATTCAGCGATTTTCTACTCGTAGGTAAACTCTCTCTGTACAATGTTCTCATTCTGTTAAAATATTTCAAAAATACGTATGGAGGGATAGAGGAATAATGTGTTGATACAATGGCAAACAAAATTTAAAAAAAGGAATGATAAATTTGATTATTGCTGGGTTAACAACTGCCAATTTGATGGCCACTCGTAGTTATGACAGTTAGGAAAGGGTAATTTTAATTTGTGCGTCTTGTGTGACTTCACATTCTACACAGAAGAACCTCCCAGTTTGAACTGATTCTCCATTTATTGTTCCCCTCTGTAAATATTAATTGTATTCTTCAGATTTTGGAAGCACGAATATTCCTATTTACCACGTAACTTGATCAGGAAAGAAGATAGACACTAGAGGAGGCAATCGCAAACTGGGACATTGAGTAAGATGATGATATTTTTCCTGTGCAAGTGTGAGATTAGTAGAAAAATGCCAATTAAAACGCCATTCGTCAATGCCACAACCTATGTCATGATGGCAGATCACTTTCTATAAAAAAAAAAAAAATAAATAAAAAATCAATTGGAGAACAACAAACCAATTGAGAATGTCTTGATCTGTAAACGTCCAACTGCAATCTTTCTGAACACGAGGAAAAAACCAAAACCAATCCAATTTTTACGGTAGTTTTTTCAATTAAGAGGAAAAGACTGAAGTTTTGAGACAACATTTTTACAAATTAATGAAGAAATTTAGTGAAAACCCCTTGTAAGAGTTTTAGTGAACTTTTTTTTGGCAGTATTGAGGTGAAATATGCTTAGCTTAGCCCTAATGAGTCCAATTAAATTGTTCAGCTTCTCAAAAGTCTCGGTTAATGAAGTGAGATTGTCAGCAAATCTGCAAACTGAAATTATTATGAAGTCTTTTGGATCAACATCTTCCCTTCAGTGGCGATTGGATGAAATGTTGATGAATATGTGTTTAGTTCTTCTGCCTGTTGGCAAATTGGGCCTGTTTAGCTGCTTCCTCAATGTCAACATCAATGTTTAGGTGATCAACATAGGTGTTATCAGTGAACAGTGTTTCAACTCCTCCCATCCTCACTAGAAGCAGTGATTTTGGCTTCTATCATTGAGGAAGACTCATCCTCAACACATGCAATGACTGTGATTTGCTTTGCTGATGTCTCGTCTCTCTTTATGATGCGCAGTATCATTCAAGCTTTTCTTTATGATTTCAGGTTCGTGTACAAGCCCAAACAGCTGTGGAGATTGCCAAGTTAACTTCAAGTAGTGTGACATTTTGATGGGTTTTCAAGCACACACGACAGGACCACAATTGTGAAAGCAATGTGTGGCTGAGTATGACCAATGCCTGATTTCCTCTTCTCAGTCTCCTTTATTTCAAAGAGAATTAGTCTCAAGCTCCCACTGTTTTATTTAGTGTACCTTGGTGGACTTCTTTGTAGACTTTGAGTGGTCCATCTTCCAAACGTTCAATTTTGAGGTCTTACAATCATTTTGAATTTCACGTTTTCAACTTTTACGAAATTGTCGAAGTCCTGTCATTGATCTAGTTCTGTTCTCTCAAAACTAACTGCTCAGAAAGTAGTTTTCAAGATGAGGTTTAGCGCAATAGGGCCGAAAACAGCTGGAAGCCATTGAGCTACAGAATTATCAATGTTTTAACAGTTGAACTCACTCATTTTCTCTCCAAAGAATTTTATAGCTTGCCCTGCCACTGAAATATCTGCAAGCCTTACTTCTAGCTTTCTGCTGACTTCGGATTTGCATTTCGTGATATTTATAACTCTGGCCTTTGTTCATGATCGAACAAAATATTGGGCATTGGTCATTTATTTCACAGAAGATCCGCATAAACTAGCTTGAATGATCTCTTTAGATGCTGTAAATCTTCCATAAGTCCATAATTTCAGCCTGCTTCAGTTTTCTTTCCAACAAATACAGCCCTGACAATGCTCAATATTCAGTTCAACATCAATGTCCAATTCTTTTTCAATAGAGACTGACATTGTTTGTATTTTGATGAGTTCATAAAGTTGTTCACAGGACAACGAGGGTTGATTCACTTTAATTATATGGCAGATGTACACATTTTCAACATTTCACCTTGCTGAATGCTCTCACTTTCATGAGCAGTCATCTCCTGGGTTGCGACCTTAGCGTAATTTTGAGTGACCATCAGATATAGCAATTGACCTTCAGTTGTTTTTATTATCAACCACGACAAACCTACGGATTTATAGTAAGTATATACATATAGAAATTATATTCCTCATTTATCTAAATCTTTACTGAAAATAACATCAGTCTTTCAACATGAAGCATAATAATTCACTTGAATCGGTAATTATATTTGAGAAATAAGAAAGAAAAGTCTCGCCGATATGTGACAAACCCTACGCTATAATAACATTACTACCTTCACACATTTCCGACCTGCAGGATGAACCTATTCAAAATATTTATCTTGCAAGAAACCACTTTCTACTGTAATCAAAGTGACAGACAACGTGAAACCAAGTCTTTGTGAAGGGTGCCAGCAGAGTTGCGATGAGGGGAAGTGATCCAACGATGAGTCACATAAGACATTCTCCTTTCTCCACGGCATCAACTCGCCGCCACATCGAATATGAAATTGTTGGATGCCCAACAAAAACGTATAATGAGATTAAAATACACGAATCAAGAAGAGAATAGAAAGAACACAGAAACAACGACGAGGCGAGAAGGCAGTCCGCGCTGTGACTCTCTTCGGCCCCACACCGAACATCAAACAGAGAATTGTGAAGATTAGGAAGAGGCATGCAGTGTCGAAGCTGAGATCCCATTCTCAGCGTCAACTGTCGTTACTCGATAACCAGGCAATGAGGAAGATGCTCCCTCAAATAGTCGAAGAGCTCTTTGGTCGCCCCAGGACAGTTGGTCAGCTCGAGCTCTCGCAGGTGCCGCAGCTGGATGAGGGATGACAGACCACTGGAGCTCAGGAGAGGGCAGCCTTGATTCAACAGCAGTCAAAATTCGTCAGTCTTAATCGATATACGTATTCAAATAACAAATAGTACACCATTATGTTAGTGAAGACAAACAGTAAGAAGAGAATGACCCATAGTGTGCATCTGGTTTGATGGACTCACCTGCAAGGGAGAGAACTTGGAGATTCTGCATACCACACAAATGATGGACTCCGAAATCCCTGACTTGAGAACACCATCTAAGGAAGAGCGCGGTGAGAGACAGCATCGTCGATATGTATCCAATCCCGATATCAGTTATGTGCACGCATCTGTGAACACAAATGAGAAACTGATCAATAGGAACCCTCAATGGCATCACTAAGGGAATCTATGGGCATCCACAACACGTTACCTGTCTAAAGTAAGCTCTTCAAGCGTGTTAAGATCACAGGCTATGTACTCCAGGGCAGCATCTGTGATTCTAGAGCACCACGACAAGTCCAGGCAACGAAGCTTTTGGAGGTTTTCCTGCTATCAATTCCACCCCTTCGTCCGTCACTTTAGAACAACCCGACAGGCTCAGAACCGTCAAATTGGGAAGCGAATGAACTGAAAACGAACAAAACTTGTGTAGAAAAGTTGAAGCCTAAGCCATGCATATTCCAACAGTTGATTGCCGGCTTTTCAGCTAGTGATTCAGCACGATGCTTACCTATGTTAACTATTCCATGGTTTGTGATCTCCCAGCAAGAATGAAGCCGCAGTACGTTGAGACTAGAACTTTGCTTAGGTGAAAAGAACCCAAGGGCTGCGTCTGTGACGTGGTAAGCTTGTAAGGAGAACTCATAAAGCGATGGCAACAACTGAGCGACAGCACCTGCATATCCAAACAAAAATATTGATACATGAAAGAAATTCAACAATTAATCAGAAATGCGTAATAGAGACGTTTAATGAACGAGAACAAAAGTCCTACTCACCTATAGCTTCATCTGCAACGTTGATGCAGTCTGACAGGGTCAATGAAACAATCCTGGGGGTCAGGCAAGACCAAAGCCCTGCTTCCGTGATTTCATTGCATCCTGCTAGCTCCAGCTCGTACAAGGCCTGGCAAAAGAACGTGGTTTTTCTTAAAATATTCATGCTTGTCTGTATTGGGATTGCTATTATTCTGCAATGGTTAGTATTCCCAGTCTAATAAGAAATGAGGATCTCTGACAACAGATATCTGAGTATAACCATTACTTGGCATGATAAAATTATTAAAATAATTAGTAAGATTGTTTACTGTAAAAGAAATGCACTATGTTAGGAAAACTGTTTCATTTGGGCCTGAAAAATGGTTTCAATGACTGGAAAATGCCCTGTAGAAACTACAATTGACCTGTGCGCTGACCTGCAGGTGATCTATCAGCGTCTCCAAGCCTCTGTCAGTGACGGAACTGCATCGGAGCGAAAGACTGTTGAGCTGTTTGGCAGAAAGTGGGTAGCTGTCTACCAGGTCGACCACGTCTTCGTCAGTAGCACTTAGGAGCGCCAAACTGTGGAAGCCTGCAATAGAAAAGCCATTTTTATGTGATGTGACCTTTTGATTGTGCGCTACAATTTTTGTTTTTAAATTATTGTTGAATTTGTTGTTGTAATTGTGTTTTGGAGTGTCGTTTAAAATGTATGGTTGATTCATTGTTTCGAGGTGGGAGCCAAACTCATCATGCTGCATCCATTGGCATGCTGAACTTGTGCCAAGTGAGTTGCGGCAACGCGCCTTTTTGTCCTGTTTGACAAGGATTACGCGTCGCAGTAACAAATTACCTCGTCTAACGAAGGAAGAATACAATTTGACCCGTTCTTGTTGGGATTTCAACTCTCTGCAGTGAACTACTGGAATGATGCCCGTCCAATAGCGCGGACCCCTGTAGAGGACGTCTCGCCACTTGATGCAGACTTGTGCCAACACTCGTCGCTCTCCCGGGGTGAAGTACCTGCAACGAACAATAAGATTCACTTCCAATTCAGAGGGGAAATTTGCAATAAATTATATACTAATGAGGAACGAGGGAGTGTGTTGTGTTCCTTGTTCAGATGGAACAGAACGCCTATGTAATATAACTGCTGTTTTTTTAACTACATTTATTTGTTAAGAAAAATGTACAAGAGGTTCAACTTCTAGGAATAACATCAATGCTACTTACTCCCCTCTTTAAGCCAGGCTTGTGCTGAGGGGAGGAGTTGCCTTTACATTCTTAATAAGAAAGCTATTTTTACAAAAAACTACAACAATACCAATAAATAAAATAAAAACTGCAAATCACCACTATTTTGAAGGAGATCAATGGGACGTCTCCAGTACGTAAATTTGTAGGTAAATTGTGTAAATAGAGAGCACCTTTGTATGAGTGCAATCGTTGCGCGGCCGATGTATTCAGTTTCTTTGTTTTTAGTGTGATTATTTCTGCGCTTCTTGTGCCCACATCGATTCTCTCAATTTTTTTGTCCACGTATAGTTTATATACGTACACAACTGAGGTCCTCTCTACTAGCTTGTATATATCGAGTACTCCAAAATCAGCGAACAATAAGTCCGTTGGGTGTCTAATGGGTTTTTTAAAAGAAGTATCTTAATTAGGGACTTCTGGGTGACAGATAAAGACGTGTTCGCCATGAGGCGGCAGATGGCTGCTATCCTCTGTGCTGCCCGGTTTGATTTCCTGAGATGCTCCCAGAATGAAATCATGGAATCCAGTATAACTCCAGTATCTCAGAGCTGGCTTTGTTTCTTTTTCCAAACATGGCCCAATCTGATGGGGATGAGCGTCGGGATGCGCTTACATGTGAAGATTGCCACTTCAGTCTTGGCTGCGGCTAATGACAGGCTGCGCTCTTCCATTTTAGGCTCATACAGTTCTCATCAAAGTTTTCATCTTCTCTCGGGCTTGCACAGCTGTTCTTGCTAGGATTACTGTCGCAACCTACCTGGCAGCCGCACCCCACACTGGCAGAGCGTATATTAGGAGCGACTGCACCATGGCGCAATAAAAAAGTTTAGTTTTGGAGTGCCAAACGATCTGATTTCTCGGCACAACGGCATGAGTCTCCTCAGTTTGGTAATTAAGGCCCTAATGTGGGATTCCCACCCTAATGTTTCGTCCCCTAAATATTTTGTTTCATCTGTTTAACAGAGGGGCAGTCACAGTTCCCATCGCATGTATCGAGTGCATGGCATGTGATTGGTTCAATATGAGGCATCAACGATGACTGCCAAGAGAAAGCCATGAAATTCGTTTTATTTATGTTCAATTTATGTTCTATCTTCTTCAGGTTAACTGAAGCTTTTCTTTTGATTTCCTCCCATAAATCCCCTACGATTACCATGGCTGAGTCATCTGCAAAACATATGATTTTCCCATCTATATCCCTCGAGAAGATGCCATTACTATAAATTAAGTAATATAGTGGAGCCAAAACGGTTCATTGTGGTACAGAAAACCGGAAAGTTGTTAGATCACTCAAGTGGGTTCCTATTTTGACCTTCTGTTCACGCTCTGCCAAGTTTTAGGGCCAATGCGTGATGAATTTCACAAATTATCCCGTATACAGCGAAATGAATTAACAGCGTGAGTTCTAAAACAATAAAATATACGAATACAATTAGCTACGAGGTTGTGGAAACCCATTTCAATAAAGAACGGACATGTACAGGGTGTTAACCAACAAGGTTAGCAGCCCCAGTAGATTTTACAACTCATTTGCAACAAAAAATGCCACGTAGGACTTTCCGATTTATTCACAATTCAAGAGTTTTTTCGTGTTTCCAACCTGACTTCACTAAAACGGCCATAATTCCTTTAATTTACAAGATAATATCAAATCTGAGTACACCTGTTGGAAAGAGCGTTATGTTTCCCTTCTGATGTGTTCCTCACCATCTCCAATAATTGAGTGCTGGTATTCACTAATTAAGCCTAAATTTAGGCAATTAATGAAAACGCGAAACTTTGTTAAAATTCAGCCGGGTAAAAGAAACACGTTCCCCTGAATTGATTCCCCTGATTCCCGCGTTCATTCGTGGAAAAAGTTCGGAATATCAGCTTTCCAACGATATATTCAAAATTATTTTTGCGACAATTTAAGGGTAAAATTGGAAAAAAATAAGACATTTTTACCAAAATCATGGTTTTGGTTGATTATTACTTGAATAATTCAGAAAGTGAATCTCTCCGAATAGCCTCAAAATTAATTTCTGAAAGTCTCAAGGTATCTAGATCAAATAATGCATGTGTCCGCCCGCCGTTCACCTCGTTTTTGGTAGGAGAATATTTTCTAAATCTAAAATGTTGCTCAGAAGCCCGTTTCTGGCTGTGATTGATCCTAGAAACTTTTCAACCCGATCGGACCGAATATAAATTTGGGGTAGGAGTCAAAATGTGTATTCCGAAAAAAGAATTTTCGAGATTTTCGGCGATTTAGGCGTGTGAAGTATCATTTTCGACCTAATTTTAGACGCTTAATCCAATGAGACGGGTCCCAGAACGATTGCCGCCCTCTGGACGAGGTTATGGGTCAAAATGGGTATCCATCTACCCATTTTGAATGTGGGTTTTTGAGATTTCTGGTACTTGGGCGTGTGGGGTATCATTATCCATTAGATTTTGAACCCTGAATCGATTGGAATGGGTTTGGAACCCGCCACACCTACTAATTTCCAGCGTTTTTCAACAAGAATTCCTGACATCCACTGAATCACACACGATCTATGGGCCTTTTATTTTTAACGCTGATTCACTAGATGCTCTCCATTTCTTGATTCGACCCAATTTTTGCGCGTCATCTCTTCCCTCATCTCTTAAGCACGTGTTTGCTCAAAACATTATAGGTTTGTTTTTAACTCTCCATTTCATTCTCTCAGAAAATTTAAAAAACACGCTAAAAAAGATAATTTTTTAACGCGAAATAAACGAATTTTGGCCATTATTCCGCACAATTTGAGTCAAATCAAGAAACAGATAGCATCTTGTGAATCAGCGTTGGAAGAACATGATAATTCATGTGCCATACATTGCTGTCCACCATCAACCACTATTTGACATTTTTGGGGTTGCGCAATAAAAAAAATTGGTTGAGAGATCAAAGTTTCATGAAATTTTGTGAGGAATCCGAAACTGCGATAAAAAAAATTGGGATTCCCATTTAAAATATAACAGTTGGTGTAGCTTGCGCATGGTTGCGCAGTTGCGCGTGGTTCGCAAATATGATATTTGAGGTTCTTGCAAAAACTAGAAGCTTTTATCATTTTATCAGGGAGCGAGGGGGGGGGGGGGGCATTTGGGGCACTGCATGAGAATTTTTTAGCGTTTATTACTGATAAGAGAGGTTGGAAATTATGCTAATAATAGTAGAATAATAATAGTAGAACATAATTATTGGCGCTCGTGTTACTGCTCTCCAGAATGACGTCATGTGCGAGTTTCTGCTGTCCCCTCACCCCTTCCGGAGTGTAATCCTGAGTGCCCCTCCCCCTCCCCCTCCACCGTATCCTAATCCACATCCACCATTCGGCATCTGAAGCAAGTAAGTCGTGGATGTCCTTCGGATCAACTGTTATGACGACGCGAGTCAATAATTTCCTAATCACTTACCCCAACGTTGGGTCGGGGGTTGAGCCCTCGCACATGCGCCGAGTGACCCTTCCGCCCACCCTCCGCCAATGGATGAATGACGGTGAAAGAGCGGAGCGCACTCCACGTCACCGCCGCGGCTCAATGGAAACCGACCAAATCCGAGTTCCTTTTTCCTCCGCTTTTCCCTTCACCAACGGTCATGCAATCTCCCCCCCCCCCCCCCCCCCTTGTATCCTTTACCTCGGTTCACGGCCCTTCGCCCCCGCCCCCGGGTTCCAGTCTCCGCCGAACCACCAAGTGGAGTGAGCTCGATGAATAACACAAGGGCACTCCATTCGACGCCTCTCGAGAGTCCCCGTCTCCATTTCGCCTTCCGGAAAAACGGTTCCAAGGTCTTTCCAAGGGACCTAGTTGCCAGTTCCCGCCGCCCCCTTCCCGTCCATTCCCACCATCTTCACCCATTTTCCTTGTCTGTGAATATTTTTCCCAATTTTATTATAACTTGATCAATTGGCGACCACAAGCCCCGTCACAATGTATAGAATTTGAAATTTTCAAAATCTGTATAATTTTTCAAGTATTACAAAACCCATTCTATTTCACATGCTACAAAAAATGTTCCTCTGACTTTCTTTTTTTTTTTTACTTCTCTAACCGAGGCAGAATTTCTGATCCAAGATTTTTACATAAAATTCATTAATTTTCAATTGATTTAATCGATTGAGGTGGGACTCCGACCAATGTCTGTTGCACATTTATTTTCAACATACTTCTTTCTGATGACCTTGAACATTCAATTGTCAAGACGAGGAAGGATAGAAAAGATCGTCAGAACCTTTCTCTCCCATTTCAGTAGTTTTCCAATTTATTTAAGAGAACCGGTTTTTAGCCATACCACATTGCCTTACTCCAAAACTACCATTTTAATAAATAACTGAATAAAATTGAGTTTTGTTCAAAAACTTCGAAAAATTGAGAAAAATATACGTCAGATAGAAATGGTTAAAAATGTACTTATATTTCCACGATAACACAAACAGTGTTAAATCAATTTCGGCAGTTGGGGCTTCATCAGTAACAGTACTAATAATTAGTACGGATACTGGGAATTTATCATTTTTCGAGATTTCATTGCCTCCACCTAAACGTACAAATAATATTAAAATAAAAATAATTGTTAAATTTGCAGTATTTTAAGGAGTTTATTATTTTTATTATAGATGTGCAATGAGCGTATTTGAAATTTAACGAAAAATTCAAGAATTTGGCCGAAGCAAGAGTTGACATTAGTAAATTTTTAATGATTTTTAACGTTTGTATATAAGACACGGTGGCTCCATTCACCCGCTCCGTTCGGACGTACGTGCCCCTCCGCCGCGGAAAAGCGGAGGCGGATTGGAGTCTGGTCGCGGCCGCAGTGCGGGTATGCCCGTGCACCCCCGTGTCGACTCACTAAGAACCTTTCCTTGGCTGTCTGTAATAAAACGACAGTCAACTCATATCACGCTTACCCGCCTTGTAACGCCCCTGGTGGGCGGGGTGCGGGATCAGTTACCGGGCGGATACATCTTCCGCACACGCGACTTGAATCATGTGAGCTTCTGCGCTTATTACAAGAAGGCGCCCGTCATTAGCAGTAACCGCGGATGTGATTCCGCCGCTCATTGATTCCCTCGGCGCCCTCCACCTTCCCATGGCCGTCGATTAACGTCAACGAAGATCCAAGACGCTCTCCACACGCTACCGCACATGTCTCCGGAGAAGTTACAACCATTCAATAAATAGCGAACATTATTCAGAGATTAATTCGTCAGCACGTGGTATGAATGAATAAATAACCATTTAAAATAGCCGCAAAAAGTATTTAAAAAAATTATAATATTTTGGACGTATATTCTACAGGCATCATTCAGTCAAAACATCAATTTTCACCTGTAAAAGGAATTTATTATTCTTCAAATTCTAATTCCCTTATATATATGTTCAAAAATGAACACAGAATTCATCGAAGCCCAGCTATCCCAACAACAGATAATGTCGTACAAATAAACATAAAATGCCCCCTAATTTCAAGTAATGAAAATGGAAAAATTATTCTCGTTTGCCGTAAAATACCCCATTTTCAGAGTTATTATGAGCTCATCAAGTTGAATTACGACAACTCAAAGTTCAAATCATCAAAAGTCATCATTTATTCTTTACCCCTTATTAGTCGAAACGTTCCTACGGTCCATGAACGATTAAAAAATAATGGCTCGTTCTCTCAGGAAAGTTTATTACCGGTGGGTTTCCTCTCCGAGGAAATTTTGTCTACCAGATCACTGTTACGAGGATAATCATGCGCAACAATAGGACCTTTATACGAAAATCGATTATGAGTGCAAAATCATACAATAAATGAGACCAATTTTAGAAACTTCCATTTGGAGTCTAAATTTTGATGTGATTCGATGGGGAGAGGATATAAATTGGGAACAAACTTGGGCTCAAATGGGATCTTGGGTGGAAATTTTCCAATTTTTAGAAACTAGAAATTAGGAATTTGTTTAATACTTCATTCATTGATTACTATCATCATTTCATTACCTATACCATGTTAGTACCTACTTCTGTAGGTACCATTATAATATGAGTGGTGAATTTGCTTAAAATTTTATTATTTAATGTTTCAATATTTACAAGTTGAATTATTTTACACATAAATAACCTTTTGGTACTCCTTCCATTTAACCTCCAGTACATAGTAGTTCCGTTCAGAGCAGACCATCAATGGCTTGATTCAATTCATTCATTCAATTGCTCAATGTGTGGCTAGGTTAGAATCAGTCGGTTAGAATCACTCTGGTGGGGAGGGGGGTGGACGGGGTAATGATTACTGTGGGGGCGCAAAACCTACCCCAAACCTGCCCCCAATGTCGCAGTACCCTTCGGTGGTATAGGTCCACGATTCAATTACAAATGCGAATAGGAATTGATGGGAAATAGGGGGGAAATTGAGGGGTAGTTTGGGGATAAATAGTGTTTATTGAGGAGATTTGAGAGGGTTTGGAAGTGTTGTGGGGAGTGGAAGGGGAATTGAGGGGTGGTTGAGTGGACATGCTACAAGCAGGCTGGCGTTGTAAGGTGGAAGTGGAACAAAAAAAAACTGATCGCGTAAACAAGAGAAAGCCTCCGCCGAGCGGTAAACTTTGTTTATTTAGGTATTTCTTACCTGAAGAGAAAAGCGAGGAAATAGTCGTCGACGAGGAGCTCGTCGACTTTGGAAGGGCGTTGAGTGAGAACGGCGGTGCGTCGCGGAGGAGGCACTGGGGGTTTGGGACGAAATCTGGCTGGTTTCTCAGGCGGAAGAACGGAGCCGCAGAGAGCCGTCGTCACCCGTTCGACGACTCCGCCGCTTTTCCCTCGCCGGAGCCCGTTGATCCTCTTGGACAGTTGAGCGGAGGCCCGTTCGACGACCCCTTGAGCCCCACTCATTCTCAGCCAAACCTTCAAGGGCGAGTGCAAGTCCCTCGGGTCCTCAATTCTCGAAGCGTCCGGCCGAATTGTCGCGGCTAGTGTCCAACTGTACACGACACTGGGTCCTGGGGGAAGGTCGGAGGGGGCCACTGGCTACATCTGTCACTCGCGTAGTGTCACTTGAGCGTTGCTCTTATCGTCCCCCGAGCGGAGTGTCACCGTCGCACGCGCTCGTCCTCCACCAGGGGTGAGTACTGAACCGTCCGCCGCACTGTCCACCCCCGCCGGCGCAGGCGCGCACCCCACGCCTTTCCCACCCCCGGTTTTCACCCTCTCGAGCCCGCGAGTTCAATGTTTCCTTCAAAAGGTCCGCGCCTCATCGTTCAAAAATGCATCGCCCTTCGCCCTTCTGGGGTTGCGACCCAGTTTTCGGAATTCTAAATTTTGGAACGGTCGGCGTCATTAGCTCGGAGAGCGGAAGTTTGTTGACCCTCCTGAAAGAACTCTAAACGAGCCGCGACTCTTGAAAAATACCGCAACCGAGATAGCTTACCACTAGCCACCATTCTGGGGTCGACTTTTTCCCGTAGTAGATCATGGAAAATCTTCACAACATATCAATGGGGGGGTGTTCACAAAAAAACCGGACATGTGGAGATTTTCACCCATTGAAAACCTCTTGTCTCACGTTGGGGTCCAGCACGGGACAATTACTTATTTATTAGATGTGAACGGGATGAGCCCAATCGCAGAAAAGAAGAATACGTTCGCACAAGAAGAGAAAAAGTAAAGTGGCAAGAGTTTAATATCACAAAGGGAAACACCAATGACAAGTCTGGGGAGCAATTAGCCATCAGTGAGACGAAACCGAAGAGAGCGTTGGGAGATTGAAAGCAGGTCAATGTCATGCTCTGGTGCAAAATGGTCGAGAATGCATGTAGTTGGTGGGCTAAAATGGCACATCAAACAAATCGCAGGAGAGCAGGCTAAACTGGGCAAGCAAGGATTGGGCATCAATCCGCCCAGAGAAGATGCCGTGCATGAACGCGAGAGCCTGGCGAGCAGAGGGACTGAGCAGGTGAAACTGGTGACCCAGCACTGTAGTCAACATCCTCATGACAGACCCCTACCTTGAAGGCTAGGTAACGAAGGAACGCAGTTGAACTGAGTCATATACGAGAGGCAATTCAGGACAGGTATTATTTGGGAAGAGATCCAGATTCCATGAGGTGCCAGTCACCCCAGGCAGGTTAAAGTCCCCAGCCAAGACAATGTGGAAGTCAGGGTAGACGGAGGAAACCTCCTCCAACTGGCCCTGGTAAGCTAACAGAGGCGAATAGGGTTGGAGTATGCTGTGCCAACTACGAGGTGAAGGTCAGGAAGGATCACAAAGATGTGCTCCAGGACATCAGGTGAAGCATTGACAAATGAGCCAACGGCAATGAGGACACCATCACCCACATGCTTGTAGCAGTTATTGGTGCAATAAATTTTGAAGCTGATGATTCTACTCCCGAATGAAGCCATGTTTCGGTGTAAGGTAATGCATCAGAAGAGATGAGTGTTGCATCACTTCAGGCTGAATTCCAAAATTTTGCCAGCTAGTTAGTTCTGTGTGCTATTTTCTCGAAAAGCCTGTCTTCCATGATATTTTGGACGTGCCCTGCTACAGCGATCCACTTTGACTCACTCTCGACCATCCATCTCACCATCTCCCCGGGTGTGGGAGTGGATCGCTTCCTGGCGATCTGTTACGTTTTGACTACCAGTTCTTTTGGTAGAAACCGCGGACAGAGAGAATTCCGTCACATGATAGCTCCCCCCCCCCCCCCCCCCCGTTTCTCGTCCGACAATGTGTAATAAAATATACAAGGGAATTTACCAGTTTAGAAAATTAGGTAGGGAGTGCCCGAAATTTGTAAGAAAACAGCTCGTTCAGGCCCTAATCTGCCTTACTATTGATTATGCAGCGACCTGTTTCACAGACGCGCAAGATGGACTGAATGCCAAACTACAAAAAGCCTTTAATGCCGCGGTTCGCTATATACATGATGCTAGGATAGACGAACATGTAACCCCATATTTTGGTTAAAAATTAAGGAGAGACGAGAATTAAGAGTAGCGACAATGATGTACAAAATGTTTAACTCACAGAGGCCGCAATACTCGTACGAAAAATATCAAAATTTATCACAACAACATCCTATGACAACAAGAAGGAAGGAGACCTGCTTAGAAATACCAAAACACTCTACTGAATGCTATAGTAAATCATTTTTGATAGAAAGCATTTAAAGATCTTCAATAGCAATGTGGAGCTGTTCAACGATGCAAAAACTGTTACGCAATTCAAACAGAGGTATTTTGAGAAGGTGATAATTAGAGATTAGTGTTGGAGAGAAAATTCTATGTTGTATTTGAAGTATTTATTTATTTTTTATTATTATTTAATTAATTTAATTATTAGTTTTGGAATAAGCAGAAATTATGTTATATTTAAAGTTATTATTATGCTATTCTGACTAATTTTGTTTGTGTCATTTTATAAAGTGTATCTGTCCTGCAGGAAGAGTGGGCTTTTAGCCGAATGCAGGGCAGATTAATAAATCAATCAATCAATCTCAATTCCAACTACCAGATTTCTTACCACTGACCGAACGTATGTTCCTGTTCCTGTATGGCTACATGAGACTGAAGCCTGTCTTCCCATGGTATATTATATACTCTTCCTCTAGCTCGCCAGTATTTGTATCACTCCCGCCAACAGGAGCACTGCTAGTTATGATACCATCCTACAGGCACTCACGATTTGGAGGGCTCCTCTTCATTGTTACGTCAACATCCTTTTTTATGGCATTTCACGCCAATGCGCCTGCCTAGATTTCTGCGCCATAGAGCAGGATGGTTTTCGACGCTCGAGGTAACCTTTGATTCGCGCTGGTCATTCAGCTTTCATGTGGATGACATTTGCTCTAAAGCTAAGGAATCTTGGCTTCATGAGGCGTCATACTAGTGGATTCACTAATGCCACTACCTTAGTTATCCTTTTCAAGACAATAATCCGCTCAATCATGGAGTTTGGTTCCATCGTTTGGTTCCCGTTCTATGCCAATGCATCTGATCACTTGGAGCTGGTCTGATTTTGATCTGGATGACACTTTGTGGCTTTGTTCCCCTCAGTCAACGTCGGTGCAGAAATGATTGTTTGTTTGTCATCAACATGTTTAATTCCTTGATTGGCTGCCCCACATCCTTTGCATGCAATCAACTTCATGCACCTCAGAATCCGCACTCGTTTCATGTCCATATCATGCAAAATACCTTAAGTGCTTGTACATGTGTGTGAGGTCCCATGATAATGAAAGTGATGAATCCTTGAATTGCTCTTGCGCGATCATAACAATAGATGATCGCGAAATTTGATAAGGATGTAGAAATTCAGGTTAAAAAATTGATAAAACTTCTTTCTGCATTCAAATCATGAGCGGATTCTTAGGCCGGGTACACACGTTGAGGATTTCCGGAGAGGAATTCCTCTGAGGAAAACCTCAGAGGCGGCCGGAGCCGGACGGAGCATCCACACGACGCGCGAGGCCTTCGAGGAAAACTGTGTAGTTGTAGTGGCCGGAACCCCGGCCTCAGGCGGCCTTTTCAAAAATGTGCAGTCCGCCTCAACTGAAGGCCTCGACCCGTCCACACGGTCTGTCGGCCGGAGAGGTTGACCTCAACGGGGAATCCTCTCCGGAATCCTCAACGTGTGTACCCGGCCTTATAGCTGCTAGAAATAGATCATTACGGTTCCTCCAATTCTTTGATCAGGTATGGCATCTTGTTTTGGAGATGGGCTCGTATAAGTCCACTAAGGCTTTTTAAAATAGTGCCAAACTCTAGGGTTCGAGTAATTTTGAGTAAACCGTCTAGCTCTAGCTGAACTATATGTTAGAATGAGAATTAGGGAGGTTGGAAACTCATTCACACAGGTAGGAATAGATGAGTATAACTTCCCCTGAAAATTGTATACCACGAGTACATCACGATGAGGATACCATCTGCAGAAATTGTAGAGTTCTTACTTGGTATATAGGAATCTGTGATGGGCATGAACTATGTTGAATCTGGACAGTAGGTGGCAACTGTTATTGTTTGATGGCAGCCTTCACTGATGGGCCAGAGTTGAAGGTGAATTTGGCCAGTGAGCCCACAATAGGTGCTTCAAGATATTTACCACAAAGGTGGTCATTTTAATGATACCCTAGAGGCCTAGTTACCGAAGAATCCCAAAAATTGAGTTTCAAAACAACATTTTCACCCATACCCTACCACGTTTGGGCCGATCGAGCTGAAAAGTATCGAGGACCAACCAAAACCGGTAAGAGGTCCCTGACAGAAATGTAAATCCCAAGAACGGCATGGACGGAACTGGGTTGAAAATGGGTTTTTGAGATTTTTGAAGACCTAGGCGTGTGGGGTATCATTTTCCACTAAATGTTGGACGCTGAATCGATTGGAATGAGTCCGAGTCACTCCACACTCACTGTTTTCTCCATACTCTTGCTCCATCCATTCAATAACATAATTCTCATCTAAAAAAAAAAAAAAAAAAAAAAAAATGAAATTATAGGTTGATTATTGAAGGACTAATTAATCAAAAATTTCTAGATGACTGAATTTGAGCATAGGAAGTGATAATATTACTTCATGACCAAATGTTATAGCTCATGGATTTCCCCAATGATTGTGCTCGTATTTCAATCACTAGCATAGGCAAGGTTAAGTATTCTTCCAGAGCTTCCATCTTTTGTCCCATGCCAATCCAGCATTGCCCAAATTATGTCATCCGCAAACATGAGAATGAATACGTAGCTAAGTCGTATGAGCTGAAGTCGCTAAAGAGTGAATCTCCTTGCAAAATTCAAACTTCAACTCAGCCTATTGCTGTTTTGGCTTTAGAGTACAAATCTCGCAGAACCTGCCAAATCCTTCCTCGATTCCCCAATTCAGCTAATCTGCCTCTTAATATTTTATGGAATAGGGACCCAATAACATGTCTGTAGTGTACGAAACCACCTAAATGGTGGTTCTCGTCCGATCACCAAAGTTAAGCAGCATGTATGGTTAGTACCTGGACTGGAGACACTAGGTCTTTTGAAGATTTGTATTTGAGAAGCTTTCAAAGTTTTCCATTTATGAGAAGTTTTCCGCCGAATACATCGAGTTTATATTATTTTATCATCATTCAACTATTCTCCTCAATCAAATTGAAAACTGAATCTGACGTTCCTCGTGTTTTTAAGCGAACGGACATTTTGAATCGCTACATTTTGAAGTGTAAAAGTAATATTTACACTGCCAAGGTGTACATTTTTCATGGTCTTTTTAACTCGCTTTTATACATATAATGAATGAATAGAAAACTAGAAACAACTGGCTTCAGTATTGAGGAATTTACTAATTTAATTAATGATGATCTGTACAATTGAGCTTTGGTAACATACTGTAACCTTAAAAGTGCGTTCGCAGGTGTAATCATTGAACGCAAGCTACTGCCCTAAACACCAGTTTGGTTTTTGCCAACATCATTCAACTATGGATCAGGTGCTGATAATGATTCAGGTGATCATTGAACAAGCGCTACAGCAAATAAAGGTCTGTTCAGGCATCACTCTAGATGTAGCCCAAGCCTTTAATAACAAGTCTTCAATGAGGGCCTTAGGCATAACTATGAAGATGTTAGGTACTATATCATTATGATGAGTTGCTTTAATCCTATCTTCCAGAGGGGATATTGCATCGAGCAGTATAATGCTTAATCAAGGCTCGAGAAAATAGATGCCAGCATACAACAAGTTGAGTATTACGCCCCTCCTACACAGGAGCCAGAGACAATTGGCAATACTACTAACATTTGCTAACGACCCTGCAATCCTGGTAGTTCAGGACAATGACTAATCCATCAACACGCTCAACGGATCAATTTCCAAAATTATTTATTGGATGTCAAAATGGAGGATCAAATCAAATGAGGCTATGTCCGTACATCTGGAGTTCAAAAACTAGAAGATCAACTGCACCCTGTCTTACCTTAGCAATGTGGCGACTGAGGCCAAATGCCTGGACTTGACGCTTCACAGCTCAGGTTGAATGAACACGAGAAGAAGAAGAGTGAACTTGTGCTGAAACTTGTAAAAATATACTGGCTGATTGTCCAGCAATCTATCATGGCCAACAGTAACAAACTAGTCCTGTAGAATTAAGTATCAAAGCCGGCTTGGTCATGATACAACTGCGCTCTGCGCTATATTTTGGGGCTGTAAGGAACCAACTAACTGAACCTCTAGCGTTTTCAGACCTCAGCACTGCGTTGTATTATTTTCACGCTATGGCATTTCTGGAACTCTTCAACACGCTCTTGAGGTCGGATTACATGAACAGGGCTGCCGCTCATCTTGCAACATTAAAGAGGTCCTTCATAAAAAAATTTTCAAGCTGCTTGATGTGCATGACTCAAATATACGCCTCAAGCGTAGGATGAACTCATAAACGCGCGTGAGGACGCGCTCATGAACTTGCGTAGGATGTGAATGTGTTAAAATTCAGAACTGGACTGGAATAATGGATCTTGTTCCCTAATATATGTTTGGGTACTCAGGAAACTTCTTGATACTACCTTTGCACAGTGTATGAATGTTCTTCTTTAACGATGAGCGAAGGAATTACGTCATTCGCCGTGGCACAATGAACAAAGGCTGAATAAAATACATAAATAAACACTGTTAGCCACAAATTTCCAGAAACAGAACCTAGGTAATGGAGGAGGAAGACAACAGAAAATGCAAAAAAATTACTTTATTGAACAGTAAAGGCAAGTCATCTTATTGAACAGATTATTTCTTCAACTTTAAGTATGAGGTGTTGATGATAGCGGAACTTGAACTCCAGTGATCGATTATTAGCTTTTACATGCGAATCAAAGCTAGTACTTCTTTGTTAAGTATTTAGAAACTTAATCATTATTCTTGGTTCAAGTCCAAGCTAGAACATCTACAATTTTATTATTGAAATTTTTTGTGAACTAACTAAATGTTTTTCCACGTACACGTCTTCTAGTGAATAAGACAGCCACTCATGAACTTCATGAAAGCAACACTTCCGAGACCTGACCCTTGGTTGAAAATGGTGTCTGTATGACTTCCAACAGACGCTTATTTAGATCGGGGCGCCCCGGTACCACTACTTTAAAGGTAGGTGTTGCCATGAAACTTCAATTGACAGCCCTAAAAACCTGATTACACATCAAGTTACTAGATGTCTCATAACATATTAACTTAATGGTGTTTTGACATATAATTCACGTTACATTGTTAGGGGATACAGATTTTCTTGCGTTTTTTTGAGTATACTGAATTTAATAAAGTTTGCATTTTTCTCTCAATTTTAGTGCATAAGTTATGATGATACAGCAGATAAAATTGCTCCTAGGTACGAATATAGTATCAAGTAAATAGTAACGTTACTATCACATTTAACTTACGATTAAAATAATCATAACCACTACCTGAGTAAATAGGTGTATCAGCAATCAAAAGCTCAAACACCCCGTAACTCCCTGCTAAGGGTAGGCCGTAGAAATGGGGGCACTGAGGGTACTCTCAGGAAGGAAAATCTTATTCGCCTACTGTCGCCTTTTGGGGTGGAAATTAAAATTACTACTAAAGAGTGCACGAGAATGCGGATGCGTGTTACAATCGACTTGTCGAGAACAACCCTTTCATAGCTGTATATGAACTTTTTTTGCAGCAAGATTATTCATTCAATATGATTAACTATTTCAATAAGCACTGCACTTACAATGTATTGACTAGATGATTATTAAGCCTGAACGAGCTCTTATATACAGCTCACCCGCTACCGTCAACCTAATTTAGGGTCCTTGGGGTACAGTCTCAAAAGTGTTGAAACTTACAAATATTTATCTTGTTTGCATCTATTCAGTTTGTAAACGAAACAACACCAAAAGAAAAAAAAGGAACTCTGCTCGAAATAAAGGAAAAAAATGAATCCAACTCTGTGCAATGGATCGCCCCTTATCTACGAACGTTTGATGGTGTTGAGTGATTTCCAAACACCACCCTACTACCCCACATATTCCTAGCTCTACTTAAGAGAACGTGCGGCTTGTAGAGATGCCCACTAATTTGGCGCTGCGGCCGCAACGCAACACGATACAGTAAAAGAGTAGTTCAGAAGAAAAATGTTTCAACTCCCTTTGGCTACCTAAATTCTAAATATGATTTCTAGCTCCTTTTTTATTTAACCGAATAGTCCGACGACGCAAATAATGTAATGGAATAAAAGGAGGCACATGATAACGGTAGTTTTCAACATTAGTATGTACATTTTCATGTATTTATTTGACCGATTTATCGAACTCCCCAAGTAGAGATTTTTTTATTATTGAGTGACTTTTTTCTTACTTATAAAATTAGATGTGTCTCTAATAGACCACGTAGGCAAATTACTGTATCACTATGTGGTAAGAGTGGCGTGAAAAGGAATCAGCTAGGCACACGACAACTTATGAGAAGCTTATGAGGAAAAGGGAACGCAATATGAGATTTTCAAGGAATTATAATCTAGTGCCCCAAAAATACTACACACTTATATTTTTGGATTTTACTTTAAATTAAACAATAAAATCGAGGTTTCAAGTGCCAAATAAATGCTCATATTGCAACTAAACAATTTTCATAGAGAAGAGATTGGAGTATTGTAATTACATCAGTAAATAACAATGCATATATGACGGCAAATATAAATACATATACGATAAGCAACGAGAGTGTATACGTGTTTATATACACGATCATATATATCGATATACCTATCTAATATTACTTTAGGCACAATGAAGTTTATTTGTACCCTAAATGTGTAATCAGGCACTGGATTTTACTAAAATAATGTAATTCAATAACAAACTTCCCGTTATATTGCTACAATATCAACAGTGAGATATAATACTTCATTGAAGTAATTATTCAATGGAAAGAGTCTAATGGTATGACTATAAGGCATGCAGAGTTGAAATATTTCGACGCGCTTAGAAACTACACGCAACAATTTATTAACAAGCACAACATGAACCGCTCAAGCTAAGTACCAAGACACAATTATCAAAACTCGTAATATGATTGACTATCCCTTGATATTGAGAAATATACATAAAAGTTGGTAGGAATGATTGGAATTATTGAAGGAATTAATTACAATAGCAATTTTGACCAAGTAGTCAACAAATTAACGATAGATAGCTATTTTTCAAGAGAGCTATATTACATAAGAAGTTGATGAGCAGGTACTAAAACCAACTACCGGGCAACTTGCCAGCAAAGCCCCCTATACCTTTGCCAAAAACGTTGCCTACTTTCCCAACAACGTTGGCCGTCACGTTGCTCACTTTGGCGACGAGGTTGCCGTCTTCTCCAGCCTCGCCTGCTCTCACAGTCACTTTGGGCTTGTTGTCATCATCGTCCACCCCTTCCTCGCCATAGCTGAAATGAGGCCGAGGATCGAATTTAAAAATACTCGCAATCTCTTTCAGAAGAAAATTGGCGCTCAACATGTATTTATTTCCTCAAATTCCAAGTATATATCGAGGAGTTGAATATTAATTTCGAAAATCGAATGAGTAAACTGTGCAACTCACTCATCTTGCTGGGAGCTCATGGTCAGGGCGCAAGTTGCCTCTTCTGTTTGCATTCTTGTTGACACTGTAGTGTACGTTTTAGAATTGAGCTTGTCCTCCATCACGCCTTGCAGCTCAAAATCGGAGTAGAGTTTCTAGAAACCATAAGACCGTTGTAATAATTGGAGTCACAATCGAATGAAATACATTTACATAACAAATACATTAAATTGAAAACTCACTTTCACGATATGTGCGAGGCACATGCACTGGCTAGGATGCAAGGAGTGGTCAATGCGTTCTGACAACCAATTACACAGCATTTGAATTTGGGCTGTATACCATTGCTGAAATGTGTAATAGAAGTATGATCAATCCTCAAGGAAATCACGATGAACCTAACACATGGGCTCATAATTTCTATTTTTACTGAGAAATGGCGTACATAGGAGATCAGTTCCATGTTTTAGGGCACATCGTGGACAATAAAAGGACACAAATTTTTGGTTTTCGATTTTTTTTTCGAATCCCTAATCAATAAAATGAAGCTTTTTATCAGAAGTGATAAGTTAAACAGGTCCAAATTTCCAAGAAACAAAAGCAAAGTGACCTGAAGACCTGAACGCTTTTGTAGCTTTTTGGGCAAAAATGAGTTACCTCTCTTTGTTCTGTAGATTCGAATTTCGTGAGACTATTAGATAAAGGAAATAATAACCAATACGCCTCAAAATGTAAAGTCCTGCTCAGTATACAGTAGAAAAACCAGGCAATCTGAACTGTACCGAGGCAAGAACCGGCTGAAGTGTTTACTTCTATTTCATTCCCTCTCCAGCCATTTTCCATACTTTTCCAGTGAACGACATGGGGGACCCTCTTAAACTCCGCTTATTTTCTTACTCACCGTAATCTGGTAGTATTTCGAATTTTTAGATTTTTAGATCATCTCTAGAACTCTTTGCCTTTTGGGTTTCAGGACGCTCTAATCTATTGCTGCTCATCTCAACAGCCAGGCGTCAACCAATTGTCAATTAAATTTAGAGTGTCTTCTTATTATACTCATTCCTTTGTGTTTTCCAACTAAATCCAACAAACTAAACTAAACAAAATCAAGATACTAACCTCAAAGAAATTGAGAATCCACAATTCATCATTCACTTTACTTCTGATTTGATCCATACAGTTACGAGTGAAATTCACATATGCTTGCCCCATGTCCTTTCCAGATCCGGATACATTCTGCAAAGTAAAACATGTAAACGATTGTGCGCAAGAGAATAAACACTTCAATAGTCAATTGACTTTCAATACACTTACAGTAAAACTCAAGATGGATCCAATCAAACTTCCTTCATCATATCGTGAGAGTTTGGACAGTGTGGCTTCAAGCACAGCAATTAGTTTGGATATCATGCCTTGACTCATTCCAGCAGATGTTTTCTCGATAAGATCGTCTATTTTGGTATGATACTGATGCTGTAGGAGAGGATAAAGAAGCTTAGTTCAACTCCGAACTTTTGTGTTGTAGGGATTGAGATTTGATGTGGGACAACTCACCAGATCAACACCATCAACAGCGCATAGCTTGAACGACTGGTTTTTGGCATCCAATATGACATTCACCATGGCGCACATTTCTGAAGGGATGATATAATCCGTAGATATGAAGGTTACTCCCTTTTTCAACCATGACTGGAAGGCACTTTCAGTTCTGCGGGATGAAATGTGAGTATGTAGAGAAATGCGTAACAGTGCAGTGGGCAGAAACAGGACCAGTCAAGGTTATTCAATCTGAGCTTGGAGTAAAGAATCCACGAATTTCATACCTTTGAATACATGATTCAATCATATCACACGCCATGAGTTTAAGCCGCTGTTCAAGATGTTGACGGAATTCAGGATCTGGCCAGTGCAAGTCTTGTATGAAAGATTGGAGAGCGTCCAACTTCCAAAATAAGTCTTCAGATGTAGCACATCCATTTCTAACGAATGAAACAATATACAATTTACAAGACATTGATGCTATTGGTTATGATGATTTCGGGAGAAAATAATTCTTTCTGATCACCCTTTGATTTCCCATCGTTCCTTTTCAAAGCCTTTGTGAATTGATTGGGCAATGGACGATTCCATCAGGTCCACGTATCTAACCACCAACGGAGCAAAAGTGTCCCTCAGATGAGAATGAAATCTTCCATTCTTCAGATTATCTGGGAAAAGGAGTCAAATCAAAAAGAGTATTTAGATGGAACTTGTCTCACTTGAAAAGAAAACACATACTAATTTAAAGCAGTTTTGAGATGTAAAAAAAAGAAGAAGTAATTAGTCAAATTTCATTAGGCCAGTCGCCATTACAAACCATCGCTCCTCAAGTAGTCATTCATGACTTGGAAGAGAGGGAAAGAATCCCAGGTATCTGGAGGTTGTTCAGCCAACACTTGATCCATGTCCGTGGCAAATAGCGACCAAAATATTTCAGCGTGTTCGACTAGAAGATCGCTGAACCAAGCAAAGGCCTGAACAAACGAAAGATAAGCAAATATAGACCTCACGCAGGATAATGCATACATCTAACGTTATTTAATAAATAGCGAATTTCGAGGTAAGTGAATAAAAATATGTTCCTGATGAGAGAGTGATACAATGAGGTTCAAAACATGGGATCTTACTCGTTGCTTCCTTGGAGAACATTAATTTAGATAAATTTGTTTCGTACTGGAAAATTCGTCAAATTCATTGTTAAGAAATAGATATTTATAAAAAACGATGTCATGTGATTACAGTATAGATACTGCTTTGGCTCGGTAATATTAATAAAAGTCAATTCAATTAGTATACATCTACTGACTACCCACTAGACCTAGTAGAATTACGATCCAGCTTGTTAGAAGATGCGATGTCATGCACTGCCCCATTACATCCCATGAAAATAATTGACTATCTTCTAGATTGCTGGCATAAGAAGCGATCAAGCAGCTCCAAAGGTGTTGAAAAATACGACCAACCAACGCCCTGAATTCCCTCCAATTTCATCAAAAGGGAAACCAAGTGGCAGTGAAGTGTTTTTACATGCTCAATTCACATTAGTGGATTAAAAGTGTATCGTATAACCCAACTTTGAGCGACAGGGAAGAATTGACAGTTCAAGTCTGTCATTAAAAAATTCATTATTGGTGCAAGAGAAAATTGTGTTCCACGTGAAATGGATTGTGACGTGTGTACAAGTGTTCACATGTCCGCTCATAGGTGCCTAACAGTGCTTTGTAAGTGCAAAGAAGTGATGAACACATGACTTGGTGAGACCCAATCGGGTCTTGAAGTAATGAAACAGGTTCAGAATTTGAGCGAGGATCACGCTATGGAAATTTTATTGGAGGGTGGGTGAGGGGGGGGGGGGGCTTTGTCTTAAGTTATCTAAAAGGAGTTTCTTGAGTGTGAATTATTGAGTAGCAAGTCTAGTGAAAAGAGTGCTACCTGAGTTTTACAGCCCTACATTTGCTACTCAAAATCCTGCCTCCATGGAATGAAGACACAGTCACCAAGTAGATAGGAATTGAGTGAGACTATAATCGATGGGAAAGGTTTTTACGAAGCCCAGGAAGATGGTCTGGAGTAACATTGACTCCTAAAAATAAGTTTTTTCCCCACTCGTTCAAATTCAGTGAAAAGTACCGTCTTTCCCTATGTTCTTGTGATTCCTCAACTTCTACTCCAAACCCAGCTAGTAATCCAACATTTACCTCGTGGACAGCACTTTAGTAAGTAGCAGCCCAAAAGATATATCATATTGATGTGGCTCTTACAGAATAACAATATTGTACCTGACACATTCACTAATGTTTATTTGAAGTTTAAAAACACTCAAATGCTTCAAAGTTTCCTGAATCATGATGGGATCTAATTCTTGCATCTTGACACGTTCATGAGAAACAAGCAGATGATACTAATAAATATATCATTTGAAATTAAACTCTCTCTCTCTCTCTCAAAAAAAAAAAAAAAAAAACTTGAAACACTGTTTACTTCAAAACTATTCTTCTATTCTTCATCAAGTTTCTATGAAGCGGCCAAATGTTAGATAAGAATAGCAACTCCAAGTTGATTTAAAACTTGAACAAGTAAATAATTTTGTCTTCATAAAAAAACGCATGATTGCCATAGATTTATTACACAAATCGTACGTATGGGCAGTTTTTATAACTCCTATCAACATTCCTGATATCTAGGAAATGCTACTAGGCCTCATAGGATGAAAAATGTATACGAAGTGATTGAAAGGTGTGGTAATAACGTTAGCAGAGTTTTCTCGAATCACACAAATATGACTACTTCTGTCCAGTTTCAACAGAATTCAAAGCTCAAATATTGAGATCATGACTTCACTTCAAGTAATAGCATACTGTCCTGTTTGTTGGAAGTTGAGACTAATCAATGCATAACGAGTTGGGATGAAACCCTGAGTTCGGAACACGCAAATGGTACGGTTTACCATGAAGTTTTGGGCGTTAATATGGCATCGTTCAAGATGAAAACTAAAATCAAAGTTAACAAACACTCCAACCCAATCAACGCTGCAAGTATTGTCCTATATTGGAATCCAATCATCAACACAATATGAGCTCATTTTATATTTAAATAGCGGTACTTGAAAGAAATACGGTAAAATAGACAAGGCGTAATGCAAAACACATGCACTAGGTACTTCTCACATTATTCAGTAAGGGTAATGTACGCATTATCACATTCAACAGCCACATTGAGTGCAAGGTAAAAAGCCCAAGCCAAAAGAACACATTACTTACTTTATCCTGAAAAACGTAGGTTAAAAGAAAATTATTATCTCAGACAGAAAATTCGATTCTATGTGGTAATTAATACCTAAAAAAAGAATTATAACTTCGGTTCACCAGAAAATCAGAGCATCAGTGAATGATGGCCTTGGCAACCAAAATAAGGTAAAAAGTAAGAAAAGGAGCGATACGTTCATTGGCCCCATTCTTGTAAGCTTCTGGAGAAAAAAAAACTCTAGCTTGGGACGTAGGGCTTGAATTTGACTCCATTTTTTCATAGTTGAAGGTATTTGTAACTATGTTGAGTTCAAACGTCCAATAATGACACCAGATCCTCAATTTTCAATTACTGCCAACTCAATGTAGGGAACCATTGTAAATTTGAAGTTCAACCCTAACGATTAATAGTACACGAATTGACAAGGGTTTTTTGTTGCTCAGTGAAGAAATGGCGGTTAGCTAGGTTTGTCTTGGAGAAACATTACAAAAAAAAGTGCCTCAATTTTCTCACAGTAGTCTAATTTACTACAAGTTGTCAATTAGGAAAAACCGTACTGAGCTTTATTTCTAAAATGCGTCTTGAAAGGCACAGGGAATGTGATATTTTACGAGCCCTTATAATTATTTAATAATTTCCAAGTAGTTCTTTCAGGGCCGTCCTTTATTTATAAATGAAACCAATGTCTTCAAATTGGCGTAAATCTATAAAACATCCGCCAAAACGAATAAGAGAAGTGAAAAGCTCAACAGAATGCAGCATCTACATTTAAATTGATCGAATGTAAGCTCACACCACTCACCGATCTGTAAGCCTGAGAGACAGCCAACACGATTAAAGGAAGTTAGAGGAAGAGAAGAAATAGAAAAGAGAAATAGACAATACAACAATTAGTAACGACACCGATACAGCAAAGTAAGAATTTCTCACGCAAGTCAATGGAATCAAGTCATGATAGTGTGTGGGAAAATGAAGTGAACATTTCATCACACGTTTCCTACACAACACATAAACATGGGTATAGTCTGACTCGTGGGAATAGTGCTTGCTTATCATCCCCAAGCAACTAGCACTAACTAAGCTTCCACAGGTAAGGATGGTTGAGTTTAGATTATTCATAACTCAGACGGAAGAAACAAAGAACAAAAGCGTGACCTACTCGTCAATTTATTTACTTATTTTCTCCCTATCACGGTACGTGTGAGTACAATTTTAATCGCTGCTACACTATCCTTTTCAATCATAGTTCATCCTGGGTCTCATTGTGCGCAGATTATTCAAATGGGAAACTGCCATGGGTCATATTCTTGTGTTGACAAGTTACAAAAAGAATGATTAATATTTAATTGAACGGGAGCTTCAGAAAGGGGGATGTAAACCTTTGCAACGTTTTGTGAATCTTAATATTTTTTAGAAATAAAAAATAAATTCTCAGAAAATTAACCAATGTTGCCTTTGGACTTGAAGTGATATATGGTGCGCTCAACCAATAAAAACATACCTTCAGGTATGAAAAAAAATTAATATATTGTTGGTTGTTTCAGGACTTTTGGCTCACCTTATTGATTCACCCTGACTAGAATTATTGATGAGAAATAGAGTGGACACGACTCAAAACATACGCTCACGGTTCTTCAAGGTTTAAAGGGAGACTGTCAATTGGGGTACTACAGGCGAAATTTTGGAATGGCGGGGCATGCGAGAAAAGTAAGTTTCAGTTGAGAATACACTAGAAACGAACTGGCGTTAAAAAATGATCGAAAATTCATTAGGAACTCTGAGTTACGTCCATTAATAGTGTTTCCAGCCTGTCGGTTCACATCATAACCAATGAGCCTAATTGTTGAAAAATGGTGAAAACAATCTAGACTAGCACTAGATGGTGGCACATCCAGCAGAGAATGTCAGACAAGATTGTGCAGCAGCCTGGAGGTTTTACGAATTTATTTCTTGTGATCCTTGAACTCTCAAGTGGGGACCAATGTTTTTTTAGTAGTTATCTTAGCTGTGCCTTGATTTAGTTCTAACTAGAACTTTTTTTTCTATACTCTCAAGAAATTTGATCCATAAAATCTTACATTTGTCTGGAGCTTTACAAATTACTTAGTTGTCAAATTACAATATGTTTCCCCATTTCCAGACTTTTTTGCTATTTTGCTATTGAAATTGAGAACAATGGAGAAACGGTTGGGAAAATCGAGAAGTTGACCCAAACACAGCAGCAAAAAGGCTCTCTGTGTTCGTGACAGCAAAAGTTAATGAATGACGAAAAGAAACTCATACAAAATATACAACTTGGAACTGAAATTCACCCTCCTCCTTTCAATCATTCCAAAAAAACACAAGATCAGCGTGGTTATTCAACGTGGGGTGTGAGTTCAGGGGAATTTCATTCAAAAGACACGTAGATATACCATCCAACTTTCCACTCAAATTAGTTGCATACAGAAGAATGGTCATAGCTAAACAGGTTGTCAAAGTTAACACCGATTTATGTATAAACAACTTACCCTCTTAGTGCAAAACATTGAATATCCACTATTGCCATGAGAGACTATGGTGGCTAAGACGCTAGCATATTTATTTCATTCCTTCGGGATAACTTGAACTACCTACCTCAGCATAGTGTTCTTCGTTTTGCTGCAGCAAGTCCACGCACAGCTCTGCAAGGTGAATGAGGTCGTCCAGCTTCTTGCTAGGCGAAATAGCAATTGGCTCACCAGTGAGCTCATCTACCAAAAAGGAAGAGTCGTTGATTCAATAATGGTCCCCAGAGCATGCAATTTTGAATGTTACAAATTAAATATATAGCCATATATAGTCAGCAAAGGGCATGTTCAATTAAATTTTGTTGTAATAATTTCATTGAAAGTGGTCTATGACGTTACTTTGAGGTTTTGCGGGATTTTAACGTTTAAAAATTAGTTCTTTCCAAAACCTAAGGGCTGATCAGAGCCTACAACTATAATATTTATGATTTTCTGCAATACGCTTATTTTATACTTCCTTACCAACTTGTATTTCTCCACCTGAAACAATAGCACACAATTTTCTTCGTCAATGGAATAATGAATTTAAAAGAGAGGTAAAAAAGCAAAGATGAAACTAATATGTTATGTTCTTAACCAAAATCCCATTTACCTTCCACTTTCACTTCGGAGGAAAGGCGCTGATAATTAACCTTAGCAGCAGTTTCAAGACACTTCTTGATCATACCCCGAACTTCTTCTGGTGGGACTGGTGTCACAATGTCCTTCATCAACACCTAAAGAATCACAAGAGTTTTAATGAGTCTGGGAAGGGAAGGTAGAGGCGGAAACGTGGGTTGATATGAATGGAATCTTGGTATTTACTCTTTCCAAAAGAGATAGCGTGGCTTTCAATGACCCCTCTGGCCGTCCGAACGGGAAGCAATATCTATAAAGAAAAACGCGATTAGAACTTCTTCACAGAAACAACTACTGTGGCACAAATATGCATTTTTTTTTTTTTTTTAAATCTTTGGAGCATTTTCCTTCAAAATTATTCAAAATCACCTGAAGTTAGTTATTTGATTCTCGAGTTGAATTCTCAGTCTTTCCTTGATTTCCTGGAACTTTTCCTTTTCCTCATGAGTTACTGTACCAACTCCATCAGGCCTGAAAACCAAACAGCCGTCATTCAATGTGGAACTTGTTTTGGTCCGCGAAACCACATCAATGACCAAGAGAAATCCAAAGGGATAGCCGTGATAAGGTGTCATCACAAAAACCGTCACGTAACGAAATAAGATAAATAGTTGAATTAAGTATACAAAAGTACGTCAGATAATATAACTCATGAGTAAAAATTCTCGCTTCGCCAAAACTAAGGAATCAAGCTGGTGAATGGTGGTAGTGGATATTCAAGCGGCGTGCTGCAAAGTTGGTAGCTCCTGGCGGGGAGGGAATAATATAAACTAGCTGAAAATGAGGTATTTCTGTAGCAAAACTACTTACTATTGAAAAATAAGAAACCAGACGCTCCAGAACGTGACAGGTAATATTAGAGCCAAAATACATTCCGTTAAACTATTATTCCACCTATAAATGGAAGGGTGTTAATTCACTGCAAAGACTCATGCCAGCATTACGTTTGGGAGCGCCAGGATTAATAAAAATACAATTTTAATAAATTAAAAAAATAGTGCTATCTCATTCAGTCGCTATCATGGCACTTATTGCCCATCTACCTGCTAACTAAGGACTTAATTTACAAATTCAAATCAACTCTAACCAAATTACTCGTACGAAGCCACTAAGCACCTGTGGAAAGACATCCAACAATCCAAGCCACTCCTCCAAGAAAATGATCTGATAGATCGCAAGACTGAGGACGACCAGTATGGATGTGCTCTCTCTTCATGATAGTTGTAATTCAACCGTTTTTCAGACTAATAAAGACTCGACACTCGAAGTCTTAAGGGGCCTTTACACGAGTAACTAAATCTTCGGATCGGAATACGTTGCAGTAAATTTTTAGAACAAGCTAGAGCGATACTGAGCAATAAAAATTGCCTCAGAGCTGAATAAATTTGCTAATTGTCAAAAGTTTACATTTTTTTAAAATATCGTAACTCGGCCCGTATGCCCACGCATACTGGCGGTTGGGGCGGTCAGAGCAGCTCACAAAGGTAGACGATAGTAGAGTATTACTTCGTCCTATAAATTAATAAAATGTTATAGTTCGTCTGAAGGCCCCTTTAGCGATGAACCCAATAATTAGCTCGATGCTCACCGTGTTTTGGTGGAGACATTGAAAATAAATCAAGAGCAAGAGAGGTGGGCTCTGAGGCGCGGTTGTCCATGTCAATTCTCTATGCGGCATGCCTTTCAAGCAGCCGCTGCATTGCCTATTGTTTGCTAGGAAAGCTGAGCAATTAAAAAAAAATTACCAACAGAAAGAAAAAGCTGGATACATTTGTGTACTTACAGAGTTGGGTCGCAAATATCGGTGAGATTAATCATTAAATTATTCAACGAGATATAAATAAAGTATAGAAAATCGACAACTGAAGATTAAGAAATACTCGTCAGTTCATATGAAGTACATGAATGACGTCAGTTACCACGAGAATTTAACGTTCATTACAGTCAAAAGGCAAATGAGGAAATAATTCAGAGGTGTACGTGTCATCTTATCCTCATCACAATGAACAAATCGTGATTGCTTTCTAATTCCATTCATTAATATCGAAATAACTGAAAGTATATTTATCCCAACTCTGTTCACAAAACTGTTTCCAGTTCTGTAAGGAATTGAGGACAAAGCCTTAATATATATAAGGTTCGATGCAAGGTAGCGTCTACAGTCCAATTACGAAGCACTATCGTACCAGTCACTAGAGAGCATCATTCCAAATCATCTTCTATGGATATTTGGATGAAATAAGCTCGCGGTTTGGATATTAATAATTAAACGCCGCGATTCAAAATCTCATTTAGGTGTCACAAGTGAAATTATTTAAAAAAATAAAAATTGAATAAAGCTTAGGCTCAAACTGCTAGGAACTGCAAGTGCATGAGTAGCGTTCAGATTATTCATTACAAACATGCATAAGTATCGTTTAGTTTATAGTGGAATAAATTTATTGTAAAATGATAATGGAAACTCCATAAAACTTGCAAGACAAATTACATTCTATGTTGTACAAACCTTGCAACAGGGGTATTATCTTCAAGGACCTCCGTGCTACAGTAAGAATGGAAAAACTTTTAGAATCCACTCGCCATTTTGTTTTTATAATTGAATAATAAGAGTCCAATAGTATTGTGTCACAAAACTAGTGGCATTTTGTAGGCATTTAACCATAAATTATTTCACAAACACCAAGAACACAAAAAAGATAATGAAAAAAAAAATGTCTTGTTGGATAATTCATATTCAATGAATAGGTACAATACACATATTTACTATCAATAGAAGACATCTGAATGAGACATAATGATAACAACAATTAAATAATTAGGTGTCAGTAACATGTAAAATAGATTCATCAAGTAGAACGGTAATATCGTTTGAGGGCCATGGTCTTATTGTTGGAATTGCTCCCAGCAACTATCTCATCTGTCAAAATCCCTTAAAATGTCGATAGGTCTAGCAACAGCAAGCATTTTCATTATTCGATGCATAAGCGAGCAATATTGGTTCAGTCCAGTATTTCAAGAAGGATGAGGATTTCTTTTGTCAAGGGGTTTTCAAAATCTCGTTGTTGGGTTTGGTCACGATGCTGGATAAAACATACCAGAGTTAAGTGTAATTAAATAAAATTTTTGTCTGATTGAACGGGAAAAGGTTCGTTACTCGAAATAACAACAAAGTAATTTGAATGTTTTCCAGCAATAGAGTTTGAATGCTCAACTTTTTACTTAAATCAGCTGTTTTTAGTGTTTCGTAGACATAGGTTGTTTCGAATAACGAATAGTTTGCTCGTTTTCCTCAGCTCTTTATTTCAAATCCAGCCTAACATGAAGCATATGAAATTTGACTGCAATCCCGGCATTGTCCAAAGGACCGTAGAGGCTAATTGCTCTGAATAGTCTGTTTCAGTGTAGCATCCAATTTAGAATGGAACCCGAGGTCACCTTGTCCTCGGCATTCACGCTGGTATCTATAAGTAAGATCGACGAGGAGGGAAAAAGAAATTGAGGCGAGCCTTTTTTTTTTTTTAGATGCGCAGGGAAGGGATTCCATCCATCCATATTGAGTGGGAGGGGGGAGGGGGTGAGCATTCTCGGATATTTAGGTAAATTAAATAACGGGAGAATGGGGATAAATACAACTTGTCTTGCCCGAAAATAGCCAGATTAAAAAATACTCGACTCATCAACTTGGAAAGATTACTATATTCTTTGTTTGGAATTGAAAACAATGCAGAATTACGTTTGAAGGAAGATCAATCTGTTCTTTTTATCCAAACATCGCCATTGGGCAATCTTTCAGAAAATCATGCATATATAATAGTGAATCGAGGTTGGAGGGAGGGTCGGAAACTATCAAGAGCATAAAGATTTTCAATAGAAACGTTAATTTCTATATTTTCAAACTATAACCACTAGAGGGTAAGATAAGACCGGGGATATCTGAGCGAAGAATCATTCGTCCAAACCTGGTGCCAGTAAATGAAGCAGGCCAGGGAGTGCTTGGAAAAAATATTTATAAATGTAGAAATAGGTAAATTTCAGAAAGCTCTTCAATTTTTAAGCCGATTTCAATCCATTATACGAGTGGCAGAAACAACGAATCTTGGGCTAAATCTTGGAAGGATGGCCGAATGGATTCAAAATTATATCTCAAACAAATCAAGTACACTCGAAAATACCATACAAAACAACAACTATTAGTATTTTTGGCATATGTACATTCAACTTTGGTGGGGGTGGACCCAGCAAAAATTATGCGAAATTGACACGGAGAAAAAAAAAAGCATAATATTGGATTGTTCCTGCTCCGTTCATTATTATCCTTCAGAGATTCGACTAGAATCCATTATACTTTCATTTTATGCTACGTAATATTTATTGAAAAATAAAATAAAATAAACCCCCTGGAACCCGCTGAAAACGTTTGCATGGTTGGTTAAATGGTTATGGGGGCAAAACGGACTATTTTTGTTCCCTCAAAAACTAACAATACAATCGAGTATATCCTGAGTTATATTGCAACATACCGAATGCACTATTCTAATTTATGGAAAATCAATTGGAACTTCTGAGGCCTGGACTTGTTGAAAACCGCCGTTTTATGGCCTATTAAAAGAATCATTCCCTCTAATGTTTTGAAGGAAACTATTTCCCAGATTGAACTGGGGAGCAAAAAAAGTACACTTTCCATACCCTTCAGTGCATATATGGCCATTCGGAGTAGATAAGGCTACAATTCTTCTACCAATATATCCTCAACTTTTGTCAAAAAAAAAAAAAAAAAAAGTATTAAAGCTAAGAGTTGAATTTGGTCTAACACAGCGGATAAAACAGAAACTATGTTACACAAAATACACTCATTGCTATAACAGAGATCGACGAAGAAAAAATAAAGTTCGTTTTACAAAGAGTTCGAGTTTTGAAGGAGAAATATAGACTTGTCACATAGTAGTTTGAATGTGAACATGTTGATTCATATGAAGACCTCATGAGTAAACCGTTAACAAGTTTGTTGTTTAAATGGCAAAATACGCCATTTAGCTGGCAAATTTTATCAAGGAGGAATAAAAACTATCATTTGAACCAAAAAAACACATATTTAGCGACATACAAAAAATTGCACAATACGACGAGAATTGGTTACCATGTTAGTACCTAAGTCACGAATCGCGATATATTTAAACGCACTGTTACTCACATGGTTGAAAAGTAGATAGTGAGTAACCGGAAGATACCAATTTAGCCGAGCTTGCTTGAGATTATTCTAAATTGTTAGTTCCATAAAATCAGAACTTGAACAACTTTCAATCAATTTTTTGTTATTGAGGAAAACTGATCCTCTGAGTCTATTGAGTCGTTGAATGAGTTCTACTCACATCAAAATCGGTAGTGCTCATACCTGTTTCCGTGGACGTGGCTGGCACAAAATGCGAAGCTGTAGTGGATCAACGTCGGATCTATCATTATATTTTTCTGGGACCGGTCAAGTAAGTCGTTGAGGTAACCCAGATGACGGAAGCACCCCCTCACACCGTACCTGGCACAATATTCGTCCAAAACGAACACCTGTCCAGGACTGAACCAACCCTGCGCAGCAAAATAATTTTTGTGAACTCCAGTCAGATAGGCGTTCAAAGCGGAAATATCAATTTAAAAAAGTGATGACAAAAACAAGGCGTTTGCTTACCAGAGAACAGTAAGGATCATTCAGTCTATAATCCAACGTCAAGGTCTGCAGTAATTTGAAGAGAGAAGCGTGATCAAATTTACAAGGGTCCGCAGATATGAATTCCTCCATTCCATGCTTCTTTGCCCGGTCAGCATCTGAAAAAAATATTATCAATCAGAAAATGTACACAAAGGAAACTTTTTGGAGTCTCAGGACAATGGAGATAAAGCACCATAATATGGGCTAACATATTGGAATTCTTCAATTATATCAATACACTTTAATCCTGATGTGCTGGCAGTATTGATGTGTATTCTTCATATACAGCTCCATTCACAAGAAGTAAAGAGCAAGTAAAATTCTATATTTATTTCACCTCATGTATAAATTTTCATTAAACTGGATTTTTAAATTGTGGCACGCACAAACTAAAAGAAAGCATTTATACTTCTTTCATTGTTCCAATAAGAATAATAAACCAAAAACCATATGGGAAATTGATAAACAGGGACATGACAACCTACCTCCTTGTATTTTGTATATTGTGGAATTTTTCGCAGCGGACGTCACCAATGGCGTTGGCTTGTGAGACTGCCCTGTCGCTCTATACATGGCCATGACCCACAAGTGGCACTCGTTATCGTCGTCACAAGCTAAAATAATATTGTCTCCTTCTTTGACAGCATTGAAGAAAAATCGCCCTCCCTCCAAATCTGTGGACATACATTATGTACAATGTGTGATGCTAACATTATGGAAAATATCACATACAACATCCTAGATTAGTGCGATGGTGGTAAACTTACCCATTCCTACCATCAAATTGGCTGAAAAAAAAAAATACAATAGGTCAATTGAAGATTTAGATGGTTGTCAACTGGGTATATGTTGAGAATTAAACTATTCAATAGAAGAGAATAACGACGTACCACTTGCTGGTTCAATGTAGTCAACAGTATACCCATCCAATTGCATCATTTCAGATGGTTCTGTCTTCTTTTCTTTATAGGTGCACATTGCAAAAGTGTATTGAGAGACTTGGACAAGCACGAAATACCTCTTTTTCCACTTCTTCCACACTGATTTCCCAATAGCATAAAGATACCTTAGGAGAGGAACAGGCGTTGACAATGCAATTCATTCATAAGGTGCTAGACGGAACCTGATGACACCAAGTGTGGATAGTGATTCGCATCAAACAGTAGATTGACAAGTATGTAACAGAGCGCCCTAAAATCAGGCCTCTTCTGCCCGACCCCATATTGAGCAAAACTGGTGAAAATCGAAGCCGCCCAAGTTTGATTCTCTGGCTATCACAGTGGAAACAACATTGGCCATAGAACACAGGGCCAACTAAATGACACCAGCCAATAAGGGGGATGGATATGGGAAAATTCGCGTTATCAAAGTCAACTTCCTCTTTTATGCCCACCAGGACGCAGCTGTTGTCTATAATGCATGTCTTGGCTATCTGGGGAGGAAGAAATCTGAAGGGCAAACTGCATGATGTATTGCCGGTGGAGCTGCTGGAAGAAGGGTGGAGGGGAGGCTACTGATTAGAATTCTATACGTATACTTAGGAGGCACTTGACTTTGTAGGGCTGGACCAGCAATTTAGATTATTTAAAAAGAGAAAAGATCTTTTCCAACATTTGACGGTTCATCATATAGGGAATTAAAAGCTCTGTAACGGAACTCAACCCACAACATTTTTAGATACAACGCTTATTTTGGGAGATAATCGTGAGTCGAGGCCAGATAGACCAGTGGTTGTAAAATACACTTGTTGGGCAAATATTGAGGAGGCACAACCCTCGTGGTCAAGTTGATGGTTCCGACTTCAGAGGTTTAATTGAAGGTTCGAAGCCATCTATTGTTTGTAGCGAATCGTTCATCATTGGTAAAGCTTACCCGCAATGTTTCATATTGAGTGGCTTGTCCATCCTACAAGCTATTTTGATTCGAAGGTCTTGATCTGCACAGCTTTTGGGAACAATCATTTTATGCCATTCAGGAAGCTGTAAATGTATGGTTAGGATGAAAACTTGGGCGATGAAAAACCAAAATGGGTTTGGTGAGAGTCAATTCCATCAGTATAAAATGACTATTAGATTCAGAAAAAAATACGATGTTGTCAGGATGTAGGAGATGGTTCTGACTGGGCCTGAGCAAGATGAAAGCTCGTCCAAGCAGTCAGACTCGGAGAGTAAAGCGAGCCAGAGACAGTCTATGGGGAAAATCCATACAATAGGATTGGATACCTTGGATGAAAGGGGCGTGGGATGAATGATAACTTTTCCTAGCTCCTTATCCTCGATTGCCAAAATCGCAGGGTTTTCTGTGTACGTTTTTACTTTTACAGCAGGGAGTGGGTGAGTAGTAGTGAAATCTCCTTGTGTCTCCCACCTGATAGAAACAAATTCATTAGTTATCAAGTCATGCAGTGGCAAGTTCCCAACTTCCTTCTTTACGATGGCTATATTTACATAGGTTTTGAAGCCTCAGCTTGGTCTGTTTGTAGCTTTTCGCCCCCTTCCACTTCCATTGTACAATACACGATTCGATTGGGAGCAAGAGACTTCAGACCTTTGACTTCCATGACAATCACCTGGCACATACAAACCAATTCAACACAAACGAACATACCAACACGTTGGAAAACGGAATTCTATTACACACGAAGACGTCATTTTGAGAGACAATGTCGTCATTGAGAGCGATGTTGATTCGTGGTTACCTCCAACTGAAAAGTAAGAACTACGTCCATCTTTGTCAGCTGAGTGTCATTGTCAGCAGAATCCCCTTCCAATTTAGCTAGAGAACCCTGCGACCTATAACAAGAAGCCAATTTCCCATGCCTACTCTAAATACAATAAGAAAATCCATCCTCAGTCTGGAAATTGATTGTCTAAGGTTATTTGGCAATGTTTTACTTAGCAAAAATGCAAGAATGATTTCATAAGTTCATTGCTTCAACAGCATTGTCTATGCTTGCTGAAAGCAATTGGTAAATGATGTAGCAAGAAGCGCTGTTGGATTAAATTTAATCTTGGCAGCCAAGCAACACAAAACAGTCCCGTGGAAGACGCAGTCTGCAGCAAAAGTGGGACAAAATCCAAAAATAACTAAAATGTGCTGTAGTTTGAAGATAACTACGAGGTAGTCCGCTTTTCAAGAAAAGCCGAAACTACTGACAGCGAGTTTAGCTTCTATTGTTGACTTGATCCTGAATCAATTTCCGCTAAGGCAATTTCTAGCGGGCTATTGCTAACATCATATGGTACAAAGCATCTCAGTAAAGATCAAGCAATATTCAAGTGAAGGCTAGGAATAACCTTCAAATAACTTATATTATAATCGACATAGAGGTGTAGCAAAGCACAACGCTTGGGGTTAGTGAGCAAGCCACTGCAGAGTAGAGGCTAAGGCGCTCGCAAATAGTCGCTAATCTAGTCACAAGAGAAGCCTGTGAACAATTTGGGTTCTAAAGGAAGAGGAGAGAAAAGCGTTACTGTCAGGATTGACAACAGGCCATTTGCAGAAAGCTCAACTCGCTCCAATGCTGTAAGAAGTGCAGATTCAAAAACAGCAGTCAATTGCTTATTTTTATACATTTTATGCACTGAATATAATTATGATTTTTACAAAAACTAAATTTTTATAGTGCCAGATATCGCAATGGGCACAAGAACGTGACTACTGACTGTACGCCATCAATATTGGTCACTTTGGAATGTAACTGTGGAGGACTTCAATGGAAATATTGGCTTCCGCAGTAAGGGTACAGTTGAGTCATAATTTCTCAAACATCCAGGTAATGTGAACTCAACTCTTCAAGTTTTTGTGTATGACTAAACCAAAACTCTGAACTCATATCCTGCAAATTTACAAACTGAATTTTCCAAGAATCAAAATTATGACAGTTTTTGGCAAATGGCCTATTGGCTCCATCTCGCATTTCCAAAGTAATTTACCGTACACTTAGAGTTGATTAATGTTCAATATTATAATGGTTTCATAATGTTATCATTGGATTCGGAGATACGAGCATCCAGAGCCTACTACCCAATCCATTAATACACACTTTCCGCAAATAGACGGGGTTTCAGGATGTGTCATCATCATGAACGAACATCCAATGTGTTACAGATCCTACACAATTATTACAAGTACAAACAGATTGGTAAACTTGGATACATTTCAGGGGGGAAAGTAGAGCGAAGGAAACAACAAATAATTGACATTTAGACGTACTGAGCGACCCACATTGAAGGGAAGACGTCCATGCAGAAAGATTGAAGGAATAAGATGGTGAGTGTAACATGGAAATCAAGAGTGAGGACGGGGGAGGAGACATCGAGGAAATTGAAAAGGGCTAATAATGGTAAGAGTCGAATAATGGTAATAGGGCGCCTAAAGAATGTTCTCAGTGAGCCAAAGGAAAATTACCAACTACCTCGTCACATGAGTTGGCGGCACCTTTGAATATTTGACTACATGCATGAATACATTAATATATACCCACAGAAAAAAAAAACATTTCAGAAAGGTTAGTAAGAATCTGTACTTCGCACTAAGTTATTTTTGCCTATTGAAGATAATTGTCCCCCTTGTTTATAGGAAAAGTAGCTTTTGAGAAACTTATTCCCAGGGCGCCTCCACTTCAAGGGCACTAAAATTATGCAAACTTCAATAAGCCCTCACCAACCACCCCAACTACTTACTAAGGAATAAAAAAAAAATGAAGCATCATTACTACATTTTTTCAATCTGGATTCTATCGCTTTTTTCCATTTGTGACAATAATTATTCTAACGTCACATATTGATAATTCTAATTTTTTAGGCCAATCTAACCCTGCGAGTTCAAGATGAAAGGTGTGAGTTCTATCACGAGATAATGTTCATTGAGAGTTCAACTAGACAATTAATCATTAATAATAAGTAGCCAAGGGAAAGCTTTAAAATTTTTATGAAGTAGGAACCATTACTACCTTATAAAAGTGGAGCAACAAGGTTGGAAGAGAACAGATGAATAATTAGAAGTTTTATCAAGATTAGGCTAATGATGTTTCCAAAATACTTGACACGTAGACAGGCACATCAGTTAGCCTATCATACTCGTACATCAACGGCATAAGCTGGCAGGGCAGTACATAAGGCGAGTAAAAAAGATGAGTAACCATCTACTGCTTCAGAGCTACTTGAGAAGTAGATACTTTGCTTCGTCGAAGACAACAGTTGGGGACAGTAAGGGCGCACAAACCATGCTGTTCATTCCTCCGGTTTCAGCGAATTTTCGAAGGAAATAAGATCAAGTCGATAAGATTTCAGAGAAGATACCCGGCAAAATCGGTTTCTGAAAACATCCCTCCCACCAACCCGTTCCAACCTATAGAGTGAGGGACTTACACAAATTTCCTACAAGCAACAAAACTACTCTAATTCACTAACAAAATATTTTCCAACAACTACACTTGAATGAAATCGTCTCTCAAAAATTATTTCTTCATAATCACGAAATATTTCCTCATACACAGCGTAATACATACATCTTTTCTGCCAAACTTTGAGGTCTCATAGGGAATTTCACGCTGATCTCTAAATACCATACTTGTGAATGGGTCATCTAGAAGAAAAGTGACACAAGTCAAACATTGGTAATTTTATGTTGAAACCTTAATTCAAGTCTTCCGAGCGTTGTCCACAGTCTGGAAAAGCGTCACGAGCCTCTCCTGAAAAATCGCATATTTTGACTCGTGTCACTAGTCTTATAGATAGGTGAATATGACGATACCAGAGCCAAAGTGTGCAAATCTCGATTTTGGACCAATTCATTTTGCTTGAAACTTTGGCTATCATTTCAGATCTCTTCGTTAAAAAGAGTTCTAATTGACGTTCAAAGCATATTAATTTAACTATTAAAACGAAGTTCATAATTCAACATCATCTCAATCTCCATACATCCCCTTAAAAAAATGGGAGTATCTTGTCCAAAAAGGTGAGTTGCAGCACTCTCTAGTACACCTATATAAAATCGTTTTTCATAGAATAAGAAATTCATTCGTTTATGAAGGTCATTGTTCACGCATGTACGTGCGTTAGGATTAGGTCATGTATGTAACTACATTAATGAAAAAAACCTGTCTTACCTAACATGTTTGGTATTACCACTACACCAAACAACTTGTGAAACAGATCGTTCCTTGAATGCATTTACGTTCATGAAACATAGGTTTTGGACACCACAGGGCCTCATATTAGAAGTCGAGTATTAGGCTAAATCCTGTGTATGATAAAACTAGAACTGCCAGTAATGGATAACTCATCTAATGTATCATTATTTCGGTTATAAAGGAGTTTTGACTTGAGATTAATGAGAGTAATTTTTATGTTTCTTTCTATTTATTTAAGCGAAAGCAAGAGAGAGAGCATTTGTTCCTCCCTACCCCCATTGCTCGAGAAAAATCGCCTACTCAGTGATCCTTGATATTGTATAAACTCATGCTTAGCGTGGAATTTTCTGCAAAACCTCGATGTTTAGCTAGAGAAGATTTGTAGCACGTTGCGCCCTACATAAGTGTCATGATTGAGAAAAATATATTATATAAATAGGTAATAATAATGATAATCCTCTTCTACACGGATTAGCACAATTTGGTTTCTTTAATCCTCGCTGAATCCATGAATAGTATAAATGGCTTTTACTGTAGGTGTAAATTTCTGGAGCATAAGTTTAACAACTGTGTTTCTTTAATAATAGTGGGAACGTGCGCATTGATTTCCATGTCTCAACAAAAGAAAGAAAAAATTCCATTTACTTTTTGTCAAGAAGTAAAACAAAAACGTTGTTGTAAGGAAAAAAAAAAACACTGGAACCTCCAAGGAATCTGAACCGGCACGCCAAGACGGCAGGTTGGGCCAGTCCACACAGGATATCCAGGTCTTTCAGAGTGAACGTGACAAGATAATGGGCAAAAAATCAGAAAATGAAATGTGGTATTCAATCCCAAGAGGTTTTTGAACGGGTGACTGGTCGTCATACAGATCATTTACCTTTCCTACTCCTTCCTTAGAAATCCTGATCGAAAATTCGCTTTTTTTTTTTTTTTTTTTTTTGAGATACTGTCGCAGGGGAGTCGGCATCACTCTACGAATGTGCGAAAAATAGGAGTGTCAATACTTACCCAGATTTCCCTCTAGATATGTGTATAAAATTAGGAAAAACGGAACTATATTTCACATTCATGGCTCACGACAGTATGAAAAGTGTAACGCTTATCGGAGAACAATTTTGCGTGAAAAATATTCAGAGAAACAATGGACATCGTATTAGTCTGATAATAGAAAATAAAAGTCCCTAGAGAATAAGAACACTCAACCATTTTGGTGTAGACTGCCTCTAATGAATCTTTCTTACTGGGTAATGATCTGCGAGGAAGAGACCAACTGTGAAATAGAACCGATCTGTTTGGCTGCCATATTGCATGACTTTCGGATTTCAAGTTGCATCCGTTTCATTCTTTGCTAAGGTAAAACATCAAGCGAAACATACAAGCAGGCATGAAACTCACCTATGATTGTATCTTTTCAACTTTTGGAGGCCGTACTTGGAATCGATTGAACCTTTTGAAACAGGCAAAGACTCGAGGTTTGCCATCAGCAAGTTGATAGAGGTTTTGAGTTCTTCTATGTACAACGATTCCATTTCTTTGAGGACGAATTTTGGCATCAACTTTCTATTCTGTAAGATGGGAAAAGAGGTTTAAACATGCGATTAGTATAGCTAGGTCACAGTAATATGACTCAATACAACAATGCTACATAGAATACAGAAATCAAAACCAACCTTTTCCATTTCTGAAACTTTTTGCATCCTTCCATCGAGTTCACGCCGAATTGCTGCAGCTTGTTCGTCGGATGACTCCAACTACAACCAAAACTTGGATTATATTACCCCTACCTCCAACCCACAACCTTTTATATAGCAATATTACGAATGTATCCCATCAAACCGCGACAACATTAAAAGGAGGCCGAACTACTAAAAAATGGTAGAGGCAACCCAATCCTCCATTAAATTTGCTTGACCACTTTCCACGAAGGTTATCGCATTTTTTTACGTGTTTTTTGTTAACCACAAACGTTGCATTAAATGAATCAGTGTCAACAACCGTACACGTAAACAACTGTAAGTTCCAGACCTAGACTTGGAATATGAGAAGCAATCGAATTGACCCATGCAGTAAGCTCAAAGTTCAAAAGAGGATCTAACTGACCTGAAGAGCGTTGAAAAGAAGCTGGTGTTCAAACTTTTTAATCCCTAGTATTTGCTGGAACATATCGTACAGCTGATCCTTCGATAAAATTGCTTCGCTGTTCAGTATTTGTTGTTGCATGCGAGAAGGTCGTTTGCCGTCATCTTCAGATACTGTAAGAAAACATAGTACAGTAGTAGTGGCAGTTCCACTGTTCATGTAAGATCGATAGGACAAGTGATTATAAAACTCATCATACCTTTAAAAATACAGTCGAATTTTGCCATCCATGACGCTAGAACCGTTTCTTTGCTAAGCCCATCTATTTCAGGTAGGGACCTGAAATAGAATTGTATGACACTATAACACCACTCAATACAAAAATGTCAATATCAGCCAGCCGAAACGTTAGGTGATTGGCGCATAAGAACCCACAAAAATTCTCTGTTTCCTCACCTCACACGTTTTTCGATGTTGTTTCTAAAAACTTCACGGAAGTCATATTGTGAGCATGCTCCTGACTGGACCATTTTCAGCACTCTCTCCGAGCGTAAAAATACGTCATAGTAACTTTGCACGGCATTTTGAAACGCCTCGTCTGACATTATTTGGGTTTCTCCTTTCAAAAAGCTCTGAAACAACAAAAACTAGCCATGACACTTCATTCTATTGGAGGACACACCTTTAGGCCATTTAGGATTATAGAAAACATACTTATTCTTGCATCAAATGGACAATTTAGTAAGTAAATAATCAGTTGTTTGATTTGACTTCATTCTCCATAGGATATTTATATTTCTGTTAATAGTTTAAACATTAAATTCAACCAGTGACTTTTTTATATGACCTCAAAGCACAATCCTGTTGTGACAACTGCATTGGAATATTACTCACGCAGATACGAATTTCCGTGCACAATGACGACTTTTTTTATTTACGCCAGCAACGGAATAAATTTTATTGAGTTTCTTATCAATCCTAGTTTTGTTAAATTGACAAACCAACTTAATCACCTGATTTTCACCCAAATTAGCCAATAATAAAAATATCCATTGACGTTCATTACTATGTACAATAAAACTATGTCTCATACTACAATAAAATTACCTGAAATCTTCCTTGAATTACTTCCAGTTGTTGTTTGGTAATTTTAGGCAGTCTTTTTATCATATCATTAGGCTGTTTAGCATTAAATGGATATGCTATACACCTAGATATAAAAACGTAGAGTTGTATCCGTCTCTTCCTTTCTTCTTCCTCTCTTTCCTGTTTGTCCTGAATAGAAATGTGATTGGTAGAAAAGATTCGTGATTATGTAAAGATTTTTTTTCGACAGTATCAGCAGAAAACAAATTGAAGACTCCGAAATGACTAATCCTGTCTCAAATGCGGTCTCACCTGGAGGTCAGCTTCAGCCTTCTCGCTCGCCACAGATGGACTAGGACTGGTAGGACGAGGTAGAGAATTGGATCTAGATGCATTAGTGACTCCACTAAGGCTTGCAGTGTCAGTTGAAGCACTTCCAGGAGAAACAGATCTGGGGGGTGGAGTCAAATGACGCATTGGAATCACGATACTGATACAAATTACCGAGTGAGTTGATATTGATACTAGATTTACCGAGGTAGTTGCGCTGGGTGGTGAGGCACGTCCAGATTAGAGGCATCTTGGGTACTGTGGTGTTTGTGGTGAGCTTTCCGGGGATGAGGGGCTGATTCAGACTTGTGATGTCTGCCTTCTGATTCGCGGTGGCCATGGTTCTGCTCATCCTCACTCTCCTCTTCAGATGAACTAGGGTCTATCATGATTTACTGGCAACAACAACGATTTCTCGTAGTGTCATAGGCAATTTTTGAAGCTAATCCGATCTGGGTAAGTTGGAACCCTGACTAATATTATGTTTTGATCAATTATTTGAAATAAATCTAGTCGGAATTATACCAACATGAATGAGCATAGTTGGTGACTAAATTTTATTTGCTGACCTTCCCTAAAAAGTTGAAGAACTTGTCCACTACCTTCAAAACAACAAGTACAATAACCGTGGATTAGGCCAATGTCTTTCCTATTCAACCAGAACGTCCAGATGATGTTTTCTATAAATATGTGCACCCGATAATTAGAATATTTAATGATGAACAATCTCAAATGAATCAAACGAATAGCAATCTGTAGGGTAGCTGCCATATCAGTAGCTGAAATAATCGTCAATTTTGAACCATGGGAGATTTGCCAGATGGGCAAAAGGTAGGTAGGTGTCATGCTCCAAAGGCTGTTGTCATAGAATTGCGAAGTTGGCTGTGAAGTAACTTATTCAGTTTCAAAAATTTTGAACAAGATGGTGAGTGAACATTTGGGGAACCACGAAAACACTGTTGTTCTAGTGAAAGAGAGATATTTATTCTTGGTTGATACAATCACAGGCGTATTCTGTACAACTCCATCATTTTGTAATGTAAAACAACCGAAGTTCCTTGTCATGATATCAATTAATCATACAGTCATAAATCAAGTCAAATTAATAACCTCCATTATCTTCAAATGGGAATTAAATTTCAACATTCATACAATTTTGAAATAGAATTGAAGAACATAGATATGACTTCTCAAAAATAATAATTAAATAATTTAATGTCGAGCTACCCTCAGAGATGAGCCACAATCATTTGAGACAGTTTGTAGCTGGAGCAGTCTTCTTATGAGTCTTACGTGGATCTTTTACGCCCAGATTCGCTCGTCTGCGTCATTCAATATCACCATTTTCAATGCTACTGTCTTCTGTGAGATGAGTGACGCCCAGGGTGTTACAGGAGCAGAGGGTTCTTTGAGAGAGACTCCAGTTAGCATGGAGTGTGTCGCTGCTCCAGACAATGGCTGGTAACTGTACAACTGGAAGTTGAAGAAAATTGGTGCCAGATTGGAAACGTTGATCAAATTCTTCTTAAAGCCGCCATCAAAAAGAAAACCTGTAACATTCGAATTTGGCGGAGTCAACAGCACGTCCGCAACCACGTACGGTTAAGAGGATGAGTCCTTGCCAGGCACGGTTAAGATCACTTTTGTCATGCAGATCCAGGATGTCCATCACCATTGACGACCACAATTCACGATGGAAGAGTTCATTAGAGGTAAAGCATCAATCATAAGACACGCCAACAACCGCCTACTGAGTTGAGGATTAGCAGGAAGATTTCCAACACGTTCAATTAGTGGGTATACGTGGTATACAACAACAAACACCGATGAAGATGGAAGATTCGACGATAGTTAGAAACCAAGTTTCCCAGAACCCACCAGTCAGAGTAACTCTGACGGTTGAATTTATGAAATAATTTGTGATAAACCACATGCTATTATTATTCAATTCAATAACAAATATTATGCTGAAGTAAAATCAGTGAAGAAAATTGCCAATTGAGCCATGCTATGAGTAAAGAAGAAACGAAATGCTTTAGCTTCTCTCGATATCTGATTGATTAAGCCCTAATTTTTTCCTTTGTTCTAACTAATTTAGTATTTTTCGGTTCTCAAGTAGTTTTAGGTTATGAATTTCTGCGGTGTTGGTATTTACATTATTCTATTCCTAACATTTTCTTAGCTACAGCTTCCAAGTCAAAGGATTAGCCATTGGGTGGGACGTTAGTGTAATGTACAATAAATAATGCTTCAGGTATTATTAGTAGTTCCTATGTTACTTGTACTGAATATCCGAAGAAGTAGATTACAGGATAATTACAAGAAAAACGTTCACAAGAAGTAAGTAATCAAGACCAAAATATATTTATCCTAGCCTACAGAAGAAAAAAGTATTTAAGGGCAATTTCAAACCAAAATCCAAGTAGAACGTGACAGAAACTGGGTTCGTAGTGGCGAGCTTGCGTCAGTCAATCAGTAGGATAGATGGGATACCGCGGGCCAAATACTCTCTTACACCCTAGCTAGTCTTGAGGGGTGTTATACTGCTCATGAGTAACCAGTCAATATCTGGCGCACATATTACTAACGAAACGTTTGGTAAGAATACGAGTATGTACGAGTATGGTCATGAGTAAGTGAGGTATTTTTCAATCAAAGCCTTCCAGCGATAAAATGCGTGGAAATTTCCAACCATGTTCGGTGTCTATAAAGGAACCGTGTCGCCTGCATCCCCTTGACCTAGTTTCGTTCGCTTACCGCAGTTTGATGGCTAACCATTTACATCCCATCGTACACACACCTACAGGTGTTCTGTCATCACACATTAAAAAGAAAAAAAAACAAAAGGGGAGAATGCAGATAGAGATGCGGCATTACAGAGTAAGTAATGCACATCAAACTGCATACAACTCAGATCTTCGTCCCGAATTGCTAGTAGGTGCAACGGACAAAACCGACAGTTTTCTGTGGTTCATCAAGCACTGGTTAAGTATACTCCTACCTAATGCTAGGATAAGGAGAACAGGCCAAGTTGAGTATACTGTCAAACCACACTCATACTCCTGAAGTTATCACCCGCAAAATACACGGTAACTAGTGATACGATGTAAAATTTGGAAGGTTTACTCGCTAAATCCACAAATTTTAGGGATCCCAGAGAGAAGTTTTAGTAGAATTCACCAAATGCACAACAAACGTCTACATGTAACACTACGAAACGGTGATAGAATACTCACGACGAAGTTGATGGATTTGGAGAACGAAGAGAGCTCTAGGACAAAACCCGGATCATTCGAAGACTTGTCGAGAGTTCTGAAAAGGAGAACATTGCCGACTGTAACGAAAAACTATATGAGTTGAGAATTGACAAGGAAATGATTTAGTCGTGAATCGATTCGGCAATCACCGTGTAAAGCGTACAGAAAGGGGGGTCTCACGCACCCGAATTCAACGGAGATCAGATAACTTGAAGAGCACGATTTCGAAGTCAACTCAGAATCAAGGCGAGTGCAGAGGGTTGTTCTATCACGGAGGGTTGGATTGAGATGAAAATTACGGTGAACACTTCTTAGCTGAAGTAAGTTTCCATGGTCGCAAGTTTATAACGAGGTAACTTGATTCCGACGACTTCACAAATCAAGTAGGTAGGCACACAATCTGAAGAATCCGTCCAATGCACTTGAAATATGAAGGGTTTATAATAAAAATGTAAGCAATTTCTGGATTAAAACCAAGGAGCATCTACCGATCGTTTTGAATATTGAAGTAACCTTCCCTTCAGCGACCTATATAACTAGGGGCGAATTGACATTCGTTCAAGGCTCCCATTTTGCTCCAGCGTGTGACGTCAAACTGTCAGCGCACAACAGCAGAAATAAAAGGGCGCTAAATTCCCGGATTTAACTCATTAAAAGAATGTCATAAATGATTCGTGCAGAACGAACAAGTTGACAGTATCATCGACTTTGCTGTGACGTCACATAGGGGAAAGATTGAATGGGCATCTAGCGGCAGTGGATGAGTATCGATCAAGCTGAATAATCGAAGAATGCTTAATCGATACTTCATATGCGTTCTCTTCGTCAATCGAAAGAATCTTGATCATTTTCTTCTCCCTCTCGAAATGCCTTCTTAAGCATAAAGCGTAGTTCGAAAAACACGGAGGAAATACAGTTTCAAAACAACGTTACAACAGTTACAAAACACGTTTCAAAAACACGGAAGATATCTAGTGCCTATGGGGTCATTTCGTTACACTACAGCGAATTTGGGTGAAAGTGGAAGTTCGGAGATATAAATGCATGTAAAAAATCGTTCAACATTAGCCAGAATAAAAATCCTGTGGAGACATCAAAGACTCGAAACAAAAAAGTCCGATGAATATTGCGTATAAGGTATAAAATTATGTTTTATCTCAAATGTTTGGATTAATCGATTATTTTGGGTAATAAAAATCGATGTTTGTTGTTTGACACTCATTACATCATTATCGGGTGGTAGGTAAGGGAGTTTTTCGACTCATGTGGAGACAGTGCAAACTCCTGCAACCACGAATATACGCATTGGTCTGGTAAACCAATAAATCAATAAATGCGTGTAGGAGCTCGACAGTGATGGATGACGAGAATATTTGTATTGCCTGAAGAGGAACGAGGGTCACTGCATTTTCAACTTCAAGGCAAAATTGGAGTGAAGTTGACAAAACAGAAACTACATGTGGTATGAACCCAATGGGCATATGCAGCCCAATGTGGGTCGTGAACAGTGTGGAAAAAAAAAGAATCCATCGACAACCATAATTTTGCGATAGCGCCGAAGAGAGGCAAAAGCAACCCCAAGTGCAGAGTTTTACGAAGGTAGTTGATATATATTTCGTACATGTTCATTGCTCATTGTTCTAAATTTAAATTGCCAGCTTGTTCATAAGGCTGCAAAGCAGAAACCAAGCTAGACGTCCAGTTAAAAGTACGGTCCTTAAATAACGGTATGAAGTATGTCCAAAACTTATTTGGAATTAGTTCCTATGTCACTAATTTGTCCATTTTTTCGTTGATTTATTTTGTATCTACTTGTAGCGTTTCAAAAACACCCTCCTAACAAAGAATGCTTCAAACGAGTAAGAATAAAACAAATCTGTCTGGGGAGGGGGTTTTCTAAGCTCATAAACACTACACACAATACCAGATATTCGAAACCAAGCATCTATCTTTCACTATCATCACTTATTTTCACAAAATAATCGTTGTAAGTATCTTCAGAATCATGAAATGAATGAACCAACAGAATGAAAGTTCCCCATCCTAGGTAGTCGTTGCCTTTCACCAGAAAAAGATTTAGTTTTTTTTTTTTTAAATAATCTTAAATTATTACTCATGATTTTTAAATAATCTTAAATTAGTACCCATGATCGTTGACATCAGGTAGGACGCTTAATTAACATTCAGGTTGAGAAGACTTTCAACTACCCCCGTAGATTGTAGAGTGTTAATATTCATAGAGGGTACATTTATTTTGGCACAATGGAGAGGGGAGAAATACTCCATCCTGCTTCTGCACAATGTACGGGAGGGTGTGTTGCTTTGGCTGCCTTAGTAACTTCTTTTTTATTCTATGTATTTTATTATTGTTCATAAATAATCAAAGTTGTCGTCAGTTTCAATTCATTGAACGCTAATACTGAAATACTGAGTCATTGCAATACATTTTACAACTATAACAGTTACCTGAACGGGAGCAATTCTTTTGAAATAATTGCATTGTCTTTTACAGATGACGATAGTTCAATTATGGTACCTAAATAGCACATCCTGGTTAAGAACTTCATGTGGATATTGATTTTTAACTGTACCAACGCTGTTCAGCTGTGTTGAAAATACCAACTCTGCAATGCTTAAGCGTTGATTTAGGCGTTTTTTGCATTCAGACTTTATTTTATCGAGGACGTTTCCCTTAAATACATAACTGACTAGGAAGGCTGAGCTTCTGGGCCGGTTCCTTCATAAAAATGGAGATTTAACAACAAAATCTAGTAACGATGCACAATAGAGGGCGCTACTCTCATGAGAAGAACAAGAGGAAGAAGATAGCGATAACCGCAACCGAGGTTTCCTTATCACTTCGCGAGCGCATTTTTTACTGATGTGATTTTATTTAAACTGTCAACTCTTCGTGCTGTCCGAAAATCTCTTATAAATTTCCGAAATGCCGTCCGAAGCTGATAGAATTAATGAACAAATCAAACACTGCGAACAGATTTTGAAATCACATTTGAAGGTGAGTGTCCCCGTACTTCATACATTTGTTGTGGGGACGAAACGCCGAGTTTTGAGGAAGGCAGGACGATCGTATTCTGTAAGCAAACTATACTTTCACCTCATCTTCATGCCAGCTTGTGAAAAATACCGTGTGTATTGCCTCGAACGCATTTCCTGTCCGCTGTGCGCGCATGAACAACTGCAATGTTATTTTTACTTGGAAAAGGCGGCATCGCCGAAGGACATTTTCTTGAAAAAACGAATCGACCTAAACTATAAAAAATAATTTATTGATACTGGCGTATGAATTGAATAATTAAAAATATACGTTGCGTGAGGCTTGGGAGAATTGTCAGATCGAAAACCAATTTACCCAGATTGCTTGACACTGCTTACACTGTCGTTTCTTTTCAGGAGACCTACGATTTGTCCGCTCCTTGTAAGATCACGTTGCCTGCTCGTTTCGAGAGAATTGTCCATAAAGAATATGCCAAGGAGGAGAAGAAACCTTGTGGATGTGACGATAGTAAGTTTTCAGCTCGGTTCTAGGGTTTTGTGCAGTGTGCATAAAATCACTTATTTTTTACAATGTATTGGTCCATGGTTGTTCCAATCGTCTAAGCTGCATTTTTATAAGTACCCTGGGGCAAATTTGATGTCTATACCGTCATGATATAACTATCATCCAATTTATTACTATTATGCAAAGAGTCTTCTGACTGTTCATCCGTTTTGTCCCTCATCGGCCTTTATACAGTGTAGGGAATTCGTACGATTTTTTCAAAAATTATCAGTGCGCCCTTCATCACAGTCCAAGGCTATATTGCTCGTAATCCGCAACTGTTTGCAATTACTATCAAAGAAAAGAGGCAACAAGAGTAAAAAGCTGAGATCAACATACCCTGAATCACCCCTATTCTTGGTTTCTGCTTCCATCACCGACTGAAAAGTTGAAAAGAGCTAAAGAGGGAATTTTTCTGGACAACTAACCGAGACTCCCCGAGCAAAACCAATGGTTGTACTAGAACGACACTTTAGGTGCTGGAATTCCGGGCTGCCGAATCTCGAACAGCCAGCAATGGTATTGGTCATCCTGGTGTCTTCATAACTAAACCATTGAAGGTTCTAATGCGCTCATAGATTGCTCCTGCTGGATTAAACTGTACCCACATCGGTGGTACTGGTAATGCGTTGAAATACCGGATTGATTTCAATCCTGCAACATGATGGAGAGGCACAACCCACCTTTACCGCGCATTTGGTGCGGGTTACCAAATGTATCAAATTAGAATGAGTTAACAGTGGCCTGAAATCATTCATGGCAAACCTCAGCCATGTTTCAGCGACCATTGTTGATGGATCTCAAATCTGCCCATTAACATTTTGGAGGCTGACAGAAGAGCTGCTAGCAAGCGTGTCTTGGTTTAATGCAACCGCGTAATTTTGCATTGGAAATTTAATGTGTTTTCCATGTTATCTTCTGTATTCTGGCCACTCCTTCAGTGTAGCTCTCAGTCAACACTTGCTGAATTATCATTGACTTTCTATTCTGATTTTGAAAAACCCCTAATGAGCAACACATTGGCATTCAAGTCTTGCTTGATTTCAAACATCTACTTTTTACTTTGTGGTGACTTTTTGGATGATTCGCCCGGAAAATTATATGTTATATTATTATATGTTATTGAGAAATGACTCCTCAACAGTAATCACACTTTAAGGCATACACTGTCCAATTTCTTTCAGCTGATATATCGGAAGATAGTGTGGATTCAAGAGCTCACCTCAACCCGGGTGGCAAAAGGGTTTCAGACTCTGTAGACGCTCAGATTGAATTTCTCCGTCATGAACTGTTTCTCACCAAAAATCAGGTACTCAGTTCTCGTGAATATTATTGAATTCCTCTGTTGTCCCATTCAGAAAGGATAATACAGCCAACAAGCTACGTCAAGCGCATGTATTAACTCCAATTCTTATTGGTATTCTTATAGGTGCTTGAAAGGAACAAGCAAATTGAAAAGTTGGAGGGTTTAATCCAGCACCAGTATGCCAAGCAGAAACATAATTGCGAAGGATCATCGACTAATATGATCAAATTGGTACAACTTATGCATGGTAGGCAGAGTGCATCAACAAGTTGTAATTTTGATTAGACCCCTTATACATATATTGTCAAATTGTGTGAACTATTCTTGATTTATTGATTTTGTTGTTCCTATATCATCAGATGCTGTCAAATTACAAAACTCGCAAATTGAAAATCTGAGTAATCTTAAGACGAGGATATTTGCGCTTGAAGGGGCTCCTTCGGCTGTATGCAAAAACATGAATGAAAGAGCCTTGAAGAACAAATGTACATGTTGCAAATCCAAGGTAGGCAAGCAACCTGAGTTAATTTACGACACATTTAATGAATTCTACCATTTCCTGGCCAAGCCTGGACGTTTAAATACATCAAAATTCTGTCACAGGAGAACCTGAATAGTCGTGTGAGATTCGCTGATGAACAAGACACCAAGAGTAACACTGTTTTTGCTGAATTGGAAAAGCAAAAGTGAGTAAAAACCGTTAAAAGTTGGCACTTCAATAATTTTCTGATTTGTCAATCGTATTGGTTGGCGTTAGTTTGGTAGACGAAAGCTGTGGCTTTGCAGTAAATTAATAAATCTACCAATTAATCTGTGCTATCGGCTACATAAATAGGTTCTAAATTACAAAGAAGGGGCAGTTTACATTAGATACATGTTGTTATCAGTTATTGGTCCCTTTTCTATGCTATCTGTTGCCTACAAAGGTCACTCTTAATCATGAAATGAATGTATCTTAACTGTGGGCACGCTTGATCATATTCGTTAAACAGAATACCCAGCGCTTGTGCTCATCACGCTTAGGATATTCGAGGATATTACCATATGGATCAGTCTAGAACCTATGATTTTCGCTTCCCGGACTTTTGCGGCAGTTTTGTAATATTTTACTCCATGATTACCTCCCATGTTTCAGAAACATCAACTGCCAGTTGAATGAAAACACAAGGAGACTTGAAGAAGAAGTGGGGTCCCTCAGATCAAAACTGGATCAGCTCAGAAAAGAAAACGAATCGTTTCAGATACTCATAACTTCATTTGATTCGGAGAAGCATAAATATGAAAAGCAAATTTCTTGCCTGACTGAATCCAACAAAAAACTCTCGTGTAATATTTCAAAGATGGACGCAGAAAGAGACAAGATGGTGGTGAGTTTGTAGTATACAATTTTAATCCATAGCTCATATAGAACTGTTTGTAGTTTTCACTTGGTTCACATTTTTCATGTTCTGTTTAGAAAGAATTGGACAGTTCCGACGAACTAATCAACGAGATGAAGATTCAACTTCAAAATGCGAATGTGCAAGTGAAGAATTATGAGTCCCAGTACAACAGTATGAGCGAACGCAATGGGTGGGTGCCTATTTTTATTATAGTTATCAACTTAGTTCGCTTTTATTCAATTTGATTACCCACAATTCGTGGTTTCTGTTCTTATATCTCCTTTCTCCATTACTCGTTTCTACCAAGTTGCTTCGTTCTACGGAGCAGATGGATCTTTCATTAGGTTGCCTGTGTTACTCTGCGCTTCTCTCAATTCCCTATCTATTCTTTTAAAAAAAGGCATTCCCTTGAACTCTAAATAATCGAACACATCCTAAAATGTCAACACTGAGATTGCATATCCATTATTTGAATTCGGGTATAATGAGCAAGGCGTTAAAGTGACAAGTTTTATTGAACATTTGAAAAATCAATATTCTCTTATGATTTTGTTCTTCACAGTGGATAGTCCAATCGCGTCCTCAAGTCAAGTCGCATTTCGCTATAGGAAAATCTCTTCATGAGAAACGACGAGAAATTCCAACATCTCCATTTACTATATCTTCATGTAATTCTTCTTGGTTCTCAAAGTCTCTTGGTTAGAATGCTAGAACCTCTGGTTATTGTTGCCAAGTGCATGACAAGTGACTTCGGGTACTCCTATAAATTCACCATTATGTGCTGACTTGCACTATAAAAATATAAAAAAAAGACAACAACTTCTTTAATACTCATTGAATTGTGATCGCTCTCAATTATGATGGGGCGTATTGTAAAAATTTTGTTCAAGAACCGCGCCATATTGGGTAACACTAGCGTGGGTATTATAGAGATGAAGCATTTGTGTACTGACAATGAGAATGTAACGTGTTAACGTTGTCAGTTTACTCAGTTTGCTAGGTTTCGCATTTAATGGCATTACTGGCATTGGCACTGGCAGCTACCTCTCTTCTTCCTTGTTGAGGTCCACCCTCACATTAGCAGTCTTCCTTCTTGCTCAGGTATTCCTGTTTCGCAATCCTCACTGAAACGTAACCTTCTCTCCAGTTTGCCCGCTGGTATTCAGGAATTTGGCAAGCATCATCGAGGGAGATTGGCAGATTGTACCTCCTGGTGTAGTTATGGTGTAGCCAGGTCGACATTCGCATTTCCCCATCTTCCAACCTCTTCCTTGTCTTTGCCCCTTACCACGGTCAGGAACCACCCATTCTCCGTCACTGCAAGGGCCTTGACTATAGAGAGGTTGACACGTATTGTCCTTTGAAAACAGCACCATACCTCGCCTGGTAACGCATGGATCATCTGTAAGTTCAGAGCCTCCACTAGCCAGCCGTGGCTTTGCATCCTTGGAATCATTGGCCAGCACCTCAGCTTGTTCCAGTTTTCTCACTGTAGAACATCTTCCATTGTCATTTGGTTTTAGAGCTCGAAGGGTTGGGTAATAGGATCTGTGATAGAGAATGAGAACACAATAATAATCAAACACAAGCAATGTCTACCCTTGAATGATCAAAATGTATCCCATGAACTTCATTGTATTTGTTGTATTCCTTTCAATATTGAATCGTTTTATAAATTGTTTGTACTCACTCGGTTCCTGATTGAAATGACTGGCACCCACAAACACCAAGGTATGATACAGTATCCCGTTCGTTCATTTCTTGGAATAACACGACCTGATTTTCTGGGCATGGCCCATTGGTGCCAACTTTATGGCAACCTTTTCCTCCTGGGAAATAGAGTTTCCCTGGACCACATGGTAGTGGAATGCAATTCAGTACCTCGGAATGCTGAAATTGATTTAACTCATTAGGCGGATGAGAGTTAGCAAATGTCTCCTTACTAATTATTCTCATTGCAAAACAACCAATAGAATCTTTAATATTGGTAATTACCCTGTCAAAGTCAACTATCTCCAGCATGCCACCTAGTCCACATGGTCCTCTGGTAAATGGTCGGTAACACTTTCCATCATCTGGCCATAGCACATGACCATCCTTACACACACAAATCCCATTCTCCATCTGTGTTGTCTCGTTGAAGATAGTGGAATACTTGAGCCCATCCTTACATGGGCCAGGCGTTCCTGGAATTTCAAAGATGTTTATGATCATCGCAAATCTGATTAATATAACACCAAGACTCGTGAACCACCTATTGCCGGTATTATAACTTGCACCATCATTAGTTACGCACCCAGTCCATAACAATCTTCGGTTTCAGGAAAGTATTGTTTTAAGGATTTTTCGCAGCCGCAAGACCCTCCTGGTAAGAAGATTTTTCCTTTATTGCAGGGACCTTGTACGAAATGCTCGTAGCAAGTTGCGCTAGGTTTCCAGTAATGATCTGGCATAGTGGTGGCGTTGCATATGCACTCTCCCACACCGTCCACGGTTCCTAGTAATAGCCCCTCTGGGCACGGTCCTCGGGTTGTCTTGTTCAGGCACTTCTTGTCTTTGGGCCAAAACACCTCCCCGTCGGTGCAATTTTGAATAGGTTGACATATACCCCATCGCTGCCTGAAACACCATGTCGTTTTGTTACTAAAATTGAGGCATTAGTTATTATCTATTACTGAGATGTTCATTCTTCTGAGTTGCTGTGCTGGGTTTATCCTTGCTTACTTACTAAATTTTTACACCAGTGAGATGTTTTTGATGGGCAACAACGAATTGAAACATTAGGTTCCATGTGAGAACATTTCCCTGCCGTCGACTTTCATTCTATTGGAAAATTCAGTGACTCTGACTCAATAGGGTATCCAAAGTGTGCATTTACTTCCTGGGTACCATTTTTGTGTAAGGCTAATCGTTCTGGTACATTGTTATTCATCATTCTTGTTTTGTGATTAGAATAGGCGAATTAAATTGTCATACGTCCCCGTCCATTTTCATATTGTAGTCTGTTTCAAGTTAATCAATCTTTCGTTTAAATTACTGGCAATTGTGTGAGGAGGAAACTTGCAAAGATTCCTAGTTGTTGGGAAAGTTATTGCATGGTTGCGAAGGATTCCTTCAACAGAATGTCATAAGCCTCTTGGATGGTGTCTATCTAAAATATATGACCAATATTATTATAGTATGTACCTTCTTGGATCTGCGGCTATTGGAGCGAAGTATTCGTTCAATTCACAGGGGCCTTTGGTGAATAATTTGTAACATACAGCGTCCCTAGGGTACTGTGCCGTACCAGGGGGGCATTGGCATTCGGCTATGCCCCCTCTACCTGGGGTGATTTCCATACTTTCTGGGCAGGGGTAGCCCTTTTGAAAGATTTTGTAGCATTTTCCGTCGAGCGGCCAGTACAGAAGCTGCCATCCATTGGGCTCAGCGGAACAGGGACCTGGCTTTGGATCGACCCACGGGGGCACAGCTATGGATCCTGTTCCGCTCTTTACTCTCCAGAGAAAGATGAGACCGATTCTGTGGGCAAACAAAAAATATACATCATAAAATTGATTCATGTTTCTGATTGTGAAATAAATTTGATGATACATTGAAAGTCCCTCAAAACGTTTCATACTGCGGCTGGGATATAAGAATGTGGAAGTTCTCGCTGATGTTTAATTTTGGAACTTTTTAAATTTATAGTTATCGATGGCATATCAATGCAACATGAACCGTCGTGATTGTTCATTTTTCTTCGGACCTTTCTTGGCCACCCGTAAACCCAAGATCCGACGATTCTGGTTGAGGCATTTCTGTGTGACCTTCCTCCGCGCTACGCCTACGAGATCCCTTTTTTCTCCGTGGCTGGGGGTGGATGAACATTAAAACGGATTTTGCTGTCACTGCATAACCGACCACTGACAATGGCTTCACTTTTGTCACAGTCGCCGCGGCTCATTGGTGTGTCCAGTGTAGCGTGGACCGCTTTGATCCCCCTGGTAAGTGTCCAACTTGGGAAATGCCATCCCTTGCGCATGGTTTCTGTGGCCTTCGTTTAGTCTTCTGGCTCTACTTTTCGTGATTTTGGCATTTTTGACCGAAAAGACGCCACATTTAGATGCTGCCTGTTAACTTTTCCTCGAAAAATAAGATTACTCTCCATCTACTCAAGTCAAACGGTTCGGTTAGTTGTTCATTATTCATAGAATAATGAACCTTTGTTTACTTGCCAATGATCTGTGTGTCTTACTAAGTAGTAAGCGGTAACCCACACCCCTGAGTCCCCAAGAAGCTTGATATAAGCTCAGTTTTCCCCCTTTCAACCGCGATCAGATTTTTCGATGAATTCCTACCGCCAAAATGTTCTGGGTGGCGTACGTCCGACAGACATTTTGTTAATTGAATTTAGAATTCTTGCAAAACTAAAAATTTTAAAAAAATTATACTAGGGGCCATAAGTGTTTGGCGTGTGTGTGATAAACTACTCTACAATACCGCTATAGTAGTAGCGTGAGAAATTGGCTACTCTCGTGATGTCACAGTTGTCGAGCTTTATCTATCTAATATCGATCTGTTGTTTCAAGGGAAGATAACAGTCGCGCACTTTGCATTAGCATAATTAAATAAAAGAACATCTAAAAACACATTGAGGCTCAAATATTCCTCTTCTTTCTGCAAGCTGGCGAAGGAGCACTTACAACGTAAGCTGCCTAATTTGAATTTGAATTTTTCGGTTTCCCCATCCTAGGAATAATCAATCTATGTTTTTATGTCAGAGATCAGTCTGTCCGATTTGCTTCTGAATTTGAGTGTACGTTTTCTACATCAAAAACGCTGCGAATTCTTCCACAATGTTTTATTAGCGTATTCCTAAGAACGATAACGAACTTGTTTTTGATAGGCTCACAATACATTGTTGGCACTTCTGCAGGCGAGTGGAGAGAACGGTAGTCGAGTAATTTGTAGTTGCTAAAAATGTTACTGTACGGTCAAAATTATTACTGCGATTTGGATTAAACCTGCAATCGCAGACAAACCGTTGTCACCATCGTTATTCGAATCAATGTCTACGTTGCGAATTCGTCCCGTATCGGCCAGAAGTTCTTTTTTAGGCGTGTTTTACCGTCATCCCGTTACTACGTACACAATCTGGGAGCGCACAATAGCATTTCCGTCACCATGACTATCTGATTGAAGCTTTTTTTTATGAGGCTTTCACCGAAACTGGCGACCTTCCGTTCTTCAATGTAGACCACGTCAGAGCAACTATGAACTAGCGTTGGTTTTCATTTGCGTGGAGAGATTTCTACATCAAACATTGAACCGATGTTCAATTTCGGTGAAACGGGTTTTGTCCTCAGAACAAAAAGACTTGCCGAAGAGGAAAATGTTGAATGAAATTAATTTATAATCGAAATAGGTTAGAGTCAGGACCTTATTTTCATGACTTGAAAGTCTGGTGGGGCCTCCTTCATAAATAGCCTACATGATCGGCTCAGGGCAATTTCCCCATATTGGGGATTGTAACAGTTTTTTCAACTTTTCTTAAGAGCTCATTTTGTCAGAAGCTCGACCTCATGCCTCATATTTATGTGAGCGGGAACTCAAAGAAATCATGAGTTGAAATGTTTTTCTCTTGACGCCTACCTACAACATTGGGCATTTTAGTCAAGGTTAACCTAGGTTTGCAGGAGGCATTTTTGTTTGAAGACTTCTAAATCAAAAATGCTGCAAAGTCTTCCACAATGGCTAAATATTCCTTCGAGCAAGAGTATGGGGGAAACAGTCTGGGACTCATTCCGATCGATTCGGCGTCCAAAATTAGTGAAAAATGATAACTAGTTTCCAAAAAAAAAGTCTAATCTTGAAAAACACATTTCCGCCCATACGCTCCCCAAATTTGGACCGATCAGGCTCAAAAGTTTCCAGGATTAACTACAGCAAAAATGAGGTCTCTTACCAAAAATTATAGAAATTTTCTACTACCAAAAAACGGCACGATTGGTTTGAACGAAAATGTAGGTAAAATGTCTGCCGTTCAGACCTTTTTTTTTTTTTTGAAGTAAACAAACTAATAACAGTTAACATTTTGGCCTGGCTTTAGTTGGCACGAAACTTAACAGCCCGATCAGCCCACTTTGGGGAAAGTATGGGCAAAAATGAGATTTTTTAAACCCAATTTTTATGATTTTTGGGACCTAGGCATGCGGAGTATTATTTCCCACTAAACATTGGATTCTGAATCGATTGAGATAAGTCCCGAACGATTGGCGCCCACCGAAGGTGGTAATGGGACAAATGGGCACCTTTTGAATGTTATTTTTCGATTCAACTAAATAAGCCTTCCTAAAGCAATATATATGGCTCTTTCCATGTCAAATTGAAAATCTTCCAAAAACAATTCGAAATGTTTTCTTCATTCTTATGAAGGAAATTCATATCGGGTATTCATGGTGCCCGGTATTAATCAGAGTGGCTCTATTTTCCTTATTTTGTACGTTGTATACAATAATTTATTGGCGTAACTCGATTTGTTAGTCCTATTGGGAACCCTGAAATTATTTCCTTCCCAATTTATTTTACCGTAGGAGTCTATTCAATGGCAGTAGTAGGCATTTATGTTCTCGGATGCAGTAGTGTTAATATTGTGGTATAATAATATTGCCAGTTGTTAGAGTGATATCATTTGGCAAATTCATTATTATTCATTATTTGGTTTTCATAAGAGGCTTACTTAATTTATATTGATAGTTGAATTGAGCGAAGAACTGTATTAGAAAGTTGCATCTAACATCAATTTGTTCCTTAAATTTTGATTTCATTTTATTTATGTTTGCAATCCCCTATAGTTATACTTATTAATCTGTATTTAATCATTTTTTTTCATTAGAGTTAAATAGAATAGGTGTGATAGAAATAGCAATTGAGAAACCAGGACTTGATGCGTTTACGGACTCGAGGAAATGTACGCATCAATATGAGTGAATAAGGGATATGAAATGTGTACGGGTAGCATGTAAAGCAGTTCGTGGAACTTACGTCACGTAGAATCGGAGGGCCATGAGGCCTGTGGTTCGTCGACACGGGTAAACACTGGACTGAAGCTGTTGGCGGCTGCAACAGGATCCTGATGTGCCTGCTCCGGGGGAGTTTCCCTACGAGAGAGGGAGGGGGGTGTGTTCGGGGGTGATCCGTCTGCCGGTATGACGATTCAGGACACCACCTACGGTTACGATTCGACCTACGTATTAAATCTAGGGATAGTCACTTCTGCCGCTAGTTTCCGTGTCAAGGTCCATCTACCGCGGAGGCCCTTTCCCACTCTCGCTGCTTCCGCCGTCTTCCTCCGGTCGTCGCGGCCGCTTAGCGGATCTAGACGTTTCCTTACTCGACACTACCCCCTTACGGAAAGTAACAGGAGGGGATTTGGTCTCATCAATGGGCCTCTTACGGCACTGCCAGAAGGTCTTGGGGGAACCCCCAGTCCTCTTGACCCACCTGAGTCATTGCTGCAAACCACCGCCCCCCGATGGAGTAACGCTCGACGTCATACCTCGTCCTTGTTGCTGCTATCGTTTCGCATTTGTGCGGTCAATTAGGACGGTGCAATATCCGCGTTCCTTGCCCACTTTATAGGAACCTGCGTAATAAATTGCTCTCATCACAACATCGGCTACTTCGAGTCCAGCTTCTGTAATTAAAACGCCCATGTAGATTTCCATCTCTAACGATCCAACCGACAGCACTCACTCTGTGTAATAGCCAGGTCATTGCACTGGCCGAGAGTGTCATAATTCTCTATTCCTACTCTTCATACTCATAACATCAATTCCACGGAGGCCGGACATAAGAGCTGTTTCTCCCAAGATACATAGAAGATTACTAGTTGGCCTAAACCACCTCCGACCACTAACCCATGTAGTCGACCAACACCAGGGCAGAACTAGACGGTCAGAATTTAAATTAAATTCGATCCCACCACTTGGTTCAATCTCCACAAATAGAGTTCGGCCGTGACTGAGGTTGGAACGTGGAAGGTTGTACCTCAGATTTTCTCCACAAATAATTCCACTTTCATTTTTGAACTCAGTACTACTCACTATACCGATTGCCATCACTTGAGTTGCCCAAGATTATTTTGCGTAGCGCTTGTTATCTCGCGATTCTGGCGCGACAAATTGCAATCGTTTCGCCGTTGCGTTCAATATTTTTCTCTTATTTTAATATTTTTGTCAGAGCTCGTATTTCCCGTCCAGAACTAAACGTTATGAAGAGCGTCGCGTGCGAACAAACATGTAAAATTGACAAATTTTACGAAGTAAGATGCCTAAAGCTCGAAAACCCCCTTCAAGCAACTATCAAATATTGGCTTAAAATTCCAAAAATGTGCCTCCCATGCTAAATTCTTCAAGTAATTTTATGAGTTCAGACAATATTTACCACTATTCAAGCACAACAGCAGACATTTGGGTCCTATAAGTATCGAGCTAAGGTTCTTCTAACTTGTCCGCGTTTTTCAAAATGTCCGAAATTGCGGTTTTAGTCCGTATTCATTCCACGAGGAAATTCATGAGCGATGAAATTATTAAAATATTAAAACAATCGCTGAATTTTCGTTGCTGGACCATATTCTTGGTATTTTGACTTCTTCGTGATATTTCGATTGATAACTTTAGAAGTTTTGGTCCTGCGGTGTTCCGCTTATCCTTAAATATTTAGATTTAGATTTATTTCTTTGGATGAAACTGTTGCCCGATTCGTTGTACAGAAACGGTGGCTTAAACCACGAGTTTTTTTGTTAAAAAAATTACTTACGTTTAACGAGTTGTCGCTGAAGACCTGTTGAAACCACATCATCAGTTCAACTGATAGCAAATCGCCGCTTCTGTCCGTTGGCATTATTTCGATTTTGCACGTTGGAGATTTAGCGTCACCCAATCAATTCTTTGGGGGGGAAAAAAACCACGAGATTTTTGGCGATCTAGGCGTGTGGGGTATCGTTTTGCACTAATTTTCGGATGCTGAATCCAACGAGACCGCGATTGGCACCCACCGAAAGAGGTTATGGGTGTCTATTTACCCATCTACCCATTTTTTACTCATTTTTTACCTATTCACCCATCAAAACGAATGTCTTATGTATTTACTCATTTCGAATGTGAGTTTTCGAGATTTCTAGTACCTATCATCATCACCATCATACATATCATTTTTCGATTTTATTTATCGATTTTTTGTTTTCCTTCTTTCCGGCTCTAGTTGGTCTTTGAAACTTTTCAGCCCGATAGAATCAAATTTGGAAAGGGTATGAATGAAAATGGGGCACTCCACACTCACTGTTTTCCCTATTCTCTTCCTCTACGGAATAATGAATCATCGAAGACGCTGCATCTGCTGCGTTTTTTACATTATTCATTCACTTGTAAGGGATGAAGGTAGTTTGAATGGGCATTTTCACTACATTTTGAGATTTATATCTTCCTTTGACGCATTATCTTGAATCTAAGCCATTAAGGACCTAAATTGTGTAAAATCACTTTTTTAACACAATCGCTAAAATTTTTTACATTTTGATGGGATTTTCATATTTTCTTGAGTGATTATAGAATAAATCTCAATGTCTCAACTTCGTTTAAGAAATGTGGTGATATATTTCATTTCTAAATGTACTTTTTTTTGTTCTTTTGTTGTTCTAGGTGAGTCTAGTGTGACTACCGAATATGGCCCAAGTGGCAGTTCGTTGACTCAAGGGGATACATTTTTTTTGGTCGCTCCCAGCGTTGTCGATCAATGCTAACTTCGTTTTTTAGCCCTTTTACGGCACAAGTCGTACGACACGCTAATTTTCCTCTCACCCTTATTACGTCATCTCGACTTATGTCACGAGTCCTTGTTCTTATTACGCGTCGGTTTTTCGATTCAAGGTCCAGTTGATGACCATTTTTCATCGGACGTGTTCTGCATTGTCATCACAAGCGTTGCTTTAGTTTTGACTGATCAAGCGAATCGCTCGCAATCTCTCATTACTCCGTCCAAGAGCGTTCCCATATCCGAGTCGAGCTTGAACGATCGCGCAAAAAGACTCAAGACTCAAAAAATTGTCTTTCCTTTTCTTTCACTCGTCCTGTGTACGTAACCGTGCTCGACACAGTCGGTACGGCCGTTTATCCGGCTAGGGTACCAAAAGTCGTCTTTTGTGAAGGCCAAGGCCGAGATTGAGGTAGAAAATAACGCCAGTCTGAAAAAAAGTTTCATGAGTGAAGCGTTCTATCTTCTGATTCTCAAGGGGATCGACATTTTACATCGTACTAGAATAAAATCGAAACTTATATTAACCGTCAACAGTAACTGCTCGACGTTTCACCACTATCTCGAGGACTATGAACACAAAATATGAGGTTCCTGAAAACAATTTTTGAAAAAACATGAATAATCAACGCGAGGTCCAATTAGAACCAAAATAGAGTCACCGGCCAACATTTCAGGTTTTTAGAAGAATTTGTTTATAGATCCCATGTTCTTGAAACATAAAATGTCACATATTAACCAGGGAATCGTGGGATTGTTATTCAGCGAACAACCCAAAAAGCAATGTTTTAGTGACGCACCGTCGGTTCCTCTGGTCAGCTACTGCGTTAACCTATAATTGAAGACTTGAATTGAGACATTTTCCGTTTCTACCGGAAGATGGAGCGGTCTATCCATTAATAAATTGTTCTCCTCTTGTTTAAGAAAGAATCTCGTGTCAGTCGGTAATCTCTTTTGTAATCTGTCTTTCAAGGAAAATCCAAGAGCTGCTGTCCAACTCTGAGCGAATTGTCGAATGTTTGAACAAACAAAAAATGGAGGTTTCGAAGGAGCTTGGCGAAACTAGCGCTAGATATGATGACCTGCAAAAGTCGTACGAGTGAGTATTATTGTCTAAGGCTCTCATTTACATCAGTTGGATGTTCATTCACTTTACTGGCTGTGATCTCTATGTGATTGCTGTCAGTGTTTCAAACGTGCCTTGTTCATGGGAGGAAAAACATTGGCACGATGAGTCCAACACTGGACTCTGGACTGGTGGTGGTCTTTCACTGATATGTGCCGAGATAGTCCAAGAACTTTCATTTTCCTTAAAAGAATGTGCTTACCTTCGGCTTCCATTCCACTAACCAGTCAGAGCTTGTTTATATCACGTGAACGTAGACAGTTCTGAATTCCAAACCCTTAAGCTACTCAGTCATGCTCAAGCTTTCGAAAAAAAATGTTTAATTGTGCACATTTTTTTAAGGTCGGTGAAACACAAATACCACCAGACGTTGAAAATGTTGAAGAAAGTTAAAAAAGACTTCACCAGAGCGAACGAAGAAAAAGCCGTCCTACAATCTCAGTTGCAGGAATACGTGAGCAAAGTCCGACAAATTGAAGACATGCTGCTTCAAAAGGTTCGTAGAATGTAATATCAATTTCACATTCATGACTGACATGTGCCAAGCGCGAGTTTTGGCTTTCAACTAAATTCATGTTGAATGTTTCTTTCAGGAACAAGAGAGGGAGTTTCTTTTTGAGCAGTTCAAAGAGCTCACAGCACGTGATAACTGCAAGGTAATTCAGCAGAGATGTGTGGGGATTATAAGAGAGAAACGAATAGCTTCACGTGAATCAGCCTCTATTTGTGACGATCATAAGTCCTGATTAACGAATATATTAATATAAGTCAGAATACAAAAATATAAGCGTGAGTGGGTAGTAAGTAGTAGAGAGTAACACAAATTAGAGCAAAGGCAAACTCTAACCGATGCCGGACAGAACACTAGAAAATACTTTTGGGCGTTACAGCACCATTGCCTAAATCTGCTTGCTGAGACAGCGTCCACACAGTTTTTGAAATGGGAATAACCCTTGGCCTGGTGAGAAGAAGCTGAATTAGCTGAAAATATCAAGATTTACCTACCCCCCTTCTGGGAAGAATTTACTGTGGATAAAATTTACTCTTTAGCTGCTCAAAAAAGCATTCGATCTGTGATGATGTCAGTTGGATTCCTACTCAGCGCTCCTCCTACACCGAAATTCTTTGAATGAACATTTAGGAGCTCCTTTCTTCTTCTTCTTCAAGTGTCGGTTGGTGATCACCTCACTGAAACATTCTCTACCCCCTGTGAGTGGGGAGAGATCCGCTGCTCTGCTGATGCCACGATGTTCTCCGTCGGCCCACTCCCCTTCAATCATGCCCATCATTGTGGTCTGCAGCGGTTCTTATTTCGGGTTCTTTCATAATGAATAAATAGTATACATCACAAGTGAATAATTAGAACGCAAACCATTGTTTTCTACTCGCGAATTTATTGTTTCGATCTTTTCTTACAGAATTCGACTCATCAAAATTGCGTACATGTGTCTCTTTGTCGCTATCGCTGGTTACTCTGTTGTTACAGATAATCACTAATGCAGTGTCTTCTAACTGATGGCCTTACTAAATTGTGAAACCTAACTCCCGGAGTATTATTAGGATCCTCGCCTGCTCTGTATTGACCTGAATGAAATTTATTTCCTTTTCAGAGTGTGATGATGGAAACGAATTGCTTGAGCCCAGTTGAAGACAATCACTTGTCTTCCAGCGTGAGTTTCTCTTTATGAAACCAGTAATTTGATAGCTTCCCAAAATCAACCACCCGTTATGGGGAGGAATTCACGCCCGTATGTCAGAATAAATCCTAAGCAACATTTTTGTTCAGGAAGCGGAACCAATCGAAAAGGCTGACGTTGTGATCCAAACGGAATTTCCATCAGTTGTGGACAAAAACGTGAGTTTTATTCGTTTATATACACGGCCAGTCTTTAATTATGGGTTGATCATGGAGGGAGGGATTCCTGTTACAGTGATGGTGTACATAGCTTGTTTGTTCAGTCTGTGTTCACAAGTCGAGCAAGCGTTGTCACGTTTTCACCTCTATATTGAGGTATATTATACTATATTTTTGGTCCAATTCGTTAGCTACAATAAATGAGGTGACTCAGCCTCCCTTGAAGCGGGATTAACTTTTTTCCATATTGAACCAAGAACAACTTGGAACCTTCGGATGTGGATTAAGTTGGTTGTGAATCTGGCAAACCTACTTCTTGTATGTGTTATGGTAGTTGATTCGTTGCCTTATTCTCTCGTTTGTTAGCTTCACGAAGGGTTGGATCTTGAAGAACAAGCTAAAGAACTTCAAAGGGAGCTCACGTTAGAGAGGAAGACCAGCGATAAACTGCATGAAGTCATTCGGACGACGCGTCAAGAAGCAATCGATGCAACGACGAGAAACGAATCCCTCACCGAGCAGCTGGAGATGATGGCACAGAACGTGAGACATCTAGAAAACCAAGTGTAAGAGAGCGAAATTAAGCTATTTATATTAGGCTTCGTAATATTTTAACTTGAATCCTGACCCAACGCCATGAACCCCAAGCAGCGAGAAATGATAACATTATTGGAGAGTCTCAATCAAGTTGAGGATGACTGACTTCTTGGCCAAAACATACCTAACGTGATAGTGTATTCTTATATCTCAAATTTGGGAACGAAATTTTCTAAAAATCACAAAAATAATGGGTAGGAAAGGGAATCCAAAGACATCCTCATGAGGACTGCGTTCTCTTGCCATGACTAAAAGAGAGCAATTAAGGGTTCACATTAGTAGTAGGACATAGTACTCAACTTTTTCGGTGCTATCTCATTGTGCTCCTAACTAACGGACATTCTCCTTCACGCAGAAAAACTATCAGTGTATCATTGGAAAAATACAGAAAGGAATGCATATACCAGGAAGCTCATTGTCAGCGGCTAGAGAGAGATTTGGTCCAGGAGCGGTTCCACACAGCCATTATGGAGTCAAGGTAAACCTTAATTTCACGAGGCCTTATTCCGCACAAACTCAAGCTCTTTTTCTAGTGATCACTACATCAAGTTTCTGTGTTTTCAGTCCCAGTACTATGCTTTGAGACGGATCTCTTTGTTGACGGAACAAAGCTGTCATCGTGCTGCATTCATGACAACTCCCTGTGTGGTATCTCTGCATCTCCATTAATACTGTACTCCGTGGTCTTATCTCTGCCTTATCACTTGATTTGATATCGTTGATATTATATGTGCCTGTTTTTCATGATTCGTTGATTGTTCAATAGTATAATATCTTAACAAGTGCATAACATTTGTATTCCCTCATAACACCCTGAATAATTGGTAGTGGCTCTATTTTTGATATTGGGAGGTTGTGATATCACTGGTGGCCTTATAATTCTCGTTTTCCAAAATTACTTGTTCCCATCTTCAAAATGTTCCACTGTAACAAATCCATGTAGCAAGCAATGCTTCATTGTTAAATAATTTAAATCTCAGATATTTTCAGTTTTAATTTTCAACTTCTGTTTGGTGTATAGCTCTGCAACCAGGCGCAGATTAATCTCATCTCTCAATTCAGTTTATAAACTGGTCTTTTAGGCCCAGTTTCGCTGAACGAGAGGTTGACCCGTTTCTCCCATCATCGTTTTAAAGTTCTCTTACAGTGCTTGTAATGGTAACCCTACATCTTAACAAGGGATTCATTTTAAGAACATTAAAAACAACTGTTCTCCTCTTCTTTAGAGTCATAGGCACCGTAGGTCCTCTAAATTGTGTATACCATCATACCGAGCCTTAGCTTTACTTTAGAGCTATCGTAAATGTTCAAATGTCACCAAAAAAGAGTAATTCCTTCCCTTCACGCCAGAAGACATCCTGTGATATGATTAATAAATCCTACTTTAGTATTTTACTACACATTTCCGTTCTCATTAATGATTGGGTCTTATATCAAAACGACATTCATAACTGTCAAAAGTGTTTATTGTTGTATTATTATTATTACATATAATGTTATTAAAATTCCATAAAAACGGCGTTGGTAGAACCTAATAACAGCCTGTGGGAATTTCACCCTGGCTATCTCCGATTTGATAAGGAAGTATCGGGGGCCGCGCTCCCTTCTTATAAAATAATATATTTCGTCGCCCCTGATGCGGACGACGTTCAAAATCCTATAGGCCTCCATTCCTTCGTGGAGCCGTTCTTGCTCCTCGTTATCGATGGTGTCGGGCATTGTAGCCGCTGCAAAAACGATCAAAACAAATAACCATTAATACAAATAAACTTGATTAGAATGCTGCAAAATTTTCTACATTGGTTACATATTCAATATTTATTTTCCAAAATGTCGAAGTTTTATGAAAATTGTATCTAACCAAAATGGGCGCAGACGGCCATTTTCTTATTTCGATCCAGACATCTTGAAACGCACAGAAAAAAAATTTGGGCGGGTCAGAGAGATTGACTTTCTGCATGAAAACAGGTTGATTACTTATTCAAGGAACAACCAACCAATATCTCGAATACTGAATCAAACCCATATGCTTCATAGCTAATTATAGTTTATTTGCTCATCAAAAGGTGAGTCTCAGGGAAGCTCTGTTAAGGTTAAGGCATCTCGTGGCCCTTCCTTTGTTAGGACCAGTCATCATGATATGACCGTGTTCTTGCCATGGCGTCCGCTCCCAGCGCCTCTGGTGCTGGGAGCGAACCCAGTTTGCCACCCACCCCGGTAGTAGGGTGCGGGAGATTCCTAGGCATGGTTCAGGTCCCGTAAAAACAGTCCCCGACCCACGCCTAGCCAGAGCGTCAGCTCGGTCATTACCCTTAACCCCTGAGTGGCCCGGGACCCATGTGAGGACAACCTTGTTTGTTCCACTCGGTAGTTGGAGGGCTTCCCAGCACTCAAGCACCAGCCTCGAGTCAGAGCTCGATCCCATTAGGGCCTTGAGTGCTGCTTGGCTGTCAGAGAAGATGTGGATCCGCCTACCTCGGTAGGCCCTCCTCATGTTCTCCTCAGCACATTTCTCTATTGCGAGCAGCTCAGCCTGGTATGCTGTGACCCAGCTACCGAGGGAGAGCAAGAGCTCCCATTCTGGCACAATAGCTATATAATACCTGTATTATAACAATAAAACTCACCGATGTCGAACTTAGTTGCTCACAGACGTGCTAGCGACCTTCTTGTCAAAATTTGGGTAGTGCTGGATGGGATGGGGAATGGCGGAAAACTGCCGAATCCGCCAAATGAAAACTTACCAACCGTCAAACCTTCATCTCCTTCAGACTCGTTCCATATTGAGGCGTGGATGGTGGAGGAGTTATGGGGCCCACCAAGTATCTGCAATCAAAATCCGGGTTTCTCCCTGTAGGAACGTAGGAACCCAAATCTCATAAATCCACTTTCTAAATAGGTACTGTAAAACCAGGTGAATAGAAGCAATTATACTTCGGTATATCGAAAAGTGGTCACTGTTGGCGGGTTAAATTTGAACACAACAAAGCTTGTAACGCCTTCTCTCATTGGTCAGTCATCTTGAGCCATCAGCCAAGCAGAAGGCATCTTGGGTTGAACTGTGCTATTAAGTGCGCACCCCCTGTTATCACTTATGACCTTCCTACACGTTTCGATATATCGATTTTTGAAACACAACAGGGATGTTTTTTTCTTTCCAAATACGCCCCCGAGTTAAATACACAACAGGGATGTTTTTTTCTTTTTAAATACGCCCCCGAGTTAAATACACAACAGGGATGTTTTTTTCTTTCCAAATACGCCCCCGAGTTAAATACACAACAAAATGTTCAAATATGTTGCAGAAAAAATGTTTTAGGTTATGTAACCTCCATTCCTAAATTCGAAGTATCGAGGGAACTAAGTTCTTTCCTTCGATATATCGAATTTAGTGATAAGAGGGGGTGCGCACCTAATTCGACAGTTTTACCGGCATCTTGTATCTCCTATGAGAAAACTACGCAGTATAATTTTAAGATCCTTTTCGTTCGTGTGTTGTGTGCTCCGAATATTCATTAAAACCTGTTAACAGGAACAAATCTGTGGTTTCATTGAAATCTCCAACAGGTTCTGAACCCAGATTACGCAGGGAAGTGAAGTAGTGAGTGAAAAAGCGCGGTAAAACAGTATAAAACTTAAGTGTCTGTGTGAAGCCAGATTTCCCCAGCAAACTGTGAGTAAAATCAACCTACGCTCATCATGACTTCAAATCACATTGAAGATGTTTCGTACATCGAAAAATTGAGTGGAGACAACAATTTTCACGTATGGAAATTACAAATAGACGTCGTTTTTCAATCGTCTGGACTCGACGACATCGTGAACGGAATAGTAAAACAAGAGGACTTTGTTGAAGATGAATAAGAAATCCTTCATTCGTCAGGATGCTCGTGCTAAAAAAGCTATACTATCGTCAGTTAATAAAACAGTTTTGAACCACATATTGCTTTGTGCAACATCTAAGGAAATGATGGAGAAAATAAATAAAGTCTACAACCGCGTCAGCAACGACCAGGTAAATCAGCTCTTGCAAACGTTTTTTGGTTACCAATACAATCGCACTCAAGGAATGGCTATCAACATAAGCGCACTACAAAATATCGCCTTCCGCCTGAATACCCTTGATCAAAAAATAACGGACGACATGGTAATCTCCAAAATACTTGCCATTTTGCCCCCAGAATATAGCAATTTCGGTACAGCCTGGATGTCAACAGCTAAGGATGAACAAACAGTGGACAACCTAATGACACGACTATCCATTGAAGAATCAAAAATTGATGGAACAAATAAAACCAGCGAAAATATGGCTTTTCAAGCATCTCAAGGAAAACATAATAATCCACGAAAGGACAGAGCTAAATCAAAGAAGTGTTTTTCAAGTGACCAGCCTGGACATTGGGCAGATAAATGTCCACAGAAAATTAAAAACAGAGACGAATCATCATCTAATGGAAAATGTAAATACTGTAAAAAGACGAATCACAGATCGGTAAATTGTTTTTTCCGAGAGCTGCATGAAAGTTGCGCTAAAAACAAGGATAAGGTGTCCTACATGGCCCACAAATCAGAACATTTGCCTTCAAAAGAACTGAAATTTTATGTGGATACTGGATCAACTTTTCATATGACAAATGATCCCTCTTTCCTTACAAACTTCAAAAATGAACAAGACGAAGTAAAAGTTGCCAAGAAAAACCAGACTCTATCTACCACAGGAGTTGGAAATTTGGATGCCAAAGAATGCATTCTCAAAGAGGTAATACTGGCTCCTAATCTCGACAGCAATCTAATATCAGTTGGAGCAATAACAGAAAATGGTGGAAGAGTCCTTTTCACCAAAGAAAAAGTTGTCATCTCAAAAAATGGTCATGTGTTGGAGGGGGAAAAACAATCAAACGGATTGTACGCTGTAAAACTTACCCCAGATAACAACCCTCATTCATGTTTCAAGGTCACAAACCACAAGAAGACAGCTGAATATTGGCACAGAGTCTTGGGGTATGTAAGCTACAAGACTGTAAAAAATCTCAACATTGACAACAACTTCGGCATTCCATCCTCAGATTTGTTGACTGCGGAAAAGAAAATTTGCGAAATCTGTATCAAATCCAAACAGACTCGGTTTCCATTTCCCAGTGAAAGAACTCGAGCCAAACGACCCCTGGAAATAATACACACAGATATCTGCCAGATTGATAAACCTACATGGGACAATAATACCTATATTCTGACGTTTCAAGATGATTTTACATGTTTCAAGCAAGCTTATCTACTTAAAAATAAATCAGACGCAGCGGACACAATCAGAGAATATGTGGCTGAAGTGGAATCAAAATGGAATCTACCTGTTCACAAAATCAGATGTGACAACGCTGTAGAAAGTACTTACCGCCAGGGTCGAAACGAGCTTGTGCGGCATTTTTGGCTGCCGACCACGTCGGGTTCGTTTTACACCAGCAGTCCCTTCAGCAACTCTTCTGCAGCCATCTTCTCCAAAATAATGACTGGCTGCATATTTTTTACATTCGCGCTGTGACGCGGGTATATCACGTTAGTTCCGACTAGTGGCACGTGGAGTACAACACATCAACAGCAGTAGAAAGAAGGGAGATTGGACAACTCAAAGCGCGCCTAGTCGCGCGTGGATGCAAACAACGCGAGGGTGACTACCATGAAACTTTTTGCCCTGTCGTGAATACAAGCATACTGAGATTTCTGATTGCCCATGCCAAAGCTACTGACAAAACAATTATGACATTTGACGTTTCAAGCGCCTTTTTATACGGAGGATTATCTGAAGAATTATACATGAAACTCCCAGAAGGGTTTGAAGAAGAAACCGGAAAAGTTTGCCATCTTCAGAAATCACATCATGGTTTAAAACAGGCCCCATTGAATTGGAATCAAACACTTGTTTCATTTTTGAAGAAAAAGGGACTACATCAACTCATCACCGACAAATCGGTATTCAAGAATCGAGACAATCCCTCATAATGGCTCTTCATGTATATGATGGTCGGTCTGGTCATTGGAAACAAGCCAGAAACCATCATGAAATTCCTATCAGAACTAAAAAATCAATTTACATCACATTTGAAAAAAACCCTAAAGTCTGTTGGTATGGAGCTGAAAAATGGACAAGAAGATTTACTTATGCATCAAACAAAATACATTGAGAAAATCCTCAAAGAGTTTGGAATGGAAAATGCAAAAAGTGTACGAAATCCCTCAATACCTAACTCAATGGACAACCCGACACCAGATGAAACCTACCCATATCGTGAAGCTGTTGGTAGTCTCCTGTACCTCTCAAACCGTACCAGACCGAACATAACTTATGCGGTAAACACAGCTTCCAGAAAAGTTGAAAGCCCAAGGGCAGAAGATGTACTGAGTCAAAAGAATATTCAAATATCTTCATGGCTCCAAGAACCTTGCCATCAGATATGCCTTGCCATCAAAAAGTAATGGCATCACACAAATTGACGCGTATTGTGATTCAGACTATGCCAACGACGAAAATTCTCGACGCAGCACAAGTGGCTTCATCATACTCTACTGTGGCGGAGCAATTTCTTGGTCAACCAGACGTCAGCCAGTCATTGCGACAACCACAGCCGAAGCAGAATTTGTTAGTGCAAGTGAATGTGTTAAGAAAGTGCTGTTTCTGCAACATTTTTTCAAAGAGCTAACTAATCAAAATCTGGACGTAAATTTATTTATAGATAACCAAAGCACAATAAAAATGATCAAGAATGGTTGTGACGGAAAAAAATCAAAGCATATTGATGTGAAGTTTAAATTTATTAATGAAAATGTAAATAAGTATAAATTTGATTTAAAATACTACCCTACTGAAGAAAAATTGGCAGATATATTCACAAAACCACTGACGCCTGGTGTATTTGAAAAATTGAGAAATGAATTTATGACCTAAAAATTGAAATGTTTGTTATATTAATATAGTCTAGATTTGGTTGAAACTTGTCAACATGTATAATTATTTGAAATCATACAAGTTTTCAGAAAGTGTCAAATTTAAAGGGGAATGTTGGTGGGTTAAATTTGAACACAACAAAGCTTGTAACGCCTTCTCTCATTGGTCAGCCATCTTGAGCCATCAGCCAAGCAGAAGGCATCTTGTATCTCGTATGAGAAAACTACGCAGTATAATTTTAAGATCCTTTTCGTTCGTGTGTTGTGTGCTCCGAATATTCATTAAAACCTGTTAACAGGAACAAATCTGTGGTTTCTTAAAATCTCCAACAGTCACTACTGGCAGCAGGCCCTTTAGGGTCCGACTACATCTTTAAAGACTCATTGACCGTAACGCCACCGGGTCTATGGTTGGTGGCTTCCTCCTGAGACATCCGCGCACATTAATCTTCTCGAGCTTCAGGGCACGCTTCGCGTGCTTTGAGCTCTGGCATCTGGCTGGACGTCAGCTTTGGTGTTTCTGCGGCTGGATAATTTGACAGCCGTTGCCTGATCCACAAGGGAGTGTAAGGTTCCCCTACTTCCAGAAGGTTGCGTGTGCCATTTGGGACTTCTGTGGGGCACGTAACTTGTGTCTCTTTGCCTCGTACATTCATACATCACAGAACGTAGTTGCCAATGCGGAATCGCGTTGAGCTAATTTGGAGTATGAGTGAGGTTCGTCCCATGGAGGCGGTTTTGACTTTTGGCACGCCCGACATAGACCTCTGCGTTGGCGGAGTTACACCATTGCTAGGTGTTTTTCTCCTGGTTTCCTCAGGATGGGTCATCTGGAGTAAATGCATTCACCCATGATTGGGCTCAATGTTTTTTCTACGCGTTTGCTCATCTGCCCTTATTCTTGCAGTTCATGGAATGCTATCGGCTTCCGACGTGGGTGCACATGCAGATGGGAAACGGTTTTTTAAAAGCTGTTTTCTGGCAAAGGCCTACTAGAGCTCGGTACCCGGCTTCCTGCAGGGGAAATCCAGTATCTATCAGCTTCCAATGATACTTCCAAATGGTTCCTCACAACTAATTTGGCGATTCTGTTGTCATTGTCATCAGGGCAACGCCTACTGACGTTGGCGTTGATAGAACGGAAGCACATGGTGTTCTCTGATTCAGGAGCTACAATTTTCGTGCCAAGCTTACTTAAAACCACTTGGCACTCAGCACACGCTCCGCCTATTGCCACGCCTTTCTGTTTAGACGCGCAGGCTGTCTGTGTACCTATGGTTCTGGGCGATTACTTGAACCTCATGACAGACACTTTGTTGCCAGCACTGTTTCTTACAGTAAAGAAGCCTTTTTCCCTCAGCCTCATACTCGAATTGTAAGTAGGAAGGTTAAGCGGCAAATGAGTCTCAAACTTGAAAAGTGCTTCTATTCACCCTGTACCTGGTATCTTTGCAAGTGGGAAGCGACGTGGCGTTAAGTTAACAACAAAATGTTATATCAGCATAAAATATCACAAATCATGTTTCAATTCAGTTCTGTAAACGGCCTCAATTTATTAATTTTACTAGTGAGAGCCATGAGGAATGATGTTGATTGGTGGGTACTGCAAAAGGACAAACAGCCTCATTGCTACTGGATTGGTTCATCCTCCCAACGCCGTGCTAACTGTCGAATTAAAATAAGTCTTGGCATCATAATCCTCATTTCATATCCATATGAAACCTCGGGCCTCTTGGTGGAAATTTCACTCTCCTACTCGACCAAATATAGACAAGACAAATGCATTCAACGTTTGTACCTATGCAGAATCTATTACACTAATTTAAAGCGATGCGTTCAATTTGGCTCCATTTTATTTAATTTGCTTTACTCAAGACAAGCCCTGGATTGAAAAAAATAAGTCTTTGGACAAAGAACTGCACTGGAGTCTGGTAAAGAAGGCAATTTTTTAGCGAACATATAACTTCCTGCTCTTCAGAATTCGTGCTGAAGGTAAAATGAACTAGAATCCACCCTGTACTCGTGATTATTGATGCAAATAGTAACAAGGAACGTGCAATAAGTCTTTCACTGCTTTAGTACCAACTAATCAATTATTATTGACAACATAAATAATTAGCTCATTTACCAGAAAGCACACATTAGTATCATCGCCCAACTCTGCTGTCTACTGAAAACGTGCCAAACTGATGGAGACCGGTACATAAGTGCCGCTTGATGAAAGAAGGAAAATAAGAAGATTGACAGACCCAGCTGCCAAGTACAGGAGCTAGCGCAACATCTCAAGAGGAGAACAGAGGATGATCGGGTAGTTAGATCTATCCGAAAGTGGTAGTGTCAACAAGCAAGACAATGCAGATGCATTAAACTTTTATTTGATTACTCAATTTTTCGTCGAGATTCACTCTTTGTTTTAAAATGTCTTTAAAAAAGATTTTTTCACTTTTTGTCAATCATCTACTACAGAAGTGAGTGCCTAGAATCACTTTGGAATGTAAATAAGATGGAATGCATGAAGCAGAGCTTAAAGATGGGATTGCATAGGCTCTAAATTTAAACGACTGAGGTGTGTGATTGACTTTTTCTTCTTCAATATGGTAGAGATTTGTTATATAGGATATTACAAACAGATATGCTAAAATATGAGCATGCATCTATTGTCACGATTTATAGGCTGCTCTCACTTATCTGCAGATCCTAATAAGGCAGAAGCACTCTAAGTAAGTCCCCGGTGTTTGCTTCAAAACTCTTGCATATGAAAATAAGGCATACACATCAAAACATGTGTAAGCTGGCTAGATAATTCAGTACACGCTCTTCTTGTTGTGTGGGCTATAAAATTTATTGCGAAGTACATTTTGAGAAAGTAAATGACCATTTTTGTATTTGAGACAAACGGAAAACATCAAGAAAAACTCAACAGCTGACAATTGGAATAGAGAAACAAATGAATTTGCTGAAGAGAAATAGAAACCAAAACAACCTGACGTGCTGTTCAATAAATGACATACATTACACTCCACAGTACCTCTAATTGACCAACAGACTGCTCAATACAGTGAATTCCAAAGAAATAAAAGATGATGGATGAAAAAATAATAAATAAAAATAAAAATCGCCAAATAATAAATTGTACATGGAATAAACGACAGAGTTATTTTAAATCGATTTAGTAATCACAATTAGATTTCTTTAAATATCTCATTGACTTAGAAGGTTAGAAACTTTTAGGTTCTCTTTTAATTCACCATTCGCTCCTACTAAATATATACAAAAAGTGTTATATTTATAATTGGAAATCTGGAATATATCTCCGCTTCATGAGAAACAAAAAGAAATCTATTTCCTTGCTTTCAAGCTAATTTTTTGTTCAGGAATAAGTGAATAACACTTGTATCGAAGCACTCATCTAATGATACCAACTGAATATACGATGCACTATCACTTTTGTTGTAGAAAAAACAGTCTACATGAATTTTACTGACAGATGTAATTAGAATAATTGTAACAGGATACGGTCTCTCATGGAATCGTGCGCTAAGGTTTTTGAACGTGGGATAATATTTACAGATAATTTGCCGTATGCGCTTGCATATAAAAACTTCGAATGAAAGAGACTTAATTTTTCGTTTTTCGACTTCACAACACCATTGTCTGTATATTCGACGCGGGACATGTTGAGACTCAATACTTTGGATACTTGGACCATAATGGCAGGGTATCGAGCTGCGAGCAAAAGGGCTAAATAGGTGCAATCAATTGTGGGATGGCCTCGAATTGCCGTTTGTCATTGTCATTGTCTTATTCAGAAGGGGTGAGCAGACCGAGGATTGAACCGAGCGGGAGTTGGTTCATAGGTTGAACTGCTCACAGGTGCGGTGTTAGAGGTGTACGCGATCTCAATTTTGTATATACTACTTGTATCTGCCATGTGCCAGGATACAGAAATTCAGCGCTTCAATATGTGTCTGGTAATCACACACAGATCATTATTTCTAAGATGTAATAGCACCAAGCAGTCTACTTTTACCACTGTTTTATGCCTAGGGCAGAGATAATGGATCTTGGATAATAGGCATGGTAATAATAATGTCATACATGACAAAATCAGAATGGAATCAGAGCTAGTCATAAGATTCAAGGGTGGATCAACTATACAACTAGGTCAGGATCCAGGTCATATATTCAATCGTTCAGTGTGTCTTGTCAATCATGGTCCATTCACCCCTTCCCTGGGCCAAACAACTCCTCCATCCCAGCGCACTGATTGTATAGCCCCATCTCTTTATGTCCCGTCTAATTGGTCCATTACCCCAACTAATGCGTGCCTCAAGTCCCATCTTTCCTCCCATCACATCCAACCATCTAGTGAAATTCTGAAATAGGCAACTTGAAAATGTATTCAAACAGCCCCTTGACACTCAATTCTAAAATGAATCTCGAGACAATATAAAAGCTACTCATAAAAATTGAAAACAAACTTCAACATTTCACCTGCTGTTTTCTTTTATTTTTAAATTCCTAGTTAATAAAATTGCACTCCATAAGTAGTGAATAACAAGAGATTTGTATCAGTGCACACTCTTCTCATCTATCAAACAAGCCAATTCGTTATTATAATCCCCTGACAGTGAATTCTCAATCTATGCAAACTCTACTCAGCTATTCAGCCACATGGAATGCATCGGTTCCATAGCACAGCGAAGTTTTAGATAAATGAAAGCTTGTTTATAGGAATTTATCCTTCTATAGCGGATAGTATATCCACTTACCATTCACACTAGGAGAACAATCGCCAAAATGAATTAGTCCCTAGTTCATTAGTTGAAAGATGATAAGAATGGAAAAGATGGTTTTGCGTGTAATCACTAATAATAACTTGAACAAAAAAGAAAACAAAACCGAAGCAAACTTGGAATGTGTCTTCAGAAAAAAACGAGATCATTCGCTTAGTACTAGGTACGTAATATTATCAATAATAATTCACAGTAATAGACATCACAAAATGACCCAGTTTGATGGATTTGTAAATATGTGAGTCACATTCTTTTTGGGGAACTTAGCCTTGAGAAAGAGGATATCCTGGAAATAAGACTAGATTTTATGCACAAGGTACAAATGGTAATAGGAAAGTTCCTCTATCACAAGGCTAGTTTCATGAATGTGGACAGAACTAGCCGCATTGCTCAGTGCGCATCAAAATATACGATGCAATGTTATGTTTACAACGTTGACAATCTGATTAGAAATCACCAACGCCAACAAACAACCAATAAAATCCTATAAGAGATAGGAGATAATGGAGAGAAACTCGTCCTTTTGGCAAAGCGATTGAACCTGCGTTTGTGTTTGAGGTCAAATTGCTGCACATTTACATAAATCGAGACTTAATTATATTTTATGTACAAGGCCCATTATGCCACAGGAGTGCAAGGCCCAGAAAGGACGAGGGAAACGAGCTAAAAGGCCGCTTGCAAGTAGGCAAACTGTGCGTTCAAACTTAAAACTTTAATAAGAAAATTCTGAATTGAGTCAATGTTGGCCAAAACGGAATATTCCCTCTGGGGTCAAACCTGGGCAGATTGTATTAACAACGACAAATCACTTAACGCTTCTCATCACAACTCTCCATGCTAACATCCAGGAAACGTCACAATAATATTTCCTACATGAACATCCTCAATTGGCTCTATAATGTGAACATTTGTACAGAAAATTAAACGTTATTATACAAAATTACAAATACAGCAATTATTTGCATGATACGCGTGTGATGATCGCAAGGTTATGGAACAAGTAATCTCATTATGTACCATCAGCGTACTCCAAAGATTTATCGAGTTCAACAAGTTATTTCCACTGGAACTTGTGTAGCAAACACTTTTATTTCTATTATTTATAGGATCACTTTCGTAAACTGTCCTTACTGCTGGCGAGTGAAGTACCGGCGCTGCTCCCCTGCTCACCCGACTCACCATTGACAACTCGTCCACCTGACCGCCGCCCGCTGGAGCCAAGCTCTTCGACAGAGGTCGGCGTCGGCGGAGCTGAGCGACCTTTAACCTTCGCCAAAGCCTTGTCCAAACGGTGCACAAACAGATCAACGTCATTCTTCTTCATGCCAATCCCAGCAGCAGCAGTGATGTAGGGACATGGGGCATTGCTGTGGTGCGCACCCCAACCTGTTGAGAACACAAAACATGTTCCTGTTAAAATTTAACCAAATCATTATAGTATCATCATCATACCAAATCATGAAATGAGCTGGAATAACCATAAGGAGTGAGCAGAATGCTGAAGGAAATGTACGTTGATCACAAATAAAAACCTTCTTCAATGCCCAGCAGTCATAATGCCATAGGTGAAACAAAACACATCATGTCACGCAAGCTCGTGTTACATTGTTTCATTACAGGCAGAACAACATTTACTTGAGTAGCTACATTAACTGGCTCAAGACTAGTTAATGAATGACGACGAGTCAAAACTCACCTTCAAAATGATAGGTTGCAACGTCTTTGTGCTCAGTGCCCGTGATGCACCGCGTTCCAGACACATAACGCAGGAAAAGCATGGAGCCGAGAAGAGGCACTCTCTTGTTATCTCCTCCAGCAGTAAGTGTGGATAGAGTCATCGCTGAAAAGACGTTTAAGCAAAATATTAGTTCAGAGGTAGTTTTTGACACTCTATGCAATGGATGATACAAATGATCACAAACCCATTGAAATAGGATTGTTGCGAGTATCCAAAATCCTCTCGCCATGCTTGGCCGCTATTTTTCCAAGTTCTTCTTTGAGATATTTAAACATCTCTTTCCTTTCACAGATCAAATTCTTGTAGCCATTGCTGCCCAAAGACAGTAGCGTCATGAAAACATCAATTACAGGGCTGGCTGAAGCTCGTCCTGAAACAAGGCATAAGTTAAGATCCTTTCTAATAGTGTTAAAAGGGATATAAAAGATAAAAACGGGCTCTATAAAATAATTCATAGTTTATTTGTAAGCTCCGGCCATTCCCGCTAGCCAACGAATGCAAAAATGATTTACTGAAGACACGCAATAATACATGACCGTCACTAATACTGTACTGTCGCAACCCTCCCTTAGTGGAGATGTATTATCTGACAAGAACTGGCCCAGCAACCGAATTCCAACGATAGGTTTTAAAGCTCATATATGATGTTTAGCTTACCTGGATAGTTGCGAGAGATTCTTTCCAACAGCCCTTTATCAAAGCCTGAGATTATGGCTCCCCCAACAGGAACTAAAAGATTTTTATCTGTACTCTGAACAAAAGCATCAACTCTTCCTTTCCTGTAAACGGCGAGAACTATGAATAAAGGAAGGTAGAAAAATAACTGCTCCTTTAATAAACAGTTATTCAGTCACATACTTAGCTGCCTCTTGGATGAGATGCATCAATCGAGAACTTTGGAGGCCGTATGCGTTGTTGACAAGATGAGGGATATTGTAGCGGCTGCACAAAGCAGCAATCTGTTCTAGGGAATCTGAAGCGCGAGGAGCAAAACAGCTCGTGGTTGACAGGACACAGACTATGTTATTCGAGCCCAAAGTAGACATCTGAGTTTCAAACGCATTCACATCTGTTCGCAACTCGTCACCACTCATTATAGGCTCAATTATTATAGGTTGCAGCCCTGAAACAGAATATAAGTGATGCTCTGACACTCCATTGGCACAAATTAGAGGATTTCCTGAGAGGTAGCTGGTAGCAGGACAGAAGTTTTGTCACAATTCGGTAGAACTCACCAGCAGTCAAGATGCACTTGAAACAAGATTTCTGGTCAATGCGCGACCACAAAACAAATTTGGCGGCTGGTCGGTCTTGTTTAATAGTGAGCATACACAAGACCAAACTCATTCCTGTCGCCATAGGCACGAGAAAGCACCCAGCTGAGTTGTTGACCCCTGTGAGAGAAATGAGTATTCATAAAGATCAATAAGTAGGAGAATTTTCTACCTACAAACTTTTTTTAACTCATGACCTAACTGAGTAGTCAAACGATTTCTCAGTTTTGAACAGTTACTGATAAAATACCGATTCCAGTCCCTTACCCATGAATCGAATTGTATCAAGCAGTAGAGCATTGGCCAATTTAGTGAGAAGACTAGATCCGGCGGCTTTTGGCTGAACTTCGCCAATATCGCCAGAACGACCTATCCCATGACCTAGCCTGTAGTGCCTCCGGGCGACCAACGCTGAAAAATTGAATGATGGATATAGAAGGTCAACACAGAAGAGGAATCGTATGAAATTACATCACCAGGTAGCATAGGTGCTGAGTAAGGACGCTAGGCTTCCAAAAGTTGAAACTTCAGCTGTGAGGGCATATGAAAAAAGAAACTAAATCGAAATCACCGACTTCTATGTGACTGGTGACCAATGAACCTCAATAACTCGAGCTGACGCTCGAAGTAAACGTTTTACATTTTACGAGCAATTTCGTTCTATCAAATGAGACAGTACCAGGTAATTTGACGTAAAAAATATAGACTCACAACAAGCGAATCTTGCTTCTCTTTCACCAACACCACTGTTGCCGGGGAAATTATTGCTATCCATTTGAGCCAGATCTGCCATAAATAATTCGATGGTGGCGTCGTCCCATCCTTCCTCCGGCCATTTCCTCTGTGGGTCAAATAAATTAATTATAGGGACAATTTCTGTATTGGTAGCAATTACATCTCACGCTAAAAGTGTCGGCAAGTATACTCTCATTTCAAGTTTGCAACGAGTATTTTGACTTTGAACAAGAGGGACATGGCTAAGGCTGAGGAGGCGCAAAAAGCATAAACGCCAGATGGTGTCTCTCACTGATACCGCAACCAACCAGTGTGATGATGAATAGGGTGGACCAAAAATGGTCCAATTTCGACTTTGGGTTTCTTCTATCAATGGTTAATGGTGGGAAAATCCATGTGAGCTCCTAGGAATATGAGTTTGTCGTCGTCTCGAAGAGTACCAACCTAGTTGGGCCCACGGGAGAGAAGAATAGGAATGATCCGTTAGTGTGTTTGTATGTAGATTACGAACTAATGAAGGCGTTAACATGAGTGGAGTTAATATTGGAGATGAACAATAAAGGCGCCATTACTGCACTATCATGACTGCTCTCTAGCGGCAATCAGTCCGTGCAATGACTCAAACCTCGAACAAGTTCATTCCCCGGCTCTACTGCTGAAAAATAGGTTTATTCCTTCCAATCAACACAAGTGCAGGATGGTTTGTCACAGAACTGGACACTGCCAGAGCCAGGAAGGTTAATATTAAAAAAAAAAAATCGCTGATCACTCATCGAAATTTGATGTTTCATTCAATTCCTTCGCCAATTTACACGTTCGCCCGTGTCACTGAATTGGTTGTCGACGCCTTTGTGTTGTAGGTAGCGTCCGAGTTACATGCTTCTTCATGTACATATAACAGCGACTTGGAAGAGGTGTGAATATTATAGTACACGTCTAGGATGAACAATCAAAGCTTTACGCTCGCCGAGAGACTGATACCGTCTACATACCTTCAACAAGCCGCCTCGTCCAAACGATCCCGAGAAAACCTTATACGAGTCCTCATCGAGCAGGTGAGTTCACTGAGTTCTGTGTCGTGGTGACAGCGAAGGGTGTTCCTAGGTCGACGCTCCTAGTTGTAGAAATAGGCAGGAGCTGTTCTTGCTTTTCCATCCGCTCAGAAATTACAATGGACGTTTCATTAAGTTCAATTTAGTCGTGTGACCATGGGAAGCTCAAGTTTTCAAGCCCAACTCCCATCCTTTTCCCCCTTTTTCGTGACGCCAATATTTTCACCCTAACATGCTTCAGCAGCCATAATAATTCCTCATGTTGACTGTGGACCTAGAACGTTGGGTCTCCTCCAACTTGGTAGGATGTAGTGGAAATTCGCTCATGCCTAAATCTCTCCAGCAGATAATTAGCTGGCCCAACTTAAAGATCAGCTATGGGGCCACATTAAAAATTGAACTTGAGAAGTTTTTTAATAAATTTGCAAGAGCTTTGGTGACGTATTAGCAATTAGCTTACCTTTAATTTTGTATTTTCAGACTATTTGTTTTCCCTATCAAGAAAAATATGATCTCCACCAGGCCGCCTGAATCCTTAGCATAAACCTTATTGACATGGTATGCATTTTGTTAGCCTTTTAGCCAGGCGTGTAGTTGTTCAAAGGTGTATACCCACATTTTGGATGAATTCTTCTGTTCGAAATTCGATATTTGGAGCAGATTTTTTTTTTTTTTTTTTTTTTTTTTTTTTTT